>CM077165.1:124194542-124468931 GCA_039583875.1 Platanthera guangdongensis | reverse complement strand
CGGCTGAGAATGAGCCTGAAATAGGACGGAGCCTCCGAGTCGAAACCCCACCCAGAGCAAATACCAACTTCTCTAGAATAGGATATCTCGTTTCCGCCTGTCACAACACTCTACTCACATAGTAGACGGGGAGCTGCTTATTGCTTTCTTCTCAACCAACACTGAGCTAACCGCCTTAGCTCATACTCCCAAATAGAGTAAGAGGTCTTCATCTCCATGCGGGTCTTGGAGGAGAGGACATTGGTTAGCTGTTGCTTGAGCTTTCCGAAGGCCTCCTCACACTTCATGGTCTACTCAAACTTCTGATTCCCCCGAAGAGTTTTAAAGAACAGAGAACACTTTTCTCCCGCCTTAGATAGGAAACGCTAAGGCCTGCCAGCATTCTTGTCAACCTTTGGACTTCCTTAGGATCTCTTGGGGACACATCTCCAGAATGGCCTTCACTTTGTCCGGATTAGGTTCCACCCCCCTGGGAGTGAGAAGGTGACATAAGAACTTCCCTCTTCATGCACCGAAGACGCACTTGGCTGGGTTGAGTCACATCTTGTACTTCCTCAGGGTGGCGAAGGTCTCCATCAGATCTGTTGTGTGCTCCGTAACGCTTTTGCTCTTGATAAGGAGATCGTCCACATAAACTTTCAAGTTCCGCCCCTTCTGCTCCTTGAAGATTTGATCCATAATTCTCTGATAAGTCGCCATGTGTTCTTGAGCCCGAAGGGCATCATTTTATAGCTATAATAACCATTGCTGATTATGAAGGAGACGTCGCGACAGTCGGGGGATTCATCCGGATCTGGTGTACCCTGAAAAGCATCAAGAAAACTCATCACAGGAAACCCGACAGCTGAATCAACCAGCGCGTCAATTTAGAGAAGGGTAGCAATCCTTCGGCAAGCTTTACTCAACATAGAAAAATCAATACAAAGACGTCAGCCCCCTCCGGGCTTCTTCACCATTACAACATTGGAGACCCAGCCTAGATACTGGATCTTCGAAACAAACCTACCCTCAGCAGCTTCTCCACTTCCTCCCTGATTGTCTCTAGCCAACATGGCAGCGCTCTTTCCTCTACTTTTTGACGAACGATAGCCACCGCGAGATCCAGGTTGAGGCGATGGCAAGCAACATTGGCGTCAACCCCAGGTATCTCGGCAGCGCTCCAAGCGAAAATGTCGACGTTCTCCTGCAGGCAAGCGGTCATCTCTATCTTTCCCTCTAGTGGCAGGGATCCTCCAACCTTCAGCAGACCAGCTCTCCTCCTCTAGAGATCTCTTCCACCTCTTCTACCTCCTCAGCAGCACACAAACACTTCTCCTTATCCAGCAGCTCCTTCAGCTTCTCTGCGTCCCCATCCAGTTGATGGTACTGACGACATTCAGGTAGCACTCCCTAGAGGCCGAGGATCTCCCCCGATCCTGATTTGGACATCTCCCATGCAGTACTTCAAGCATTGATGGTATCACGATGAAACGACCTTGAAATAATTGATGAGGGGCCACCCGAAGATGGCGTTGTGTCCACCCGGCGCATCGATGATGATGAAGCGGCATCGGATCGAAGTCCCGCAAAGAGTAACCATAAGCTCCACTGCCCCTTCCACCTCTTTCTTCTCTCCTGAGAAGCCAAAGAGGGGTCCATGTTGGGATTCTCTATAGGGTTGGCACAACGCTTGTGCACGCAGCGGAAAAAATAAACATCAAGAAAAACCCAAAGAGATGCGGATCGGGCTATGAACGTTGAATCAAGAAGTTAACAAAACTAGGCAAAAATTACCTCGGTGGCGTTGAGTCACAACTCAACGGAGATGCTCCAAACTTTATCTGTTTGCTGGTGGCGAGTTTCTACGTGGAATAGTATCCACGTTTCTGCAGAAGTCCACACGAGCGGGAGAACGCCGAGCTTTCCGTCGCACGGAAGATCGGGAAGGAGAAGACCGCACCTCGGCTATTCCACGGACTGCTAGGTCCGCGCCAGGAAGAGCAGCACCAGCGACAGTCGCCGAGAAGAGGTGGCAGTGGAGTGAACGCGGCGGCGGAACACTTTCCGGCGGCGGGATCGGGATCAGCGGAACGATCGAGCGAACCTTTCCGTCGGGGTCGATTCGCACAGTAGCCAAGGATTATTTTCCGATAAACCTAAGTGTTCTATTTATACTATAGGTATAAATAAACCCAGGAAAATCGCTATCCGCAGACCACCCAGAACTAGGGTTCAGAATCGGTGAGAATCGCGACAATCGGCGAGAATCACTGAGCAGGTTCGGTGAGAATCATTCGACGAGTATCACATTGGATCGGCGAGAATCAGAGTACAATACTCGACGATTCTCGCCGATCGTCGAGCCACGCTCGACGACACATAATGGTATCTCGACGATCGTCGAGCCGCGGTCGACGACAATTGTCGAAGTAGTCGATCGTCGAGAATCAATCATCGATTCTCGACGATTCTCGTCGATCGGCGAGAATCAGGGAGACGATTCTCGCCGATCCGGCGGGAATCAGAAGACCATTCTCGACTAATGTCTTGACCCTCGGACGACGAACCTAACCAGCCCTTCAAGGCAACCTTTGCCCAACCCGATGATCCTATAAGGCAACAATTTGCCCATAACCCTATTCAGGTCGGTGATTGGTAACCTTTACCAACACAGTCAGTCATCCAACTTCTCCACATCTCTTATGTGCGACCCTGCAGGCTCATATCGCGTTGGCAGTGAGATTACATGTTTGATCACTTCCAGATCATCATGGTGACTCCAACAGACTCCCACTTGATCTCGAAAGTATCAAAACAAAACCTCACAAACAATGAGCGGCATCTAGCAATGCATCATTGCTCCCCAAGCAATAAGAGTTTATAACTCATAAGCCTTTATGACCAATGTATCAGTGTTGTCTTTGTCCCTTTGTCCCTTACATCAAGAAAGAACTAGAGGCATGGACCGTGTCACCCTCGTAATAGCTCAATCCAAGTTTATTGATCCAGGACGGACTTCCAGAGAATGGTGAGTCCAATATCACATATTGACTCAACCAAGCATGGCCATGCATTTCTCAGTCCAGATCCATCAAGGGGCCCATGGATGCAACTCCTGTCATACAGGAGGACAAATCCCATATCTGCTCACACACAAACACCCAAATGATTCGTAACATGCCCAACAACCACCCTTATCATCAACCTTTCTCAAGGAAGACTTTAGATGACATCAAAGCACGCTCTTCCTCACTTGATGAATGCTGTGACTTCAGGTCAAAGGATCACAACACCATTGTCAATTGAGACCTACTCGTGACACGATTGGATGACAATCCACAGAGTAGTCTCAGGTTGGGTCTGTCCAGTACAACTTGTTCACTAACAAGTACCCACGTGATGACTTGATATCACAATATCATGACCTGTGAGAACCAGTCATCAGTCAACACACGTGCTAGTCTTCATGTATCATCATCACCCTTAGCTTCTATGATGATACTCGACCAGGGACCTTTAAGAATGAAGCTTCAAATAAATCATGGGCTCTCACATTCAAGTCACGTACTTGATGTCCCATGGAAGCGAACATTCTAAGGTGTCTATTATGTTAACATTTAACTATCATATATAGAAAACTCATAATAAAAGAATTTGCCATTAATTATAAAAGAAAACTAGGTACACAGTTCATCATATGAACAAACAGCCAACAAAATACAAGATTACATGCAACCCACAAGATTCTCGCTAGAGTTGATCATTTAGGTATCGTATACCCATCGATCTATTATGACCATCATGCTTTCTCTGCGCGAGAGGCTTTGTCAGCGGATCCGCAATATTTTCCTCAGTCGGCACTCTGCAAATGTTTACATCTCCTCGTTCGACAATCTCACGAATAAGATGAAAACGCCGGAGTATGTGCTTGGAGCGCTGATGAGATCTAGGTTCCTTAGATTGTGCAATTGCACCATTGTTATCACAGTAGAGAACTACGGGACCAACAATGCTAGGACTACATCAAGCTCGCCGATGAATTTCCTAATCCATACAGCCTCCTTCGCTGCATTAGCTGCTGCGATATACTCGCCTCTGTTGTAGAATCAGCAACTGTCTCTTGCTTGGAACTCTTCCAGCTCACAGCTCCTCCATTCAGGCAAAACACAAAACCTGACTGAGACTTGGAGTCGTCTCTATCAGTCTGGAAGCTAGCATCCGTGTAACCACTTACAACGAGCTCTTCCCCTCCACCATACACCAAGAACACGTCCTTAGTCCTTCTCAAGTACTTCAGGATATTCTTGACTGCAATCCAGTGACACTCACCGGGGTCTGACTGATACCTGCTAGTCATGCTCAACCAAAGGAGACATCGGGTCGAGTACATAACATCGCGTACATGATTGATCCAATTGCCGAAGCATATGGAATCAACTTCATGCGGTCCTTGTCTTCACAAGACTTTGGACACTGGTCCTTAGAGAGATTCACACCATGAGACATGGGCAAAAATCCTTTCTTGGACTCAAGCATGTTGAACCGCTTCAACACCTTTTCGATGTACGTACTCTGGGTCAAACCCAGCAACTTCTTCGATCTATCTCTATAGATCTTAATACCGAGTATATAAGTCGCTTCACCCAAATCCTTCATTGAAAAGCAGTTCCCTAGGTTGTTCTTAACAACTTTCAGGGTAGGAATGTCGTTCCCGATCAACAGTATGTCATCTACATACAATATCAGAAGACAACAATGCTCCCACTGATTCGCTTGTAAACACAAGGCTCATCTTCATTCTTGATGAAACCAAACTCTTTGATTTTCTCATCAAAACGAAGATTCCAACTTCGAGAGGCCTGTTTCAGTCCATAAATGGACTTATTCAGCTTGCATATTTTAGTGCTTCATCTGGGGATACAAAACCCTCGGGTTGTGTCATATACACTTCCTCAGGAGGTTTCCATTAAGGAAAGCCGTTTTGACATCCATCTGCCAGATCTCGTAGTCATAATACGCAGCAATAGCAAGCAATATCCTAATGGACTTTACCATGGCAACAGGGGAAAAGGTCTCATCATAGTCAATACCATGAATTTGCTTGAAACCTTAGCCACCAGTCGCCCTTTGAATGTCTGTACATTCTCATCCATGTCAGTCTTCTTCTTGAAGACCCACTTGCACCCTATGGGTCGTACCCTTCAGGTGGTTCCACCAAGTTCCAAACTTGGTTTGCATACATGGAGTCCATTTCGGATTTCATAGCCTCAAGCCATTTGTCGGAGTCCGGTCCATTCATAGCCTCTTGGTAGGTTGCTGGTTCATCATCATGATCCATAAGCAACACATTACCTATTTGAGACACGAGAAATCCATATCTCTCAGGCTCAAACCTCGGTCTACCAGATCTACGTAGGACTTGTGTTCCCTGAGCAGGTTCTCTAGCTACAACATCTTGTAGTCCTGACTCAGAATCCAATTCCGGTTCATTCACTACATGTGGTACTTGAACTTCTTCAAGCTCTACCTTTTCAGTCTTTCTTGATAAGAACTCTTTTCTCCAAGAAGACACCAGTCCTTGCGACAAACACTTTGCCCTCAGACGGTAGGTAAAAGTAATACCCTTTCGTTTCCTTAGGATATCCCACCAGATAACATTTATCCGATTTGGGTTCCAGCTTGTCAGGCATTTGACGTCTCACGTATGCCTCACAGCCCCAAATTTTAATGAACGACATACTAGGACGCTTCCCAGTCCATATCTCATATGGTGTCTTCAGAACCGTTTTAGTTGGAGCGCGATTCAATGTCATTGCAGCAGTCTCTAAAGCAAAACCCCAAAAGGAAACAGGCAAGTCTGCAAGACTCATCATCGAACGTACCATGTCTAACAGAGTACGATTTCTCCTCTCAGACACACCATTATGTTGTGGTGTTCTAGTGGAGTGAGCTGTGATACAATACACACTCTTTCAGATGATCACGGAACTCATGACTCAGGTATTCGCCACCTCGATCAGATCGGAGTGCTTTAACCCTTTTACCCAACTGGTTTTCTACTTCATTCTTGAACTCTTTGAACTTTTCAAAGTCTCGGATTTGCACTTCATAAGATACACATATCCGTATCTACTGAAATCATCAGTAAATGTAACAAAGTAGAAATACCCTCCTCTAGCCATGAACTCATGGGTCTGCATACATCACTATGTATAACACCCAAGAGATCCTCAGCCCTCTCAGTATAACCAGTGAAAGGAGCTTTAGTCATCTTGCCTAACAAACAAGATTCGCATCGCTCAAATGATTCATAATAAAATGAGTCCAAAAGTCCATCTCTATGGAGTTTGGATATGCGCTTCTCGTTGATATGGCTCAAACGACAATGCCAGAGAAACGTAGGGTTCGAGTCATTTGTTCTTAATCTTTATTGTTTTCTACATTACAGATCAGATGGTCCAAGTTCAAAACATAAAGACCTTAAACAATTGGGCTACAGCATAACAAACATCATTCTTAAATATAGAACAACAATTGTTCTTAATTATAAAAGAAAATCCAATCATGTCCAACATGAAATAGATATAATGTTTCTAGTTATCGCCGGACACAAAATAACAGTTATCTAGTTCTATTACAAGCCCACTGGGCAAAGAAAGACGATAAACCCCTACGGCTACAGCAGCAACTCTTGCTCCATTGCCGACGCGGAGGTCCACCTCCCCTTTACTCAGCAATCTTCTCCTTCCCAGTTCCTGCACTTTGTACAAATATGAGAACCACATCCGGTATCCAATACCAAGATGAAGAGCAGAAAGGTTTATCTCTATAACGTAAACATTAGAAGCGGAAGTCATACCTCCCCTCAATTTCTGCAGACCCTCAATATACGAAGGACAGTTCCTCCGCCAATGACCAGCCTTGCCACAGTGGTGGCATTTCCCTTCCTTCACCGTGCTCTTCTTCTTGATCAGTGCTGAAGACTGGGCTCAAGATGTGACTTAGGTCCTGCCTTCGTCTTCTTGGAGCCCTTGGCTTTGCCCTTGCCCTTATGCACCATCAGTATGGGGCTGGCAGGCTTGGCCTTCTTCATGTTGATTTCGGCAGTTCTCAACATGCATAGGAGTTCGGGCAGTGTCTTGTCTATCTCATTCATGTTGTAGTTCAAGACAAACTGCTCATAACTGTCCGGCAACGATTGCAGGATCAGATCCGTGGCCAACTCTTGACCAAGAGGAAAACCCAGCCTTTCAAGTTCTCTATATACCCAATCATCTTGAGTACGTGAGTCCCTACTGAGTCTCGAACTCCCATCTTGCACTGAAATAACGCTTTCGTGATGTCGAACCTCTCTTGACGAGCCTGCCTTTGAAACATTTTCTTGAGATGCTCGTCAATCTCCTTGCACCCCATGTTCTCATGTTGCTTCTGAAGCTCAGAGTTCATGGTGGAAAGCATAAGGCACTCAACATCCAAGCATCGTCAGTATACTTCTTATAAGTATCTTTCTCAGCACGGAAGAGTTCCCGGTCGGCACCTCGGGGCTTCTTCTTCCAAGACATAGAGCTTTCGCTCTTGCCTGAGAACAATTCTCAGGTTCCTATACCAGTCCATATAATTTGTCCCACTGAGCTTATCCTTCTCAAGGATGGCTCTTAGAGACAACGTGGAGTGCGCAACGCTTGCCATGGAATTCTACAAGAATTTATGCAGAATAAAATCAGTACCTAAATTTCAATTACAATTTATTCTAATTAGGACTTCAATTAAAATACTCCCACTATTTTATTCGAAATGATAGCCTCACTAACAATTCAGAGAGTTCATGCGAGCTACTCTCTTAGTGGACAAGATCCGTATTTCACCAACATTATGAGTCCGCTTTGGCGTTCCTCTCACGATGCGGTTATTTAGGTAGGCAACGCTTGCCAATTGCATCCTCATGCAATTCTTTATGGTTGGTGAATAACTCCTTATTCGCATCCATCATATGGTGCATGCCAACCCTATGCTTCTAGGCACTCAACCTTTGAGGTCACCTAGTTAAGCTGGACCCGATGTCGACAGTGGGATATCACAATTATCCGCTCGCACCCTTACCAAGATAGATTAATGCACCTTGCTTTGGCAAGCCCACATTCATCGATCGGGCAGAAGAGTGTCATCCATCGGAAGGCATCCGAACACTTAATATTTGATGAAGGGATTTCAATATAGGTTAACAATTAACCATGATCAACATTTGATCGACGTGCACATCCAAAGAAAAACAATTTTTCTAAAACCACATGCATCCCTTATGTGCACATCCTGACACCATCAACATTTGATAGAAGGAAGGGCTAAATCTGAACATCCGGAAATTTCCAAATCCTCAGATTTACATGCATTGGACAGAAGGCAAAGACAACTCAACTTAAGCAGTAGACAAGCTCATCTCTCTTTGTTGGATTCAAAATCCAAAACAAAATCGAGGGATGGTTACTGCTAAGGAGATCACTATTTCTAACACTTAGAAATCACCGAAATTCCAATCGCTCTTGGCGAGGTACCAAGACTAAATCTAGACATTTAGAACACTTCTAAATCCCTAGGTTTACACGCACTGGAATAACAAACTTCCAAAACAACGATCATGGCCGAACTGGCTCTGATACCACTGTTGGGATTCTCTATAGGGTTGGCACAACGCTTGTGCACGCAGCGGAAAAAATAAACATCAAGAAAACCCAAAGAGATGCGGATCGGGCTATGAACGTTGAATCAAGAAGTTAACAAAACTAGGCAAAAATTACCTCGGTGGTGTGTTGAGTCACAACTCAACGGAGATGCTCCAAACTTTATCTGTTTGCTGGTGGCGAGTTCTACGTGGAATAGTATCCACGTTTCTGCAGAAGTCCACACGAGCGGGAGAACGCCGAGCTTTCTGTCGCACGGAAGATCGGGAAGGAGAAGACCGCACCTCGGCTATTCCACGGACTGCTAGGTCCGCGCCAGGAAGAGCAGCACCAGCGACAGTCGCCGGAGAAGAGGTGGCAGTGGAGCGAACGCGGCGGCGGAACACTTCCGGCGGCGGGATCGGGATCAGCGGAACGATCGAGCGGACCTTTCCGTCGGGGTCGATTCGCACAGTAGCCAAAAGATTATTTTCCGATAAAACCTAAGTGTTATATTTATACTAGAGGTATAAATAACCCAGGAAAATCGCTATCCGCAGACCACCCAGAACTAGGGTTCAGAATCGGCGAGTATGAATCGGTGAGAATCGGCGACAATCGGCTAGAATCACTGAGCAGGTTCGGTGAGAATCATCGACGAGTATCACATTGGATCGGCGAGAATCAGAGTACAATACTCGACGATTCTCGCCGATCGTCGAGCCACGCTCGACGACACATAATGATACTTGACGATCGTCGAGCCGCGGTCGACGACAATTGTCGAAGTAGTCGATCGTCGAGAATCAATCATCGATTCTCGACGATTCTCGTCGATCGGCGAGAATGAGGGAGACGATTCTCGCCGATCGGCGGGAATCAGAAGACCATTCTCGACTAATGTCTTTGACCCTCGGACGACGAACCTAACCAGCCCTTCAAGGCACCTTTGCCCAACCCGGATCCTATATAAGGCAACAATTTGCCCATAACCCTATTCAGGTCGGATGATTGGTAACCTTTACCAACAGTTAGTCATCCACTTCTTCCATCTCTTATGTGCGATCGACCCTGCAGGCTCATATCGCGTTGGCAGTGAGATTACATGTTTGATCACTTCCAGATCATCATGGTGCTCCACAAAGAGGGGTCCATCCGCAGCCTGGACCCGAGACGCTTCCACTTGAAGCCCTATAAAAGTTCTCTTGAAGATGACATTCACCGAACTCCCGTTATTCGCGAGGATTCAATCGACGGTGAAGTCTTTGATGGTAGCTTGAATAACTAGGGCATCGTGGAAGGGGTTCTCATTACCCAACATGTCCTCCTCTGAGAAGGTGATCTCTTCTAATGGCGGCGGGGGTTCTGCGACGTCGAGGCAACGTTCTTCTTATAGATCTTATGGAGACTTCCCTTACGGGAAGCTCCGAGCCCGGCTCCTCCGTTTATTACTCCGACATGCCCACCTCCTGGGTCATGTATCACCTCTCCACGAACTCCCAGGTTGACACGATGCTCGTTCCTCCTCCTCACCAGAGCTTGGAATTCTACTTGTCCGACCAGGACCTCCTGTATCTGCTGCTCCCTCTCTGTACTCCTATCTCCAACCTCCTCCTCGCTTCCCAGAACTCCAGGCAAGCCAATGTCCCATGCCCCTCTACTCGATGGATGTCGCAGTAGAGGGAATGTAACATCTCATTTCCAGCTAGACCCCTAAGAGTGGTTTTGTCATGACTAGGTCATGATAAAACCCTAGGAAATCCAAGTAGACTAGGTGAACTTAGGTAGGAAGGTGAAGACCACCATGGTCTGCAAATAGTAGAATTCTAAACACTAGTTTAGGATGACCTTAGAGATTCAACTTGACTCCATGATCCCACCACAATACCCATAACCCCTTGGGTGGTCCATATGGTCACTAAGGAACTATTGGTGGCAGTCAAAGTGACCAAGTTGGCCTAAGCCCAACCAAATCCTAAATGGGTCAAACTGGCTTACTTAGGGTCAGTTGACCCTTCCTTAGCTAAGTGGACCCCATACATGCCTTCCTAACCCTAAAGTTAGGTCAATGGGTCACCAAGGACCCATTTTGGTCAACCCAAGAGTCTAGGTTGACCAAAGTCAACCCTAGCCCTAATTTGGTCAAAGTACCCTTCCTAAGGGCAGGTGACCTCCAAAGTGCCAAGATAACCCTACCCAACCCTTCCTAGATCTTAGGGGAGATCAATGGGTCACCCAAGATCCATTGGGGTCAACTCTAGAGTCTGAGTTGACCTAAGTCAACTTAGCCCTAACTTGGTCAAAGTACCCTTAATAAGGGACAAGTGACCTTCAAGGTGCCAAGTCAACCCTACCCATCCTTACCTAGACCCTAGGGGAGGCCAATAGGTCACTAAGGACCCATTGATGGTGACACAAAAGCACAATTTGACCAAAGTCAACCCAAGGCTATGTCAAGTCAAATTTAGCTCAATGGGCTAACCTAAGCTCAAGCCCTCTTTCCACTTGGGCTAACCTTATTTCCATGAAAAATATGGGTTAGTGGGTTGTCAATAGGCTGGAGTGGTCAGCAAGGTCAACCTTGATGACTAGGAGAGAGAAAACTCCAACTCCACTTTAATAGAGGAGAGAGAAATGGTGAAAGAGAGCCATTCATGGCCAAGGAGGCCAAGGGCCATTCTTCATTGGCTGATCCAACTCCCCATTCAATCCAGGAAGACCAGGGGGCCATTTTGGTGGCTGTTCATGGCCAGAATGGTGCTACCACACCATGACCGAATTGTACCTTCAATGGCCATTAATGGCCATTGAAGCCTTGGCCTCTCCCTTCCACCCTTTATGGTTGGATTCAACTCCTCTGGAGAAGAGGAGGAGTTTCCAGCCGTTTACTGGCTGGATTGAGCCTACATTCATCCCCCACCACCATGACCGAAATTCACCTTAAGGGGGTATTAATGGCCACCACCAGCTAGACCCCCCCCCCTCATTTTATCATTTTAAAAGCATCACAGGACTCCAAGCATTCGTTTCCACCCGTGCCCCGACGGTCCCGAGCTACTTCACTGTGCAGTTGCAGAACTCCGGCAACTCCTCCACCACCAATGGCATCCCGACGATCGACGCGTCTCCAGGCCGCAAGCAAGGTCCCCCCCTTCTCCTTCATATATGGGTAGATTATAGGACTCATTAGGAATAAGAATCGGGCTCAATTGACCCCGATCGGGTGGAGTTTCTCCATGGTTTTTCCGTGAAAATCATCTTGTAGGGTTCGCCGGAATAGGCCAATCCGGCGGCCATGCCGCCGCCAATCGATGGCCCCCACCTCGGCGAAGGTGGTGGCGGCGCTGGCCAGCCAGGGAGTTGGCCGGCTGGAAGAGGCTCCAGGACGAGTAGATCTCACCCATCGACTGGAGGTTGAAGATGACCGGCAGCCGCCCAATCTGCGTCAAGATTAGTGCAGGGATCATATGATTTATACTTTAATTTATGCATTTTTTGTTCCTTATAATCAGTTACATTAGAAATTAATTTAAAAATACTTAGAGGCTCAATCAGAGAAAGTGGTCAACATAAATATTGTAGATCTGTGAGTCTACTTTAATTTAAAATTGTTTCAACCTATTTGGAGTTCAGGTTGGACCAGAGCACTCATTTTGGTGGGGTTTATACTTAGGGTTAGACAGAAACTAAAATGAGTGCCTCCACTTCATCCCTTGCCCAAATGACCTGAAATTTGGACAGGAAGTCACCCTAACCTATACCTAGGTCCTGTCCAAAAATGGGAATTTTTAGAGATAATTTTTCTATAATTGTAAAAATTATTTAATAATCCTAGGGTAAATTAATTAGGAGACCTAATGACCTCCAACCCCTCCCAAATTTTGGTGAGTGGTCCATAGGATCATCATGAGGTCTTGTATAACTTTTCACCTCATTTTTAGTTGATTTGGTGGGGAAATGAGTAGACCCTAGGTTTGCCCTAAAAGGGTATTTAGGTCAAAAGTGCACCTTGTGGGATTGGGTGGCCAAACCACCTCAATAGAGGCTAAAATTTGGGCCACTGGTTTATCCTGACTTTTTACACCCCCATATGTGAGATGGGGTGCATTTGGGTAGATTTGCCCTAAGACCTAAGACCAATCCCCAAGGTTGGTCTTGGGGGGGGGGGGGTGGCATGTGGTCAAATGCCCTTGTATGGACTTGAAATTTGGTAGAAAGGACACTAGGATAGCTAAAGTCCTCTGCTAAAAATCTTAGATTGTTGGGTACATTGCAAAATGTGTACCAGATTTGAAGAAGCCTCACCTACTTAATGATATACATCAAGGTGTATTTGATGTGTTTTGAGTTTATATGTGCAGGTTTAGTAATTGCAGGAAATGCTGAAAAATTTCTAAGTCTATATGTCGACACCTAGAGAAGCAGTGTAGACACTTATGAAGACTTATGTCGACACTGGAGAAAAGCTGTGTTGACACTTGGAGTAAATTGTGTCGACACCAGGAAAGGCAGAGTCGACACCAGAAGAAATGTATCGACACATACAGGCAGTGTCGACACACTGTGAAGAATTGTTAACATAAATTGTGTCGACACTTAGAGGCAGTGTCGACACTCAGAGAAGCTTAGTCGACATCAAATGTGTCGATACCAAGAGGTAGTGTCGACACACAGAAGTATTTGTCAAATGTGTCGACACACATGACTTGTGTCGACACACAACAAAGCTTCAACAAAGTTAAAGTAAAGAAGTACTTGTGTCGACATAAAGGAGATGTGTTGACACTCAACAAGTATCAACAACAAAAGAAGTTGTGTCGACACAAAGGAGATGTGTCGACACACAGCAGAATTTCAACTAAGTTTTAAAGAAGAAGTATTTGTGTCGACACACAGAATTAGTGTAAACACATTCAACAGAAGCTGTGTCGAGAAGCTGTTACAACAACAAAAGAAGTTGTGTCGACACCATCAAGGCTAGTGTCGACACTTAGTCCACTTGTGTCGACACTTAGTCTATTTGTGTCGACACATAATGAAGAACAATCTCGACACTTTCAGATAGAGACAGAATTTTCAAGAAGTGACTGGATGACTTGGCAGCTGCCATTTCAACCGATCTACTATAACTGTTAGAGCTGTCAGAAGTTCGTCAGAAACCGGATCAGCCGGTTACCATGGAGGAAGACTATATAAAGGCTTTCTCCTTTAACAGAAAGAGACGATTAAGACGATCAATCATTGTAGAATACAGATCCAAAGAAAACTGTAAATCAGTATTTTGAAGAAACTTCAGATTTACTTGGAGAGAGAGAACTCCAATAATTGAAATCAAGAAAGAGACTTGTTTAATCAAATCTATTAAGAAGCAGGTCCTGAACCAGACTCCAAAGAAGGATCCAGATTTAATTCTTCATCTTAAAGAAGGAAGTTGTCAGCCGGACTACTTCAAGAAGATCAACTTTTACTGAGTTCAAACTCAAGAAAACTTGAAGAAAGCAAAGACAAAGTTGATCTCAGAAATCAGTTCTATCAAGAACTGATCAAGAAGGTTGCCCTCTTCATTCTCTCAAACAGAGTGGTAACATAAAACCCTTTATTATCTTTTTGTAGGATCCTAAGGGATCTGGGCTGTAAGCCTATTTTATAAAAGCTGAGTGTAAGAGATTTAGATTTCTGAGTGTAGGTCTTGTTGAAGACTGAGTGGTAGGGCTTTGTGCCTGAGTTGTAGGAGACTGTGTTCTCTAAGTGTAGGCCTTGGTGAAGGCTGAGGTAGGGCAGTTTGCCTGAGTTGTAGGAGTGGGGACACTCTGAGTTGTAGGAACCTGTTTGGGGTTCTGAGCTGTAAGATATGAGGATCTGAGGAGAAGTGCAGAAGTTAAGCCGAATCTAGTACATTGCTAGATAGGCGAAGGGGGAAAGTGGATGTACCTAGACCTTGGGGAACCACTATAAATATTGTGTGCACTCTGTGTATGATTGTTTCTGTGATTGCTGTGCTGGTAGCTGTAGAATTTGCAATTGCTGCTTAAATTACAAAATAGATTGTCTGCCTTTAAAGTAAAAGAAAGATTACACCTATTCACCCCCCTCCCCCCTCTAGGTGGTTAGACATTAATTCTTTCAAGAGGTATCAGAGCGAGGTTACTCAAGAAAGGACTTAACATTCAGAGTAAGATCCTTAAGGCAGATTTAAAATCAAGAAAGAATCAAGAAAATGGGTTCAGGTGAAAATCACAAGGAGCTGGGGTCAATGAAATTGCCAATATGTAGAAAAGAGATATTTGGCATATAGAAAGAGAAGGTCAGACTCTTTATGGAAGCTTCTGACCCAAGGATATATATTATAGTCAAAGAAGGCCCATATGTGCCAATAAAGATATCCATTCTGGATGCAAATAAGAAAAGTCCCAAGGACTTTTTTGAAATGACTAAAGATGAAATCATCCTGGCCACTATGGATAAGAGAACCCAGAATATAATTATTAGTGTCATTGCTGATTCAACATTTCAGAACTTAATTCATTGTAAAACCTCTAAAGAAATATGGGACACATTAATAGTCTATATGAAGGGATCAGAGGAAGTGAGACAAGATAGGAAGTCAATGTTAAATCAGGAATATGAAAGCTTCAGATAAGGAAAGTCTGATAGCATTATAGAATATTACAAGAAGTTCTATATGATTGTTAATGAGTTGATGTCCTATGGAAGAGTCTTCAGCAACTATTATCTGAATGACAAGTTCTTAAGATCCCTGACTAAGGTCTGGGACACTAAGATTTGTGTCATTAGGGAAGTGGCCAAACTTGTTGATATACCTCCTCCAACTTTATTTGGAAAACTGCTATCTTATGATATGCAGTTAATGGTTAGAAAGGAGGAAGAGAAGAATACTAGAGTGGAGCACAAGGAAAAGTCTGTAGCATTCAAGACTGAATCCACTAAGAAGTATAGAATCAAGTCTCCATCTCCACCTAAAATAATTGCTGAGGCTATCACAGATAATTCAGATAGCAAGAGTTCTAATAGCAGTGAAAATGATGAAACTTTGCTGCTTTTACTAGGCACTTTCAAAGATTTCTAAAGAAGAGGCAGTGGAGGTCTAAGCCTTCCACTTCTCAGCCAAAAGATGACTACTATCAGAAGAGAAAGTCATCCAGGAATGATAGAAGCAGGTCCAAGCCAAGCAAAGCTACATCTTCAAAGATTGTGTGTTATTGCTGCAATAGACAAGGATATGTAGTGGCTGACTGTCCTGAAAAGTGGAAGGAGTTAGCTGACAAAAAGAAGACTCAGTTTAAGAGCAAAAAGGAAAAGTCCTTTGTTGCTAAGAAAGACAAGAGTCTGACAGACCAGTCATCTTCAGAAACAGAATCAGAAGCTGAAGGCTACATTGGATTATTTGCTGAAGTGGAAGAAGATGAGTTCATGCAGCTAATGAACTCAATTTATGAGCATGAAGACCATCAGTGCAAGAGACTGATGGCTATATCTGAAGGAGACAAGAGTCAGGATCAGCCTGGACCAAGTAAGGTACAAAGTTGTTCTTCTAGTTCAATTTATAGTACTGAGTCAGAGTCAGATACATCTGCATCAAGTGATGTGGGTGGGTCTGAATCTGAAGGAGATATTCATCAGTTAATTGATGAATATAGAGACTTGCTGCAGGCACTTAAGAAGAGCAAAAACCTGGCCAAATCTCAGGCTAAGGAAATTGCAGATCTTAAGTTGGCTGCAGTAGATTCAGAGAAGTTGTTAGATCAAAAACTGAATGAGATAGCCAGACTGAAAAACATTACAGTTATTCAGATGGGTACTATCACATTCAAGAATGATCAGATTAGAAATCTGGAGGTTAGACTTCAGAAAGAGAAAGAGATAGTAGCTAGTTTTTCTAAACCTAAATCTGTTTTACCCTTGATAGATGAGTTTGTACCTCAAAAGGGTAAGGCTGGATTAGGGTTTAAGAAAACTGCCTGAACTGCTAGGTCTAAATCTAAAGGCAAAGCCCCAGCACAAAACAAGAAGCCTGCTGTAGATAATTCAGCCAGGGTAGTACCTAAATAAAGGTACAACAGGTTTGAGTGCTGGTGTTGTGGCAAGGTAGGCCATTTTGCCTTAGATTGTTGGCACAATTCTAGTGTCAAGGAGAGTAGCAATCTGCGTGCTAGAAGGGCTACAGGTAGATTTGTTAAAGTACAGGCTAACTTGCACCAAGGACCCAAAAGTTATTTGGGTTCTAAGGTTAAGTAATCTGTGTTATAGGTGAGTCCAAGCTGCCATGCCCCAATATGGTACTTGGACAGTGGATGTTCCAGGCACATGACTAGAATAAGGGGTTGGTGAAGGACTACACACCTATCAAGGATGGCCCTAAAGTAACCTTTGGTGGTTCAGAAAAAGGAATCATCAAAGGCTTTGGTAACATTTCTAATAATCAGATTATAATCACTCAAGTGGCCTATGTGAAGGGTTTGAAACACAACCTTATAAGCATAAGTCAGCTGAGTGATTTGGGTTATGACATTTCATTTATTAAGAATGAATGTCATATCAAAAGATCAAGTGATCAAAAGTTCATATTGACGGGATATAGGAAGAGAAATGTATATTGTCTTAACTTTGAGTGTGAGAACAAAGGTTCTCCTATTTGTCTTGTAGCTAATCAGAGAGTCTCACATTGTGTTAAATGACACAAGAGACTGGCCCATCTTAACTATAAGACTATTGGCCAACTCTTTAGCAAAGAGTTAGTGAGGATTGGTCCTCAAGTTAAGTGTATAAAGGATGAGATATGCTCAGCTTGTCAAAAAGGCAAGCAGACCAAACCACCTTTCATAGTCTTGAAAACAAGGATTCTGTGAGGTGTCCATACCTCTTGCATATGGATCTTTTTGGTCCTATACCAGTTCATAGTCTAGGTAGAAAGGTATACACATTTGTGATGGTAGATGACTATTCTAGATATTCCTGAGTGTTATTTCTAAGACAAAAATCAGAAACTCTAACTGTCTTATATAGTTTTGTTAAACAAATTCAGAATGAGTTAAACAGTACAGTGGTCAAAATTAGAAGTGATCATGGCACTGAATTTCAGTCAGAAAGTATGACAAGACTATGTGAAGATTTTGGGATTTTTCAGGAATTTTCCTCACCTAGAACACCACAGCAAAATGATATTGCTGAAAGGAAGAATAAAACATTGATAGAGGCTGGTAGAACCTTATTGAGTGACACTTCTCTCCTAGAGTATTTTTGGGCTGAGGCAGTAAACACTGCATGTCATGTGATCAATAGATCTTCTATCACCAAGAGCCACAAAAAGACTCCCTATGAGATTGTGAAGGGCAGAAAACCAAATTTATCCTATTTCAGGATCTTTTGTTACAAGTGCAATATACTTAACAATGGCAAGTATTATCTAACCAAGTTTGCTGTCAAATCCTAAGATGGGATATTTGTTGGGTACAGCAACAATAGTAAGGCTTATAGAGTCTACAACTTGATTACTCAAGTTGTAGAAGAATCTGTACATGTAGTTTTTGATGAAACAAGACAAATTAACTGTGAGTTGCCAAGTAGTGTTTGCAGTTCTACAGGTATAACTGAGAGGATGGACAAGCTTACCATTGCAGAAGATTCTACTGCAAATCAGGAAGTGGAAAATGGTGGCTGCTGTCCAGGAGGAGTCCAAGACTATCTAGATGCTGAAGAGAACCAAGTGGTGCAGCTTAATGAAGAGGTTGAAGGTGTTCAACCTGAAGAAAGACTACCTCCAGCTAATAGACACTTAAACGATCACCCAGCCAATCAGATAATTGGTGATCCAAGACAAGGAGTGCAAACAAGAAGCAGGAATCTGAGCATTGTTCTTTGCTCCAGCTTCCTATCACAAGTGCAACCAAAGAAATTTGAAGAAGCAGTTCTAGACCCTCATTGGATTGATGCCATGTAAGAGGAGCTAAATCAGTTCAGAAGTTGCAAGGTCTGGAAGTTTGTTCCTAAACCCAAAGACCACAACATCATTGGAACAAAGTGGATCTTTAGGAACAAATTGGATGAGAATGGAATCATTGTAAAGAATAAAGCTAGACTTGTTGCAAAAGGATATAAGCAGGAAGAGGGTATTGATTTTGATCAAACCTTTGCCCCAGTAGCAAGACTGGAGGCAATCAGGATATTCCTTACTTATGCAACATATCAAGGGTTCAAGGTATTCCAAATGGATGTGAAATCAGCATTCCTGAATGGAAATTTAAAGGAAGAAATCTATGTAGAGCAGCCCTCAGGTTTTGTTGATTCTCTCAAACCTGATTATGTTTATAGACTTAGGAAAGCATTATTTGGGTTGAAACAAGCCCCAAGGGCTTGGTATGAAACCATGTCTAGTTTCCTCATTGAGAACAAATTCTCAAGGGAGAAAATAGACAAGACTCTATTCCTTAGGGAATCTAAAGGTAAGATAATCCTAGTCCAAATATATGTTGAAGACATAATATTTGGGTCTATTGAAAATAATCTTTGCAGAAAGTTTGCAAAACTTATGCAAGGAAAATTTGAAATGAGCAATATGGGGGAACTTAAGTTTTTCTTGGGTCTCCAAGTAAGACAGACTGAAGATGGCTTGTCCATAACTCAGTCTAAGTTCACCCTGGAGTTAATAAAGAAGTATGATATGGAATCATCCACTACCATGAGAACTCCTATGGGGTCAAGTGTGTCTCTTAGCAAAGATGATGCAGGGAAACCTGTAGATGAAACTTTGTATAGAGGGATAGTTGGCTCCCTTCTATATCTGACTGCTAGTAGACCAGATATCATGTATGTTACATATGTCTATGCTAGGTACCAAGCATGCCCTAAAGAATCTCATCTGACTGCAGTCAAAAGGATTTTGAGATATCTTAAGGGCACCCCTAATCTAGGCCTTTGGTACCCTAAGAATGGAGATTTTCTACTGACTGGCTATTCAGATGCAGATTTTGCATGTTGCAAGGAAGATAGAAAAAGTACTACAGGCACCTGTAAATTTTTAGGAGGTAGGCTGGTGTCTTGGAGCAGTAAGAAGCAGACCAGTGTGACAATCTCCACAGCTGAGTCAGAATACGTTGCTGTAGGAAGCTGCTGTGCACAACTATTGTGGATTCAGCATCAGGTAGAAGACTATGGTATTCAAGTAAGTAAAACACTTTTGCTTTGTGATTCTACAAGTGTCATTTCTATTGCAAATAATCCTGTCTCACATTGTAGGACTAAGCACATAGAAATTAGATAACATTTTCTTAGAGAACATGTAGAAAAAGAGGACATTTCCCTAGAATATGTTAAAACAGATAATCAGATTGCTGATATGTTTACTAAGGCTCTTGATGAAACAAAATTCAATAAGTTTAAAATTGAATTAGGAATGTTGAACTTAGAATAGTTTGATAAAAATTGGCTAAGTAAAATGGTGTCGACACAAGGAGTTGTCTGTGTCGACATATTGGAGTAGGTGTCGACATTTTAGAGAAATGGTGTCGACACATCTAGAAATTCTGTGTCGACACTTCAGAGAAATGGTGTCGACATATCCAGAGTAGGTGTCGACACATCTAGAAGTGGTGTCGACACTTAGGTTCAATACAGATTTCGTCGAGTAGAGTTTCGACTCATCGTCGAGCGTAGATGCATAAGTGTCAACACATAAATTCTGTCGACTTTATTGGTGTCGACACTTAGTAGTCATCACCGTTGTCGAGACTTAAGTAGTCAGTGTCGACACTTTTCAACAGTGTCGACACATTTAGAGGATTATGACGCGCCTTTTCACCTTCGTTTTTAGAAAGGTATAAATAGGTCTTCATCATTGTTTGTCGACACGCTCTCAATAGTTTCAAGACCAAAACTTAGTGTCGACATCTCTCTCATCTAAATTCAAGATTTCTCAAAACCCTAATGACGCCAAAGCTCGAGGAGAACGTCAATGAAGGATATGAGTTAGTGCGGAATGCATTTGACCATGCAGAACAAGAAATTAAGGATGGTGTAACCCTAATTACTGAGAACGGGTTGGAGTATTTAGTTTCTGAGCCAACCAAGATTTGGAAGAAGGAAGTACTCGAATTCTTTGATGCAGCTACCCTTGATGATACTGGACTCAAAATCAAGTCTGCAGTTCATGGAGTAAAAGTAAAACTCACCCAGAAGAGTCTAAGAAAAGTTCTACATCTACCAATAACCAAAGAATAGGAAGATGTACCTACATCTAAGACTAGGGATGCACTACAATGGTGTGGACTAGATTCAACCATGAAGATTTGCTCTGTTTTAACAGGAAAGGCATGAATATGCAGGGAAAGGTCTTGTCATAAGTAGTAGGAAAGGTGATTCTGAGCAAGCCAGGTGGGCATGATAGGATATCAGCTCACATGTTCAGCTTAATGACAAGAATTATCTTTAAGTTAAAAACTGATTGGTCAGTAGTGATGTTTGAAAAGATTAAGGAAAGTCTGAAGAAGCCCAATCTGGGTAGAATTATGAGTCTATACCTAGCTGGAACAATTCCAGAAGTCATGAACCAAGCTGCTGGTTCTAAAATTAATCATATGAGGAGGATGGATATCAGAATTATCTCAAGATGGGATAGGGTGTTAACTAAGGACATGCCTACTCCAGAGAAGGAAACACCTCCATAGAAGAAGAAGAAGAAAGTCATAATGGCTCCTGAATCATCCAGTAGCTCAGAGGAGCAAGTAGTGTTTAGTTCTGATAATGGAGAGGCTGGAAATGCTGGACAGTCACCAGCAAGAAATGAAGATGCACAGAGGCAGGGGGAGCAACCATCTGCTAACCCCATTCCCCTGGATCCACTCCAGGGTGAGCCTCATCATATGGAAGAGCTTACTCACTTAGATAGTGAAATGATAACTCAAACAATCCTTGAGGTAATACATGAAGTTAATCAATCAATTTTCCATATTGAGAATGAAGTATTAACTGAGTCTTTATTTGATGTTGATCAGCAAACTCGATTACATAGTCAACCACAAGATGTTGTCATGGATGATACATCAGTTGCTGATAATGCTCCAGAAATAAGAAACTCTCATGTCCCTACTCAACAGGAGTTTACTCTAGAAGAGCTATTTCCTGATATTGAGGGGGAGCATGCTGGTTTTGAGGGGGAGAAAACTGCTTTTGAGGAAGAGCAAGCACATATTGAGGGGGAGTATGTGAGATCTCATGAGGAGACTGCAAGGAATGATGAGGAGCTGCCAAGGACTAAGAAGGAATTACCTCCTAGTCCAAAGGATAGAGTTGACATATCTAGTACCTCAGAATTTGAAGATGCTGTTGAGGTTCAAGCAAAGAAAAGGAAGCTCATGGTCTTCAAGAGAAGAAGCCAGAGTTACAAGAAAGTATTACAAACTGTGGCTCCACAACCTGCCCCTACAGCTGACTACAACTCATTATTAATATCTTTATAAGTGAAGTTGGATGAGCAAAGAATATCAATGGAGAAATATATGGATGAAACTCACAAAGATCTCCAATTCTCCTTGGCCCAAGACATCAAATCTATCATGTTTGAAGTAAATCAAACTAAGAAGGAAATGACTGATTGTTTCCACAAAGGAGGTAATGCAGTGGTTTATCTAGCCACTCATCAAGAAAAGATAAAGACACAGGTGGATGATATAGTAGTGAAACAGGGATATGTCTTAGAAAATTAGATTAGAATGAATGATAATCTGACTGAATCCCATAATGCAATTGTTACTGAAATAAAGAATATTGCAACTGCCCCAACTGCTGATAATTCTACAGCCAAACCCGAGTTTGATAAGGTAAAGTTTGATAAGGATTTCCAGGAAGGCATAGCTGCTGTAAAAACTGCTATTACAGATTCTCAAAACGTTATCTCTGGACTGCTGCTGAAGTTGAGGGATTTTTATAAAGATGGAGTTAATTATATGGATGAACAGATCAAGTTTCAAAAGGATGATCTTAGAGATCATGTGGCTAGAGAAGTCATAAAGGGGGAGAGAGTACTAATCAAAGCTGGCTCTGATCATGCTAAATGGATTTCCAATAGCATCAGAGCCACTCTTGGATATCCACCCCTTTGTGATGATGACAATGTAGCTGAATCTAGAATACATCCTGCTATTTTTGGAGGTGAGCCAGCTAAAGTTGCTCAAGTCATTTATCCTCCTGCAGATTTTGAAATGATTCATCAAGAAGTACAATCAATGTATAGCCCTCCAGAGGGTAATAAAAATATTATCATTGAGAAAGTAGATCAGCCTGTGCCAGAGGCAGTATTGAAAGAGCAAGAAACCCTTTTGTCCAAGAAGAGGTTCAGAAAACAGGCTGAGTTAAGGCCAGATTTTGAGCAGTGGAGCCCTACTTCTAGAAATATCATTCTAACTGCTTGGAAAGCTGCAAAGGATAATACCCTAGAAAGGGGTAAATGGTACTCTGAACAAGAGTGGAGAAAACATGAAGCCGGGCAAGAGGCTATTGTTCAGTACAGAAGAAAGGCTAAACTTGGGAAGCTACCTCCTAATGCACAGGAGCCTAGCAAATATTTCCCCAAGCCTTATCATTATTTTGAAAGACAAAAGATAAGGGCTGAAGAGCTGAAAAAGAAAGATCTAAAGGGTAAGAAGCCTGTTGATGACTCTGATGTTCCTGTGCAAGCCAAGATTCAATCAGGCAAGGGCATTGTCATCAAGGAGCCAGAGCAGCATTAGATTAGATTTACTTGAGTTTACATTTTGTAATCTTTAGTATTAAAACATCTATGTAAACTTTTGTTCATGAAACTATTGGAAGTTGTAACAAAACAATGTTTAATGTTCAATTTGTTACATTGTTATTCTGTGAAGATTGTTTATACATGTTTTGTTTAGTATTTACCCAGTCATATAATGATGTTATACATCATATTGAGTATTTGTTATGAATGGTGTATATCATTGACTAAGGGTTATGACTTCTCCAAATATGGGGAGATTGTTGGGTACATTGGAAAATGTGTACCAGATTTGAAGAAGCCTCACCCTACTCAATGATATACATCAAGCTGTATTTGATGTGTTTTGAGTTTATATGTGCAGGTTTAGTAATCGCAGAAAATGCTGAAAAAATTCTAAGTCCATATGTTGACACCTAGAGAAGCAGTTTCGACACTTATGAAGGCTTGTGTCGACATTGGAGAAAAGCTATGTCGACACTTGGAGTAAATTGTGTTGACACCAGGAAAGGTAGAGTCGACACCAGAAGAAATGTATCGACACATACAGGCAGTGTCGACACACTATGAAGAATTGTCAACATAAATTGTGTCGACACTTAGAGGTAGTGTCGACACCCAGAGAAGCTTAGTCGATATCAAATGTGTCGACACCAAGAGGCAGTGTCGACATACAGAAGTATTTATCAGCTGTGTCGACACACAGGACTTGTGTCGACACACAGCAAAGCTTCAACAAAGTTAAAGTAAAGAAGTACTTGTGTCGACACAAAGGAGATGTGTCGACACTCAACAAGTATCAACAACAAAAGAAGTTGTGTCTACACAAAGGAGATGTGTCGACACACAACAAAATTTCAACTAAGTTTTAAAGAAGAAGTATTTGTGTCGACACACAGAATTAGCGTTGACACATTCAACAGAAGCTGTGTCGAGAAGCTGTTATAATAACAAAAGAAGTTGTGTTGACACCATCAAGGCTAGTGTCGACACTTAGTCCACTTGTGTCGACACTTAGTCTATTTGTGTCGACACATAATGAAGAACAGTCTCGACACTTTCAGACAGAGACAGAATTTTCAAGAAGTGACTGGATGACTTGACAACTGCCATTTCAACCGGTCTACTGCAACTGTCAGAGCTGTCAGAAGTTCGTTAGAAACCGGATCAGCCGGTTACCATGGAGGAAGACCATATAAAGGCTTTCTCCTTCAACAGAAAGAGACGATTAAGACGATCAATCATTGTAGAATACAGATCCAGAGAAAACTGTAAATCAGTATTTTGAAGAAACTTCAGATTTACTTGGAGAGAGAGAACTCCAGTAATTGAAATCAAGAAAGTGACTTATTTAATCAAATCTCTTAAGAAACAGGTCCTGAACCAGACTGCAAAGAAGGATCCAGATTTAATTCTTCATCTTAAAGAAGGAAGTTGTCAGCCGGACTACTTCAAAAAGATCAACTTTTACTGAGTTCAGACTCAAGAAACATTGAAAAAAGCAAAGACAAAGTTGATCTCAGAAATCAGTTATATCAAGAACTGATCAAAAAGGTTGCCCTCTTCATTCTCTCAAGCAGAGTGGTAACCTAAAACCCTTTATTATCTTTTTGTAGGATCCTAAGGGATCTGAGCTGTAAGCCTATCTTATAAAGGCTGAGTGTAAGAGATTTAGATCTCTGAGTGTAGGTCTTGTTGAAGACTTAGTGGTAGGGCTTTGTGCCTGAGTTGTAGGAGACTGTGTTCTCTGAGTGTAGGCCTTGGTGAAGGCTAAGGTAGGGCAGTTTGCCTGAGTTGTAGGAGTGGGGACACTCTGAGTTATAGGAACCTGTTTGGTGTTCTGAGCTATAAGGTCTGAGGATCTGAGGAGAAGTGCAGAAGTTAGGCCGAATCTAGTACACTGCTAGATAGGTGAAGGGGGAAAGTGGATGTACCCAGACCTTGGAGAACCACTATAAACACTATGTGCACTCTGTGTATGATTGTTTCTGTGATTGCTATGCTGATAGCTGTAGAATTTGCAATTGCTGCTTAAATTACAGAACAGATTGTCTGCCTTTAAAGTAAAAGAAAGATTACACCTATTCACCCCCCCCCCTCTAGGTGGTTAGACACTAATTCTTTCATAGATGATTTGGAGATGATTAAACCCCTCAAAACTCTAACCCTAGTTTAGGTCACAGTCCTTAAAATTGAAGGATAGGTAATTAGAACTATGTGAAAAGTTGTGAAACTTTGGTAGTGTAGTCATATTGTCATTATAAACCTTGGAAAATTTTATTGGGAATTTCAGATCAATAATTTTAGTATCACCTTTGCAATACAAGTATTAGCCCTAATTAATTATGTTTTTATTATGACTTTAATATGCATTAGATGATTATGAAATTGAGGCAGAATGAGTTTTAGACCATTATGATTATACATGAATTTTATTGTAATTTTTAGATGTAAATTTCTAGTACTTACTTCACAAGTATATAAATATGGGAATATGATCAATAATAGATTTAGAGCTCCCTTTTTATTGGAAAATTATGAAACTTGATGAGTAGTGTTTCTAGGTCAATATGCTCATTTGGGATTTTTATTACAATTTTTAAATGAATAATTATTGTACTTAGTTCATTAACCTATTAACTTGGATTATTATGAAAAGTCAAGTTTAGAGTTCATCATTCACTGATAAATTATGAAACTTGACCTGAAGTGTTTATATGTCTATATGTTCATCCTTGAAATTTCTAAGAATTATTGGAAGTATATTGGCATTACTTATCGCTTTAAATTGGTTAATGTAAGTTATGATCAAAAATTATATTTAGGGGTTTAATTCTTACTGAAAATTTGGAGACCTTGAATTTACTAATAAGTAGTTGTCTTGCATTTATCATAATTTTATGGAACATTTTTCATGCCTAAAAATAGCACTTCATGTTCAAACTAAGACATGTGGATCTCTTAGGAAATTAAATAAATTATCAAGTAAATTAGGAAAATTATAAACTTCTGGATTTAGGCTAATCATGTCATGATAGATCTCCAATAAATATTATAGGGATTTTGGATGATAATTTGAAGTACCTCCCATTGTATATATCATATAGCTTAGGATGGTCTGCGTTTAGTGAAAACTACAGAGATCATAATATGGTGCAAAATGAACATAAGGAGTTGAGATATTAGTGTATTGATCTGGTAAATGAAATGAGATTATCATCGGGAGTCGTGATAAGGAGTGGGAGGTTTGACTAGTGTTAACAGGTGCTCGGGGTCGACGAAACATCGTCTTCCCCGCGGAGAGAGAAAGAGTCAAAATACATTAGGGTTAAATCCAGTACAACATTAAAGGGATTGAGAGTTGAGTAATAACCAATAATAGTAAGTGTCTTGCGAAAGGGAACGATGGGCTTCAGTCTATCATAGTTCCTAGTGCCCTCGAGAGCCATTCACGGGGAATACCTTGGGCAGTCCTGGGCTAACCTAAACCGTAAGTAGAATCAATGTTTAACAGCAACTAGTATAACTAGGGTTTTTCACATTCACACACCACGGTAGCTCGGGAGGTTGGCTAGGTTAGTTTGATTAGTCATCTGAACGGTAGGTTCGGAAGGTAGACGTAACAGACGGGATAGTCCGGGGAGCCGGTGGCTCGGAAAGATTTGGATACATAAAAAATAAGGTGGTGGGTCTTCGACATTAGACGGTCGTTCACACCGACGTCGATATGTTGACTCGACAGTGTGGGACACATGGCCAGGGAAAGTCTGGTTGATATGGCCAGCAGAGTACATGGAGACTCTAGGTTGTGTCCTTCTAGAGGCGTACGTAAGGGCTAGGCCTGGTAGTGTGGATACCCGCCTAGGAGTAGGGGGCCCGACCCACTGTCTCTGTTTGCCACTACAGAGGTTCCTGGGAGTGAAACTAGCTACCCAAATAGGGGGAACTAAAGGTCTGTGCGCATAGAGTCGTGTGTGTGAGTTGTACTTGCATGAATCATGGCATAGCATATCACTGTACTCATACTTGCATACAACCGACACGCCAACGTATAAATTGGTATGTGACTTTTTATACGATGAGAGTCTTGCAAAAGACCCAGTAACTTATAAGTTTGTATGGGCATTCATATAAGTTAAGGTTACTTTTTAGAATGTTTTTCCTACCTGTGTTGCTTTACTCAACTTGTTTACTTTACTGCTTACTATTGTAGAACTGCTAGTTTGTACCTTTTTTTCTTAGTTGTCTATACATTATATTTAACTGCTAGAATAGTTCCACCGTCACCTGTTTTGCTTACTCACCACCTTCATAGCTTCCTTTCCCTCCTCCCCGCTCGGTGCCTAGGAGCCATGGGAGAGGGGTTGGGGATGATAAGACTTAGTCTTTTGACAAATGATTTTCGGACACAACATTCCAGGGACTTCGGATGGGAGACGGGGAGCAGCAGCAGGGGACACAACACCAGCGGAGTATAGTGCGCATGGAGATGGGCCAGTCTAGTACCGGAGCACCAGTGACCAGCTCCGTGAGTGATTAGTCTTTCTTATAGCTTCCGCGAGAGATTGTAGTGAGGATCTGATGTACCGGGCTTGAGCCCGTTTATATTTCCATATACTATTTTATTTCAGTACTTTTATTATATGTGGACTTGATATGATTTCCTTTACATATATTACATGTGATTGTGGACTTAGTTTTATCCAAACTATATGTATACTTCTCTTCCTTTTGGGTGATCGTAAAGGCCGGCAGGATCAGTGTTTTGTGGTGAAGACCTTCCCGAGTGTCGCTGTCACCGCAAAATGGCTGTTCTGTGCATAAGACCCCGGGGTTTTAAAAGAAAAAATGGGGTCTTACAGGGGAATCTTTGCCTCCTGACGCATCGCCCGTTGCTCCCTCCGGCGACGCTTGTTGTCTTGATGGGCGATGGTCATTGTCTTCCTTCTTCCTCCTCCTCGGCCTCCCCCTGCCGGTTATCATTCCTTCTCTCCTCTTGAAAACTCGGCCTCACTGGTGGCCTCCACTGGGGGCGATTCTCGGGATACTGGAACCGTCTATCTTCCTCTCTTCTTGCCTGGGCCTCTACCGGCCTCCTCTCCTCTTACCTTCGAGGCCTCTATTGCCTCCTCTCTTCCACCCTCCTGGGCTCTTCTCTCATCCTCCTCTCCTTTCTTCTCCTCGGCTCTTCCTTCCTCCTCGCGACTTGCATCTCTGGCGTCCTCCTAGACTTCACCCCTGAAGGTCCTATTCTCTCCCTTTCCATCAGATCATCTTCGTCCAGCCGTGCCAAGAAAACTTTATTCTTCTCCTCTCCTCAGACGAAGGTATTCTCCCTCTCTATCATCTCCTCAAAATACCTCGGGGGATTGGACCCCATCTCCATGCTGCACAGACCCTGCTTCAACCTAAACTTCAGGGTCACCATCAAAGTGAAGCTATCCACCTCCTCCACTCCAAGATCTCTTCCTGGAAGCGATCAATGTAATGGCCTAGGCTCTCATGCTGTCCTTGGGTAATCTTGAAGAGGGTTGTTGCCTCCTTCCTCTTCTTGGATGTCGCGAACCTCGCCATGAGGCCCCGACGCAGATCGGAGAAATAGTAGACGGAACCTGCTGGCAGCTGGTGAAACCAGTCTCTTGCATTGCCTTTGAGGGTGATGGAGAAGAACCGACACTTGAACACGTCAGACATGTTGTCGATGGAGACGACGTCTTCAAACCACTATTGATGCCTGATAGGGTCATCCCCGCCAGAGTAGTAGGTGAGAACAGGCTCTCGGAACCCTTCGGGAACGGGGGCGGCGAGGATCTCATCACAGAAGGGGCTCCTCTCTCCCTGGTGGTGGCGAGTTCATCCTCGCTGGAGATATCATACTCGCTCCACTGGCGAGTATCACGGTATCTTGCCGGCGATATCGGATCCCGAAAACGGACCCCTTGGCTTCCCGTTGTATGATGTCGCGACTGCATCGGTTGCTCTTATCTTGCCCAAGCGGGCTCCTTCCCAGCTCGCCTCAGCGGCGCTTCCTCATCCAATGGTGTCACGCGATGAGGGGATGTCACCGTGATATCGGGCGATAAGAAAATCCGGCGAGGATGGTCTTCTCAATCCTCTTCGCGAACTCCTCAAACGCAGCAACCGTCACGAACTTGCCACCTCGCGTGAGATCACCAACTCCCGCCGAGTTGCCGGCCAACTCTCTAGGCTCTCCACCATTGGCCATTTTACTAAACCACCAAACTTTCCTCCTTGGCTGCGATCCACGCTCACCGCACCAAGTGTTGAAGCCAAAAAAATTCCCAACCTCAGAATTCGGACCAAGGCCGCCTAAGGTTGCCGGTTCAGGGGTAAGACCAGACGGCTAGGATGACTATGATGAAGAATGAAGGCAAACAGGACCCCAGATGTTGCGGCAGGAAGGTCCCACCACGTACCCGGATGCTCGAAAGGAGCAGCCCCTTCTCAACCAAAAATGACTGAACTAGGAACGAGGGAGACTAGCTGATGACTAAGTCGCAAGGTCGCGACCTGGTCTCTAAGGAAAAGGAATCCAAAGGCTCGGCTAGTATCTTGAAAGGAGAGCTCGCGAGTATCCTGCAGAGGATTTTCAGTCACTCACCTCGTACCCCTGAGGTCTTATTTATAGGGAAATCCAAGGAGGGGGGTCATATTTATACCCCACCCCCCGCGACTAGGCGACTTCCAAGGGAAACTCGCACGGGCTGGGCGAGTATCTCACCTACTCGCCTACCTGACGAGTATGCGAGGGGAGCTTGCCATACTCGCTCAGGCCTTCTGCGGTCTTGCGCGCTGATTTTGACTTTTGTCTTGACTTGTTGACCTTGACTTCTGCTGACCTGGCTATGGTAGGACCCATCGTTGATGAATACGGGTTGTACACTGTAGTAGCTCTTCGAGTAATCCTGATATTCATTTTGATCTAGAGATCGAGCGCACCATTCGGCAACGCATCCAAACTCGTGATCATGATTTACATATAGATCTCAAAGAGTCAATCGGAGACACTCACACAAAAAATATGGGTTATCCCAATCCAGAAGTGGTCCAGCAACGGACAATATCCTATTATGCTCGGCCCAACGTGGAGGGTACAAAAACAAATATTGTTCACCCTGCGATTGCGAACAACAACTTTGAACTAAAGTCTGCTATTATACAAATGGTGCAACAGTACGTGCAGTTTGATGGCCTACAAGATGAGGATCCTAACCTTCATCTCTCTAATTTCATTAAAATTAATGGCGTTACTAACGATGCGATTAGGTTAAGGCTTTTTCCATTTTTTACGCACAAAGGTGAAGAAATGGCTAAATTCTCTCCCTAGAGGATCTATCCATACTTGGATCGAGCTCTCTGAAAAGTTTTTGTCAAAATATTTTCCGCATGCAAAAACTGCGAAGTTGCGAAACGATATCTCTTCTTTTGCGCAAATCGATTCTGAAACACTTTATGATACATGGGAATGTTTTAAAAATCTTCTACATCGCTGCCCACACCACGCACTGCCCGTTTGGCTCCAAGTCCAAACTTTTTATAACGGATTAAATGTGATTACTAAGCAAATGATCTATGCAGCTTCCGGTGGTACTCTAAACCACAAAACACTGGAAGCCGCAATCGAACTTTTTGAAGATATGGATATGAACTCTTATCAAAGGAGTAGGCTCTTCCAAATAAGCCGACAAGGTTGTATGAAATCGATAAGATAGCTCAGCTCGCATCTCATATAGATCTTTTAAATAAAAAGTTCTCTACTATGTCTCCTTCCTCCTCTGCAAACGCTATTTTGGAAAATAATTATAATAATAATCTTTTCATAGAAGAATGAGTGAATTTTGTTGCAAACCCATCTTGGCATTCCTCAAATTTGGGCACAACTACGTTTAGAAACACTTATAACCCAAATTTGCGGAATCACCCAAACTTCTCATTGAGTAATCCGGGGAATGCGGTCCGCCCTCCTAATATTTTTCCACCTGGTTTCCTACCTTCTGGCCTCGTGCACCCTCTTTTGAGGAAAATTTTTCAAAATATGTTGCTAATACTGATGCTACTCTGCGTAATCTAACCGGTTCTATTAAAAATCTCCAAAATCAAGTCAGACAGCTTGCCAAATTTTTAAATGAACGTCAATCTGGAACTCTGCCAGGAAATGTGGAGGCGAACCTGCGGGACTCGGTCAACGCTATCACGCTTAGGAGTGGCAAAGAAGTAAGTGCACCCACCCCTATTGAAAAAATTCCCTCTTTTATTGAAAATTTTGAAAAATTTTCTTCTCATACTCCTTCATTTTGTTCTTCTTTAAATATTTCCAAAACATCTTTTCCCTATCCCTCGGTTTTGAAAAATCAAAATGATGAAAATTATCACAAATTTTTGGAAGTTTTTAAGCAAATCCAAATAAATTTGTCATTTTGTGAGGTCATCTCACAAATGCCAAAATATGCTAAATAATTAAAAGATTTGTTAACTAACAAGAAGAAACTAGAAGAATTTTCTTGTGTAGCACTTAATGTCAAGTGCTCGACAATTTTGCTTAACAAATTACCGAAAAAACTAAGCGATCCGGGAAGTTTCTTTATTTTGTGCCTCTTCGGTGATTTGCTAATCAAACATGCCTTAGCAGACTTAGGAGCGAGCATCAACCTCAAGCCCTACTCATTGTTTAAAAAGCTAGGATTGGGTATGCCAAGTCCAACTAGGATGAGTATTCAGCTCGTTGATCGTTCAATCAAATATTCAATGGGCGTTTTCGAGGACGTTTTAGTGAAGGCCGATAAGTTTATTTTTCCCGTTAACTTTGTCATATTAGATATCGAGGAAGACGTCGAGGTACCCCTTATCCTCGATCGTCCTTTTCTAGCCACTTTTAAGGCTATTATCGATGTAAGCAATGGAAAGTTTGTACTTAGAGTCGATGATGAGGAGGTCATTATTTCAATAAATTCTTCTTTAAAAACTATCTTTTAAATGACGATGCAGTTTATTTTTTTGAAACTTTTTCTGAAAAACAATCTAGTATGGATTTTCTAACCCCTTCCGACGATTCACTAGAGATATTAAACACTTTATCAAATGACGCACCTATTTTAAATGCTCAAAATTTTGAAAATATTGAAAATAAGGAAAATATTTTATCTACTTCTTATGAACTTCCTCCCACACTTGAATTAAAACAATTAACCGAGCACTTAAAATACATTTTTTGGAACCTAATTCTCAACTTCCAGTTATTATTTCTTCTTCTCTTTTGAATTTCCAAAGCGAACAATTAATTAAAGTTTTAAAAGAGCACTGTCACGCAATTGCTTGGCAACTTTCGGATATCCGCGGTATTAGTCCACGTTTTTGTACGCATAAAATATTTTTGGAAGAAAATTCACGTCGTTTCATTCAACCCCAACGTCGGCTTAATCCAAACATGAAAGAAGTAGTTAAGGCGGAGGTTATTAAATTACTCGACACGGGAATTATCTATCCAATTTCTGATAGCTCGTGGGTTAGTCCAGTTCAGGTCGTGCCAAAAAAAGGGCGGAGTGACGGTAGTTTTTAATGATAATAATGCACTAATTGCTACTCGAACCGTAACAGGTTGGCGTATGTGTATAGACTATAGAAAACTAAACGATGTCACTAGGAAGGATCACTTTCCTCTCCCGTTTATGGATCAAATTTTAGAACGACTTTCCAGACACGATTTTTATTGTTTTCTCGATGGTCTTTCGGGTTATTTTCAAATACCCATTACTCCCGAAGACCAAGAGAAAACCACTTTCACTTGTCCGTATGGTACGTTTGCTTATCGTCGAATGCCTTTCAGTTCATGTAACGCACCAGCTACATTCTAAAGGTGTATGCTAGCTATTTTTGATGAACTTGTAGGTGATATTATGGAAGTTTTCATAGACGACTTTCGGTTTTTGGAGATAATTTCGATTTTTGTTAAAATAATTTTAAAAATTTTTAAAAAGGTGTGAAGAGACTACTCTTGTCCTAAACTGGGAAAAATGTCATTTTATGGTCAAGGAAGGGTTAGTACTCGGTCACAAAATTTCTAAAAAATGAATCGAAGTAGATCACACAAAAATCGAAATAATCGAAAAATTGCCCCCTCCAACTACGACTAAAGCGATTAGAAGTTTTCTCGGTCATACTGGTTTTTATTGCCGTTTTGTTAAAGACTTTTCTAAAATCACTAAGCCGCTGACTCATTTGCTTGAAACAAATATTCCTTTTATTTTTTATTCTAATTGTCTTTTTGTGTTTTCTACTATTAAAGATAAACTTATTAATTCACCTATTTAGTTGCTCCTGATTGTAGTTTGCCCTTTGAACTTATGTGTGATGCTATTAACAATGTTGTTGGTGCTGTATTAGGACAACATATTAACAAATATTTGCATCCTATTTATTATGCTAATAAAACTTTGAACTCTGCTCATGCGAATTACTCCACTACGGAAAAAGAAATTTTAGTCGTGATCTTTGCTTTTGATAAATTTCGATCATATTTAACTTTATCAAAAGTAGTAGTCTTTACGGATCACTCCGCACTTCGTTATTTGCTTGCCAAGTCTGACGCAAAGCCACGATTAATCAGGTGGATTCTGCTCCTCCAAGAGTTTGATGTGGAGATTAAAGATAAAAAGGGCGTAGAGAACCTAGTTGCTGATCACTTATCCCGTCTGGAGAACCCGAATGATGAAGCTGTTGATGACCAAATTGATGATGCATTTCCTGAAGAGCATCTTCTTTCTTTGGCTAAGGTAAATTCTCTCCATACCCCTTGGTTCACAAATTTTGCTAATTATCTTGTAGGAAATGTAATCCTGAAGACTTTTTCAACTCAACCGAAGAAGAAATTCTTCTCTGATTTGAAATTTTACTTTTGGGAGGACCCCATCCTCTTCCGGATTTGTGCTGACCAAGTGGTAAGGAGGTACGTCTGCCAAGAAGAAGGACTGCAAATCCCAAAGCACTGTCATGAAGGACCAACTGGAGGCCACTGCCAAGCAAGCCACACTGCAAGGAAAGCTCTGGAGGCAGGCTTTTATTGGCCAACAATTTTCAAGGATGCGCACCAATTTGTAAGTCCTTGTGATGCTTGCCAACGAACAGATAATATCTCTGCAGCCTCTAAAATCCCTCAAACTTATTTCTTAGAATGTGAATTATTCGATCTTTGGGCATAGATTTTATAAGACCTTTTCCCTCTTCGTTAGGTAATTGTTATATTCTAGTTGCGGTAGACTGTCTCAAGGTGGGCGGAAGCCCAAGCTTTTCCTAAAAATGATGCTAGAGTTGTCTTAGGATTTTTTTAAAAGCTATTTTGTAGATTTGGCACTCCACGAGCCTTGATTAGCAATAGGGGGTCACACTTTGTAACACCCAACTTAACAAATTACTCACACGTTATGACGTTGTCACCCCCAAACTATCCACTGCTTATCACCCCCAAGCCAATGGTCAAGTCGAAGTCGTTAATATGGAATTAAAAAGAATTTTGGAAAAGACTGTTTCTACAAATAGAAAAGATTGGTCGGTCAAGTTAGATGACGTATTTTGGGCTTATCGTACGACGTACAAAACCGTCATTGGTTGTACGTCATATCGCCTAGTTTATGGCAAAGCATGTCATCTACCAGTCGAGTTAGAGCATCATGTCTATTGGGCACTAAAATTTTTAAACCTTGATCTGATTTTATCCGCTGAGTTAAGAAAACTCCAACTATACAAGTTAGATGAGTGGAGAGCGAATGCTTATGAAAGTAATTTTCTATATAAAGAAAAAGTAAAATTATATCACGATCAACGGCTTAAACACCCTAAAAATTTCAAGCCGGGTGATCTAGTTCTTCTATATAATTCATGATTGCGTCTTTTTGTAACATCTCATTTCCAACTAGACCCCTAAGAGTGGTTTTGCCATGACTAGGTCATGACAAAACCCTAGGAAGCCCAAGAAGACCAAGTGAGCTTAGACATGAAGGTGGAAACCACCATGGTCTAGGGCTGATATCGAGTCGAGTTCGAGCGATTTTGGCTTGGCTCAAAATCGAAATTTTCGACTCGAAATCGACTCGAAATCGAAATTAATTTCGAGTCGAGCCGGCTCGACTCGAAATGACTAGATACTGAGTCGGCTCGAAATTGAATCGAGTCAACTCGAAATCGAATCGAGTCAGCTCGAAATTGAACAATTTTTTGTTTTATTCCTAGTTTGCTAAAAATTAAGTTGGGCAACGTATAAATTTATCAAATGAAACACTTAAAATTTTCATTCTTTTTATTTAGGTTTAAATTTTATTATTTTTAATCTCAAAATAAGAATACATTAATAAATACAAAAAAATTAATTAATTCAAGTTGATTTGAATCATATTTCGAGCGATTCAGGGCTGGCTCGAAATCGACTCGAAATCAGATTCGAGTCAAATTGAGTCGAATCAATTTTAACCAATTCCGATTCGGCTCAATTTTCGAACGATTTTCGAGTGACTTTCGAGTTTCGAATAATATGCTCAGCCCTACCATGGTCTGCAAATAGTAGAATTCCAATTACTAGCTTAGGGATGACCATAGGGCTTCACCATGACACCATGACCCCACCACAACATCACTAACCTGATAGATTGTCCATTAGATCCATGGGGACCCACTAGGGTCAACTAAAATGGTCAAGTTGACCAAAGTCAACCCAAACCCTAATCAGGTCAAACTAAGCTCATAAATGGTCAACTAACCTCCCCTTGGCCAAAGGGACCCACCTAGACCTTCCCAATCCCTAAGGGAGGCTAATGGGTCACCAAGGACCCATTGGGGTCAACCAAAGAAGCTAAGTTGACCCAAGTCAACCCTAACCCCAAGAAGGTCAAAGTGCCCTAATTAAGGGTCGAGTGACCACCAAGATGCCCAACCAACCCTACCTAAGTCTGTCTAGACCTTAGGGGAGCCCAATGGGTCACCACAGACCCATTGAGGTCAACCCAAATGGTCATGTTGACCAAGGTCAACTCTACTCTAGTGTTAGGTCAAATTAGCCCAAATGGGCTAACCCAAGTTCAAACTCATTTCCTCCACTTGGGCAAACCTCATTTTTATTATTAATATGAGTTAGTGGGGTGCCAATAGGTTGAAGGAGAGATCAAAATCGGCCTTGATGACTAGGAGAGAGAAAACTCCATTTTGCCTCTTTAATTGAGGAGAGAGAAAGTGAGGGAGAAGGTCATCCATGGCATAGGGAAGCCAAGGGCCACCCTTTATTGCTGGATTCAACTCCTCTGGGAAGAAGAGGAGTTTCCAGCCATTTTTCGGCCGAATTAAGCCTAGGTTCACACCCCCCACCATGGCCGAAACCTCCACTTTAAGGTCATTAATGGTGGAGCCAAGTTAGGCCCTTCCCCTCCTCCAACTGATGATCTTAAAAGCATCCCTGGACTCAGAGGAGGCGTTTCCACACTTTACCTAAAGGAGCCGTGCACTTTGGTAGTGTTGTTGCAGTACACCCGCAAGCTCCACCACCGGTCATGGCGCACCACCACACTCGTCGGCAAGACCGGTTAAAGGTCCTCCTATACTCCTTTCATCGTGGGCTAGATCCTTAGATCATTTAGGAGAGAAATCAGGCTCAATTGAGCCCGATTGGGTGAGAAAATTTTCAGAATTTTCATGGTTTTTATACCTTGCGGGTTCACCGGAAACCGCCCCTCCGGCGGTTGTGCCGCCGCCCGGCGATACCCCCCACCTCAACGAAGGTGGTGGCAGTGGTGGCCGACCAGGGAGGTGGATAGGTGGCCGGGAAAATGGCTTGGGATGAGCTCCAGGTCGGGCAGATCGTGGCCCTTGGCTGGAGGAAGAAGACGGTGTCAGGGCCCTCAGATCATGCTTTAAGATTCGTGCTTTATTTCTTTTTATTTTATTTTTTGTAATTGTTTACTGTGCTGTATTCAATTAAATATTAAAAATACTTAGAGCTCATACAGGAAAACATGACCAACATGGAAATTGTAGCCCTTGAAGTCTAGTTTAATTTACAATTGATTTGAATCAATTTGGATACATGATGGGACCACATCACTCATTTTGGTGAGGACTATACCTAGGCTAGACTAGAGACTATTTTGAGTGCCCCCATCAATCCAGCCATTCAAATGACTTGAAATTTTGTATAAGGGTCACTATTACCTATACCTATAACATATCCAAAATAAAGAATTTTTGGAAAAACTTTCCTAAAGTGTTTGTAGAAATTTAATAATTTATGTATGAATTATTTAAAGTGTCTAATTACCTCCAAACCCTCCCAAATTTTGGTGAGTGGTCATTTGAGTTAATATAGGACTCTGTATAAAATTTCATTTAATTTGGAAAAGAATTGGTATGGAATTTAGTCAACCCTAGCTTAGGCCAAAAGGGGATAATTAGGTCAAAGTGTCCCTTGTGGGCTTAAGGGGCCAAATCAACTCAACAGAGATTGATACTTGGTCCCCTGATGTGTTATGTCAGTAAACACCCTCCCATGTATTATGGGGTGAATTAGGGTGGATTTGCCCTAGGACCCTAGTTCAAACCTTAAGGTTAAACTTTGGGGGTTTGTGAAGGACATAGGGTGTTGTGTCCTTGTATGGGCTTGGTGTTTAGTCAATGTGATTATAGGGTGGTGAAATGCCATAAGGAGGAATTTGATGACATTTAGACCTAGACACATAACTTAAACCAACTAGGGTTAGTTTAGGCTTATACCTTTTAGGAAAACATTGATGGGTCATATGACCTTGGATTTTGGTGGTATTGTGGTATGAGTATTGTCATAGTGATATATACCTCTGGAATTTAGTATAGGGTGTCTAGATAACAGTAACTCACCCTTGTAGTTATAAACTTCATCTTGCCCTTTTGATGATATTGATGTAATTATGGTTTTTTATGTCTTAGAATGATTTCAAACTCTAGAAAAGCTGATCAAATAGCATGTAGATGCACTAGTGAATTATTTGGTATAGATGGACATTTCTTTTCAGTACATCATGTGTAAAGTAAACTAGTACGCCTTACTTTGATAAATAGAAAATAAATACTATAGCTTGTTGGAAAATTGTGTTACTTAGCCAGAGTACATTTTAGGGCATTAAGCACCTTGGAAAAATATTTACATGATGTTTAGTTGAGGTTACAAGGATGTTCCTTCACAAAGTGCCCCATGATGGATTTGGTTGAGATATTTTTATATATAGTTTACTGACCCTGGAATTGCATGAAATTTAGTCAGTAAGGTTTTATGATCATAATAAAGCTCTGTTACATTTTGTATAATTTTTGGACAAGTATTTATGGTACTGCTTTCATTACCCTTATTTATTTGAATTACATTGGATTATTTATTTGGATGATACTTTGTTGGGTATTGTATCCACAACGTACCTGATTTGAAGAAGCCCCTGAACAAGATAAGGTAAATAGACAATGTATTTGATGAAATCTTTCAAGTTGTGCTTGCAGTTATTCCACGCTAAGTACACACCAATGTCAGGGTGCAGTAGGTCAATATACACGGGTCTGCGCGACGTAATCCCTCGTTGAGCAGATCAGTGTGTTGGCCTACGTGTATTCTCGCTATTGCAGTGTACTTATTTTCAAGTACAGGGCTGTGATAATCCAAGAGCAGATAAGGAGCAAGGATGCGTCAAGGAGCAGCTCATGGGTGGAAAGACGAAAAATCGTCTAAGTGATAATCGACGAGAAACACCAAGTGATTCTCGCCGATTCGGCGAGAATCATTAGTGATTCTCGCCGAATCGTCGAGAATCATTAGTGATTCTCGCCGAATCGTCGAGAATCACTGGCTGATTCTCGCCGTCTCTATCTGGCTAAATCAGAGCATGCCAATAAGTCAAACTCGACGAGAATCACCTTTGATTCTCGCCGAATCGACGAGAACCACCTTCGATTCTCGCCGATTCGACGAGAATCACCTTCGATTCTCGCCGATTTTGCCTTAGACGATTTTCTGGATCTCGCTGGACCGGATCAAACGTTAAGACGTTGATTTGAACCGCTTTTAGGGTTTCTTCAGGTGGGACCCATAACGGTCATAAAGGAGTATTCTACCGTATAAATACACGCGTATTTAGAACAGTAAAAATATAGAAAAAGAAAAAGCCGAACCGCCGACCTGGACCTAGATCGCGATACCTGCTCCGCCGCCGTCGCCGCTCGTGCTAGTCGATCGCCGGCCATTTGATCGTGGTTTCTTCCAGATCTCCCGGTGATAGAAGCTTAGCCAAGCATAGCGTCTCACGCGTCTAACCAGAGATCCTTTGTCTCTTGATTCGTTGATCGAGAAAACCTTCCCATTCCGAATCGATCGAGACGATCGATCCTAGTGTGACCGTTGGTAGACCTTGCTAGCTTTGCTACGAAGATTGAGTCTCCAAAGTACAGCAGCCACACACCGTTGTCGCCGCCGATCCCGAGAACCGAGCCGCCGCCCCTCTTGCCGCCTCCGGTTTCGGGGAGATTCTCTCCAAGAGAGATCTAGGGTTGTAGACTCTTCGCTGACTTCAAGAACACGTCATCGAACGAAGAGGGACACCTTAGTCTCCAAAAGTTGTTTGTATTTCTTGTACATTCTAGTTTCATTTTTGTTGTGAAGGAACGTTGGTTCCTAGTTATAAGGGTTGGGTGCAACCCGTGTTGTGGGAGTGTTGTCTCCTACGTGTGGAAGGGTTCCTTCCGATAGTGCAAGGATTGGATTTCAATCCTGTTGGTGAAGTGACCGAGTCGTCCCTTGTTGGGAGATAGGTCGAAGGGGGAAAGTGGATGTACCCAAATCGGGGAACCACTATAAATTGCTTGTGTCCTTTCTTTGCTGTGCTGTTTTGTTATCTTGTGCAGGTACAATTTTAATTCCGCAAAATCGCTGCAAGTCACCTATTCCCCCCCCCCCCCATAGGTGAAGGTAGTTGACACTAGGTGGACTTTCAAGTGGTATCAAAGCGAGGGTACTTATCAAAAAGGTTTACACCTTGAGTAGAATCCTGCCACTAGTGTCAAGAAGAAGGAAAACATCTACCATGGATGGTCTCAAGTACACAGGAAAGATCCCAGTGTGCACCAGGCTCAACTTTCCTATCTGGAAGGAAAGGATCAGGTTCTACATGGAAGCAGTTGATCCTCGACTCTTCATGATCGTGGAGGAGGGACCTTATGTCCCCACTAAGGTCTCCACCATTGATCCTATCAAGAAAGTGCCAAAGAAAATTTCTGAAATGGACAAGGACGAGATGATGCTGGTGGGACTTGACAAGAAGGCGCAGAACATTCTAGTAAGCGCGGTTGAGGACTCAATGATGCAGAACTTCTGTAAGTGCAGGACAGCAAAGGAGATCTGGCACTGCCTGATTATCCTAATGGAGGGCACTGATGAAGTGAGGGATGATCGGAGATCCCTCCTGAACCAGAAATATGAGGCCTTCAGACAAGGGCCTAAGGAAGAGATCGGAGTCACCTTCGAGAACTTCCTCAAGATTGTCAATGCCCTCAAAGGATATGGAAGAGTGTTCACTGATGGTGAACTTAATGATAAATTCCTTAGGTCCCTTACTAAGGAATGGGACACAAAGATCTGCGCCATCCGAGAGTTTGTCAAACTAGCTGAAACAGACCCGCAAATTCTGTTTGGGAAACTGATGTCCTATGAGCTTCAACTGAACACCGGGAAAGCAGAAGAAGAAGCAGAGAAGGCTGCAGCCAAGGAAAAGACTGTGGCCCTAAAAGTCATTCACTCCAGGAAGGGCAAGGGTGTGGTTTCATACCGTGCCAGGAAAAAGGATGAGGAGGAGGACTCCGAGCCATGCTCCTCCAGCTCAAAGTTGTCTGAGGAAGATTTCTCCCTCATCACCCGAGAATTCAAGAAGTTCCTCAAGATGAGAAATCAAAGAAAGAGAGACGGCTCCTCCTCTAGGCTTCAGAAGAAAAATTATTCTTCTGACAGGTATACATCTAAACCGAACAAACATCGCTCATCTGACATTGTTTGTTTTGGATGCAATAAGCCAGGACACGTCGTGGCCGACTGCCACCAAGGCAAGAGAGAAAAGGAGAAGGGAGAGGAGCACAAGTCCTCTAGAGATAAGAAGAAAGAGAGGAGCTACATCGCCAAAAAGCCAAAGACACTGAGTGAATCTGATTCCTCAGACTCCAGTGATGATGAGGAAGCCTACTTCGGGCTGGTGGGTCGCTCCAACTCAGAAGGAGAATGCCCCCCTTTTACTAGGAAGGTAAAAGCTCACACCCCTCTCTTCGATTCTGACTCTGATCCTGAGTCTCAGGATGATGACCCTGAGGATAGCCTTTCGGCCCGCGAAGCGGAGCTCCTCGAGAAGTATGAACTTCTGCTCAACACTTTCGAGGAGTGTCGTAAGAGATTGAAGGCTGAGAAAAAGGAAGTGAAATTTCTTAAGGGTGAGAGTGTCTCCCTAAGGGAAGAGATCACCAGTTTGATCTCTCTCCGACAGGAGCACCTAGACCTGACTTCAAAGCATTCAGAGTCTCTCAAGCTCCTTGATCTTAAGCAGGAGGAAGTCGACAAGTTGGAAGAACAACTTGCGGCAGAACAGAAGATCGTCAAGAGCTTCTCTATGCCAAAAACAGTTCTTCCAGTTGTTGATACCTTCTCTGCTCAGACCAAAGGAGCTGGCTTGGGGCATGTAGGGGTACCTGGTTCCTCATCCAGGAGAAACAGGAACCAGAGAAAGAATAAGGCTGCCAAGAAGGCCTCTGCTGCTGAAAAGGGAAAAGCTCCCCTCAGTCATGTTGCGTTCAGAAAGCCTGGCTTTCCTTGCAACCAACATGACTTTGAGTCAACCTTTGGTCATCATTTCCGGCCCTCGGTTGCAAAGCCAAAGAGCCGATATGATGGTTGGACTTTCCCCCGCAACTTCAGTGAGAGTGTCTTCAAGGCACCTTATGAGGAAATCCACATGGGAAATTATGGTCAATTCTCCAGCGGCCATAATGGAAAGCAGGCACCAAAAGCCAAGCCTGTTGTACTGAAGAAACAGAAGGTGAAGAAGTCATGTGACTGCAATCACTATGATGCCTCCACCTCCAGATCCAAGGCCCCGGCTGTACCCACCACTCTCAGGGTAAAGCAGGAGCCTAGGAAGAGGTACAACAGATTTGACTGTTGGTGTTGTGGCAAAGTCGGTCACTTTGTCGTGGATTGTTGGTTTAATCCGAGGTATAACGAGACTCCCTATGTTAACAATGCGAGGCCGACCACTCGTAAGGTTAACCACCCGAGGGGGAGTATGCTAACCAAGAATCTAGGACCCAAGTTTGATTGGGTTCCTAAGGGAAATTAATTTTATTTTGCAGGAATGTCCAAAGGCCACCAAAACGCCAATATGGTACTTGGACAGTGGATGCTCCCGGCATATGACTGGGACAAGAAGCCTGCTGCGTGATTACACTCCAGTCGAGAATGGTCCCAAAGTCATCTTTGGGGGGTCAGATCGAGGTGTTACCAGAGGTTATGGTATGATTTCCAACGGTATAATCTCTATCACCGACGTGGCTTATGTTGAAGGGTTAAACCATAACCTGATCAGTGTAAGTCAGTTATGTGATAAAGGTTATGACGTTAAGTTCTGCAAGGATAAATGTCTGATAATATCATGTGCCTCTTTTGAGACGGTACTAACAGGCATTAGGAGCAGAAATATCTTCTGCTTAAATTTTCTTAGTTTAGATTCATCTACCCCCGTATGCCTAGTGGCAACAGACAGTGCATCTCTTTGTGAACAATGACACAAGAGATTGACACATATTAATTTCAAAACAATTAGTATGTTGTTCTCTAAAAACTTAGTAAGAGATGCTCTCATTATCAAGTGCATCAAAGATAGCCCCTGTCCTGCATGCCAGATGGGCAAACAGACTCGGGCTACCTTTAAGAGCTTTGCAGACAAAGATTCTTCCCGATGTCTTTATCTTCTGCATATGGACTTGTTTGGTCCAATGCAAGTTCATAGCTTGGGAGGCAAGTCCTATACACTAGTGATAGTTGATGATCACTCTTGGTTTACATCAGTGTTCTTCTTAAAACGAAAGTCAGATACGTTTGACATCTTCACTAGTTTTATCAAGCAGGTTCAGAACGAATTTAACTGCACAGTGGTCAAAATCAGAAGTGACCATGGAACAGAATTTGAATCTGGTGCTATGACAGAGTTTTGTGAAGAACAAGGTATCTTTCATGAGTTTTTCTCCCCGCGCACTCCTCAGCAAAATGGAGTTGCGGAGAGGAGAAACAGAACTCTCATTGAAGCTTGCACGACAATGTTGAAAGACGCTTCTCTCCCAGAATACTTCTGGGCAGAGGCGGTCAATACAGCTTGTCATGTACAAAATCGAGCATTGATCAACAAGCATCATCGTAAGACGCCTTATGAGCTACTGAGAGGCAGGAAACCAACCATGTCCTACTTTAGGATCTTTGGTTGCAGATGTTATGTACTGAATAATGGGAAGTACCCGCGTACTAAATTTGGTGAGAAATGATTCGAAGGCATATTCATGGGCTATAGTTCCCACAGTCGGGCATATAGGGTGATGTAGGCTATGCCTTTGGGATCCTACACGGAGGGCGTGACTACGACCTTGGCAACGTTAACGCTCCCTAACCGGCACACAAACGCAACGCAGTGACCACAATGATTGTTTTTTATCGTTCGTGTTAACATACGGATAGCCGATCCGCAAGTGGAACGGAGAATGGCTATAGGCCAAAATCCTTTCCGGCTAAATGGAATAATATTAATTCCGATCGAGCTTTGGAGTTGTACCAAAATAGATCCACCAAAAAAAATCACGATTCAAAAAAATGGTAGGATCTATCCCAACAAAACAAAAGCGAGGAGCGCCAATCCTCTCGCGAGATCTTTTCGGAAAACCAACTGAAAATCTCAGATCTATTGTAGGAACACCGCGAAAATTTAGCAATTCGAGAAATCACGCAAAATCCGTCCACCACAAGAATTAATCAAAGAAGAGAATCTCTTAGGTAGGAATTTCGTTACCCCACTCGGAACGTAGATCCGAGATGTTGGATCCACAAAGAACGATCGCTCTTCCCTTTTTGGAATCCACGGGAAACGCGCCACGGATGAAGATCTTGTTCGCCTCCTTCGCTTCTCGTCGTGGTTGATTACCCCAACCTTGATTCTTCCTTGCACGAGATCTTCCCCTCCAAGGTGGCCGAAATTGTTAAGAGGTTGAAAATGGCTTGGTGGATGGAAGGTAGGGAGACGGGGATGATGGATTGCTAGAGGGAGAGGGGAGTAGAAAGGGGGAGGCCGAGAGGGATGGAGAGAGGGGCAGCCAAACCTAGAAGGGAGGCCTTGAAGGGGGCGGCGGCTAAGATGAGGAGGAGAGGAGAGGGAGGCCTTGAGGGGGGCGGCGGCTAAGAGGAGGAGGAGAGGTGATTAGGGTTGGCAAGCAAAGTTCTTTTTTTTATTTCAATAATTGTCTCCATAACAAATGACAACTTGGCCTTATATAAGGCTTACAACCATGTGGCTATTAGCAGCCCAAAATAAAAATGTTGCAGAAAATGAAATGACAAAATAACAGTGTCAAATACCACATATAACCAGATAAAGGCAGACCAAATAATAAAATAAATTCAAAGCTTATTTTTGTTGCGTGGGCGAAGATTGTAGCCGTGCCCTCTACGGCCCCGCAAGTCTCTTGATGGTGAGCATCGTCGTCATCTTCTGTCACAGTAACACCACCATGGTCGTCATCTTCTGTCACGGTAACACCGCCATGGTCGCCGTCTTCATCACCCAATTGGTCATCGTGGTGGCCGTCGCCATCAATCCTCCCGCTCTCAAAAGGACTCATCACCGATGAGTGGGCTGGACGGTAACGGTGGAGGAGATCTGCATCGAGAAGAGCCAGGTCTGCCGAAGAAATCCAAGAGTCGTCCGAAGCTGGACGACCACGCCATCTGACCAAAAACCTGTGAATGTCGCCGTCGGGAGTAGAAAACACCGCTTCCTGCAAAATCTTGTCAGGCAAGAAATCGGTTCGGGGGAACCTTGGAAAAGCGTTAGGCGAAGAAGAAAAACAAGTTGCATCATCAATAGACAACGTACCTCCCGAAGAATCCGAAAGGGAGAGCGGTCCAGAAATATTCGCACCCCCACCCCTTTAGACGGTATAGTGGAAATATGAAACGGAGAGACTGACAATTCAGGTGGTGGAGCGACATAAAGCGTTAAATCCGAAATGTTAAAAACAGGGGAGATTCCCCACTCAGCGGGTAACTGTAATAAATATGCATTTTCACCTAGCTTCTTCAAAACCCGAAAAGGACTGGCTCTCCTATTCGCTAATTTTTTATGGTGCCCGAAGGCATCCGTTCAGGGATAAGACGTACCATTACCAAATCACCAATATTGAAGGGGACTGCTCGCTTATGTATGTTAGCATTCGATTGATAAATAACATATTGTTTAGCTAACGTCTTGCCTATGTGCTCATGAAGAGTGTGAACGTGCGAGGCGAAGTCCTGTGCAAATTGACTTGATTTAAATGATGGTGGTAACGGAATCAAGTCAAGAGGCACGGGCGCCTTATATCCATGCACTATCTCATTTGACGATAACCCGGTGGACCTATTCTTAGAATTATTGTAGGCGAGTTGAGCGTGAGGAAGAATAAGGTCCCATGTACCCTTATGATCACCTACTAAGCAACGAAGTAATCCGCCCAAGCTTCGATTGACCACTTCCGTTTGCCCATCCGTTTGGGGATGATAGGCCGACGAAAACATGAGTTTTGTACCCATAAGCAACATGAGTTTTGTACCGTCTGGGGTGAACCCATGTGCAACATGACTAGAATTAATAGTAGAAAACAACGGAACTATGTCAGGTGGCACGGGTTCTTTAAATTCAGAAATTAATTCAGTGGAGCCTAACGTTTTCGTTTTAAATTTGGAATTAAATTTTGATTTAAAAATTTCGTAATGAATAGCCAGCAGAAAACGCTCGTCACCAACTACGTTTACCCACATCCATCTAAGTAAGCCTAATGGGGAGGCGGTAATAATAAACTTCTCCAAATATAAAGGGCTAGGAATGACTAGCTCGTGTCCTAATAAATCATCTACTCGAGTTAAATGAACCGGAGAGAGAGTCGACATGGTTGATTCCATAGGGGAAGTTAAGTCACACTCAACATCAAAATACGGATTACTCGTCCAATAACAAGCCTCCGGTTGGAGGCCGTTAAAATCATAGGAAAAATTAAACAGTGGATTCGTCCTCACTGAAAACTCAGCCGACAAGTCTTCCAACTCACTCGATACTTCATTTAATTCAGAATTAGTGATCGTATCATATGTAGGCAGAATCGTATCCGACAAAATTTCTAAACAGTTTTGGGCCCCAGGTAAAGGAGTTGTCATCAACAATATGTCTTTCTGGCCCTCAGGGCTACCGTCATCCAAAGATAATTTTTCCCCACAGTGTAAATTTTCCAAAAATGACACATCCTTCGTTAACCAACTCTTCCCATGAAGTGGGTGCGTCGTCACAATCAAAATAAAGGGATGGGCAAATCGAATCCCGGGGAGTATCAAAATTAACTTGACTTTGAAGCGGCGTTGATACCGTAAATGAACTAACTCCCGGATGTATCACAATAAGGTTATCCCAAATTGAACAACCATCCCAAGGTGACTCTTCCAATACCGTTGAAACATCCATTAATTCTGGGTCAACCATAATAATACCGGGTCCTAGCAAGTCATCACCTAATTTAGTAACAGGTAAGCTTTCAACATTGGATGACTCTGCCGACTCAACCTGAACGTCTTCTGACTCAGGGTCATCAGACGACTCCCTGACTAAAATATCGTCGAAGGGGGGTGGAGATGATTCCTCGGGGGAGAAATCCTCGTCCAAGTCACTAGGGTAACCAATCTCCTCAACGTCACTAAAAGCGTCAGCGAGAATTGCCTCGTCCTTAGTGACGGGCTTAGTCCTATTCACATCCTCAGGTTCAACAGGAGAGTCAGACACTATCGTAAGTGAAGGAAGACTCTCACTTGGCTGATTAACTTCATCATCCAGAGATTCTATATCCACATAAGAATCCTCAGAGGTATCAGTCATTATACCAGAGGGCTTAGATGTCGATGCTAAAGAAGCTAGCACCATAATCGTAACCTCTTTTGAGTTCAAATTTTGGGGTCTAAATGACTTATGTTCCCTATAGGTGGGACTAGGCACACTTTGGGTATCACTACCTCTCTGGGGATAGGATCTATCCTGAGGCGTAGGGTCACTCCTATAAGCAGATACGGGTCTGGTGCCATAACTATTCTTACTAATGGGTGTGGTGCTATTAGTGCGCAGGTAGGCGGGATCAAATTGATCCGAGAGGAGACTACGCATGTGCGGCCAAGTATAATGATAGCTACCAACACGACGCTCTTCGTTTAACCAAAATAATAGGGCTCGACCTACTAACCGCTCTCGGGCAAAGCTAACCTTTTCGCAGTCATCCCATAAGTGATAATTAAAATTTTGTTCTAATCCCTTAAGCCAATCTCGAAAACTTTGGGGATACTCTAAACCGTCATAAGTAGGATAAATGTGCTGTGCCCTAGGGGTGTGTTTAGTCATATCCTTAGCATGAGAATAGTCTAACTGGTTAGCATATATGTCATATGCCATTTAGTGAGAACCGGAGAGAAAACTCACCCAGAACCGGTGCACATGCAATGACTAAATAACCTGACCCTACTTCATTTTAAAAGATGGAATTGTTCCCGCTTAGCCACTAAAGTTATAATTATATAAAATAGATTTTCTTGCAAGAAAAAATATGAGGATTATTAAAAAAATTTATTTTTGAATTTTGTTGAAAATATAAAAATATAGGCCGCTATTTGCAGACCAACTATTAAATTTTAAAATAACTTAATAAAAATAATGATTTAATGAAAAATAAATTTTTTTTTTTGGATTTCTGAAATTGGAAATTTGAAATTTGAAATTTGAAATTTTGAATTTTGAAATTTGAAATTTTAAATTTTAAATTTGAATTTTAAATTTTGAAACTTGAAATTTGAAATTTGAAAGTTTGAAATTTGAAATTTGAAATTCGAAATTTGAATTTTGAAATTTGAATTTTGAATTTTGAAATTTGAAATTTGAAATTTTGAAATTTGAAATTTGAAATTTAGAAATTTGAAATTTGAAATTCGAAATTCGAAATTTAAATTTTGAAATTTGAAATTTGAAATTTTGAAATTTGAAATTTGAAATTTAAATTTTGAATTTTGAAATTTGAATTTTGAATTTTGAAATTTTGAAAATTGAAATTTTGAAATTTGAAATTTGAAATTCGAAATTTAAATTTTGAATTTTGAAAATTGAAATTTGAAATTTGAAATTTGAAAATTTGAAATTTGAACTTTGAAATTCGAAATTTGAAATCTGAAATTTGAAATTTAAAATTTAAAATTTATTTGTTTTTAATTTGAAGAGGGGGAGGAGTGTCAATTAGGAAATTGACGAGAACCTCCCTCTGATACCAAATTTGATGTAGGCTATGCCTTTGGGATCCTACACGGAGGGCGTGACTACGACCTTGGCAACGTTAACGCTCCCTAACCGGCACACAAACGCAACGCAGCGACCACAATGATTGTTTTTTATCGTTCGTGTTAACATACGGATAGCCGATCCGCAAGTGGAACGGAGAATGGCTATAGGCCAAAATCCTTTCCGGCTAAATGGAATAATATTAATTCCGATCGAGCTTTGGAGTTGTACCAAAATAGATCCACCAAAAAAATCACGATTCAAAAAAATGGTAGGATCTATCCCAACAAAACAAAAACGAGGAGCGTCAATCCTCTCGCGAGATCTTTTCGGAAAACCAACTGAAAATCTCAGATCTATTGTAGGAACACCGCGAAAATTTAGCAATTCGAGAAATCAAGCAAAATCCGTCCACCACAAGAATTATCAAAGAAGAGAATCTCTTAGGTAGGAATTTCGTTACCCCACTCGGAACGTAGATCCGAGATGTTGGATCCACAAAGAACGATCGCTCTTCCCTTTTTGGAATCCACGGGAAACGCGCCATGGATGAAGATCTTGTTCGCCTCCTTCGCTTCTCGTCGTGGTTGATTACCCCAACCTTGATTCTTCCTTGCACGAGATCTTCCCCTCCAAGGTGGCCGAAATTGTTAAGAGGTTGAAAATGGCTTGGTGGATGGAAGGTAGGGAGACGGGGATGATGGATTGCTAGAGGGAGAGGGGAGTAGAAAGGGGGCGGCCGAGAGGGATGGAGAGAGGGGCGGCCGAACCTAGAAGGGAGGCCTTGAAGGGGGCGGCGGCTAAGATGAGGAGGAGAGGAGAGGGAGGCCTTGAGGGGGGCGGCGGCTAAGAGGAGGAGGAGAGGAGATTAGGGTTGGCAAGCAAAGTTCTTTTTTTTATTTCAATAATTGTCTCCATAACAAATGATAACTTGGCCTTATATAAGGCTTACAACCATGTGGCTATTAGCAGCCCAAAATAAAAATGTTGTAGAAAATGAAATGATAAAATAACAGTGTCAAATACCACATATAACCAGATAAAGGCAGACCAAATAATAAAATAAATTCAAAGCTTATTTTTGTTGTGTGGGCGAAGATTGTAGCCGTGCCCTCTACGGCCCCGCAAGTCTCTTGATGGTGAGCATCGTCGTCATCTTCTGTCACAGTAACACCACCATGGTCGTCATCTTCTGTCATGGTAACACCGCCATGGTCGCCGTCTTCATCACCCAATTGGTCGTCGTGGTGGCCGTCGCCATCATAGGGTCTTCAATAAGAAAACCCTAGTGGTAGAGGAATCAATTAATGTTGTATTTGATGAAGGAAGCTTGCTTAACAGCAATTCTTCCAGCGGTATCCTTGAAGATGCAGGTGCACGACTTGAACAGCTGTGTCTCGATGAGACCGCTAAAGATGAAACTCCTAAGTACGTCAAAGTTTCCACCTCAACGTCAACTGGGAATGTTGAAGATCAAAATGAAGAAAATCTCTTAGAAGAAGGAGAATCCCAAGAAGTAGTCGTAGCTCCAGACGCCAGACTTCTAGAGCTCCGGCACGTGAGGGATCATCCTAGAGATCAGATCATTGGAGATCCTCGTGACGGTGTCAGAACTCGAAGAGGTACTATTAACGAGATTTTGCATCTTAGTTTCCTGTCGCAGGTTGAGCCAAAGAAGTTCGCCGAGGCGAACAAAGATGCAACATGGATCTTGGCCATGCAAGATGAACTGCATCAATTCGAACGATGCAACGTTTGGACGCTGGTTCCCAGACCACAAAAGCAGAATGTGATTGGCACCAAGTGGATCTTCAGAAATAAACTGGATGAACATGGTGTCATCATAAAGAACAAGGCCAGGCTGGTGGCTCAAGGTTACAGACAGGAGGAGGGGATTGACTTCGACCAGACCTTTGCACCAGTGGCAAGGCTCGAGGCAATCAGATTGTTCCTGGCGTATGCTTCGCACAAAGGATTCACAGTCTATCAAATGGATGTAAAATCGGCATTCTTGAACGGAGACCTGAAAGAGGAAGTATACGTCGCTCAACCCCCAGGTTTTGTCAATCCTACTTATCTCAATCATGTATATTTTCTTAATAAAGCTCTATATGGTTTAAAACAAGCTCCACGAGCTTGGTATGAGACCTTATCTAGTTTTCTTCTTGAGAACAAGTTCTCTAGAGGTAAAATAGATAAGATATTGTTTCTCAGGGAAGTCAAAGGCAAGATTTTGCTGGTGCAAATCTATGTCGATGACATCATATTCGGCTCAACGGACAACAATCTTTGCAAAAAGTTTTCTAAACTTATGCAAGGAAAGTTTGAAATGAGCAGTGTGGGAGAGCTAAAGTATTTCTTGGGACTTCAAGTGAAACAGTCTGAGGATGGAATCTTCATCTCTCAGACGAAGTTTGCAAATGAACTCCTCAGGAAATTCGGTATGGAGAATGCAACCTCTATGAGGACTCCAATGGGATCCACGTTGTCTCTGGATAAGGATGAGAAAGGCAAACCTTTCGATGAAACCAAATACAGAAGCATCATTGGATCCCTGCTCTACCTTACTGCCAGTATACCGGATATCGTGTTCTCCACATGTGTCTGTGCCAGATATCAGGTGAACACTAAGGAATCTCACTATGTCGCTGCAAAGCGAATTCTCATATACCTTAAAGGTACTCCGAATCTTGGCTTGTGGTACCCGAGAAACAATGATGTCGAGCTAATAGGTTTTTCAGATGCTGATTTTGCAGGGAGTAGGGATGATAGGAAAAGCACTTCCGGGGCGTGTCAATTCCTTGGAAGAAGGCTTATTTCATGGAATAGCAAGAAACAGAATTGTGTAGCAACCTCCACAGCAGAGTCTGAGTACATCTCGGCATGCAGCTGTTGCGCACAACTCATATGGATCAGAAACCAGTTAGCCGACGACGACCTTCAGTTCAAGGAAGTACCAATGTACTGCGACTCCTCCAGTGCAATTGCAATTGCCAACAATCCGGTATCGCACAGCAGAACGAAGCATATTGAAGTGCGCTACCACTTCATTCGGGAGCACGTGGAGAACAAGGACATCTCTCTCTGTTATGTCCCCACGGACAAGCAGATTGTAGATATTTTCACAAAGCCCTTAGACGAAGCCAAGTTCAGTCTTTTCAAAACTGAATTGGGGATGCTAAACTATGAGGAATGAAGACTACAGAAGCTCCAGGCTCGTGCATCTAGGGGGAGCCTCTGCCAGGAACTCAAGTGTGAGCACAGGTGCAAGAACTGAGGGGGAGCAAGGGGTCAAATACAACAGACCCAGATTTGCAGAAGCCGAAAAGGGGGAGATTACCCTCTCGGCTAAGGCTAAGGTGGCTCCAAGTTGGCTAAGGTGGCTCCAAGTTTGCTCTCGGCTGAGGCTAAGGTGGCTCCAAGTTGGCTAAGGTGGCTCCAAGTTTGCTCTCAAGAAATTGGTATTGGTAATGAATATCTCTCTCAACTCAATTTCAAGTTTATGATTTTCATTCTCATACGCTCTATTCACCTTAGCTTGTAGGGTTTAGGCTTCTTTAAATAGGGGGAGATTGTTGGGTATTGTATCCACAACGTACCTGATTTGAAGAAGCCCCTGAACAAGCTAAGGTAAATAGACAATGTATTTGATGAAATCTTTCAAGTTGTGCTTGCAGTTATTCCACGCTAAGTACACACCAATGTCAGGGTGCAGTAGGTCAATATACACGGGTCTGCGCGACGTAATCCCTCGTTGAGCAGATCAGTGTGTTGGCCTACGTGTATTCTCTCTATTGGAGTGTACTTATTTTCAAGTACATGGCTGTGATAATGCAAGAGCAGACAAGGAGCAAGGATGGGTCAAGGAGCAGCTCATGGGTGGAAAGACGAAAAATCATCTAAGTGATAATCGACGAGAATCACCAAGTGATTCTCGCCGATTCGGCTAGAATCATTAGTGATTCTCGCCGAATCGTCGAGAATCACTGGTTGATTCTCGCCGTCTCTATCCGGCTAAATCAGAGCGTGCCAATAAGTCAAACTCGACGAGAATCACCTTTGATTCTCGCCGAATCGACGAGAACCACCTTCGATTCTCGCTGATTCGACGAGAATCACCTTCGATTCTCGCCGATTTTGCCTTAGACGATTTTCTGGATCCCGCTGGACCGGATCAAACGTTAAGACGCTGATTTGAACCGCTTTTAGGGTTTCTTCAGGTGGGACCCATAACGGTCATAAAGGAGTATTCTACCGTATAAATACACGCGTATTTAGAACAGTAAAAATATAGAAAAAGAAAAAGCCGAGCCGCCGACCTGGACCTAGATCGCGATACCTGCTCCGCCGCCGTCGCCGCTCGTGCTAGTCGATCGCCGGCCGTTTGATCGTGGTTTCTTCCAGATCTCCCGGCGACAGAAGCTTAGCCAAGCATAGCGTCTCACGCGTCTAACCAGAGATCCTTTGTCTCTTGATTCGTTGATCGGGAAAACCTTCCCCTTCCGAATCGATCGAGACGATCGATCCTAGTGTGACCGTTGGTAGACCTTGCTAGCTTTGCTACGAAGATTGAGTCTCCAAAGTACAGCAGCCACACACCGTTGTCGCCGCCGATCCCGAGAACCGAGCCGCCGCCCCTCTTGCCGCCGCCGGTTTCGGGGAGATTCTCTCCAAGAGAGATCTAGGGTTGTGGACTCTTCGTTGACTTCAAGAACACGTCATCGAACGAAGAGGGACACCTTAGTCTCCAAAAGTTGTTTGTATTTCTTGTACATTCTAGTTTCATTTTTGTTGTAAAGGAACGTTGGTTCCTAGTTGTAAGGGTTGGGTACAACCCGTGTTGTGGGAGTGTTGCCTCCTACGTGTGAAAGGGTTCCTTCCGATAGTGCAAGGATTGAATTTCAATCCTGTTGGTGAAGTGACCGAGTCGTCCCTTGTTGGGAGATAGGTCGAAGGGGGAAAGTGGATGTACCCAAATCGGGGAACCACTATAAATTGTTTGTGTCCTTTCTTTGCTGTGCTGTTTTGTTATCTTGTGCAGGTACAATTTTAATTCCGCAAAATCGCTGCAAGTCACCTATTCCCCTCCACCCCCATAGGTGAAGGTAGTTGACACTAGGTGGACTTTCATACTTCCTTTATAAAAACTTATGAAATCTGGTATTTACTGTTATTCCTCTGTTATCTAGTGTTCATAATTTTTGGGTGGTCATTATTTGAGAAAATATTATACTTCATGTTCAAATTACCCATGGCCTAACTTTGGGGAAAATTAATTAAATACCAAATTAAATAGGAAAATTGTAAGATTCTGGAGATAGGCTAATCATGTCATGATAGACCCCCATTAAATATCTTAAGGCTTGTGGATAAAAATGTGGAGCACCCCCCTATCGTGTACATCATATAGCATATGTTGGTCTGCATTTAGTAAAACTGCGGAAATTGTGACAACATGGGATATGGTCATAGGAAGTGGGGAGAAATGCATGTTGATTTGGTAAAATGATAGAGAGCTTCATTAGGAGTCATGATGAGGAGAGTGTTGGGTTGGCTAGAGTTAAGAGGTGTTCGGGATTAATGAAAGATCGTCTTCCATGTTGAGAGAGAGAGAGAGAGTCAAAACACACTAAGGTTAGATCCAGAGTAATATTAATAGGGATCGGGAATCTGGTGTTAACCAACAATAGTAAGTGCCTTGCAAAAGGGAGCTTTGGGCTTCAGCCCATCGTAGTTTCTAGTGCCCTCGAGAGCCCTTCACGAGGAATACCTAGGGCAGTCCAAGGTTAACGTAAGTCGTAAGAATAAATGAAAGGAAGACTAATTAGAAATACCCTATGGTTACACTTGCACTCACACTCTCTGGTGTTGTGGGAGTTAGGTTAGGTCTCACGAGCGGTAGGCTCGGTGGTTTTGGTGATGGGCAGGTTAGCTCGGCGAGCCAATGGTTCGGATGGTTTTGAGACGGACGGGATAGTACAGGGAGCTTTTGCTCGATTGTTGGTTGTGACGGACGTGTTAGTCCGGGGATCCTTGGCTCGGAGGTTGATACATCAAGATTGCATGTGCATAAATTCTAAGGTGGTGGGTCTTCGGTGTCGGAGGGTCGATGCACTGACGTCAATATGTTGACTCGGCAAGTGTGGTTTAGCACTTCGCCAATTTAAGATTGGTGTACCATGTAACACCACCTATCCGTCGCATAGCATATAGCAGTAGGTCTGACCGGCGCCCGACGTCATATACAACAGACAGACCGAAGGGTTACGCAATAGAACCATCCTTCCAATAACTAACGTCCTACACGTAGTACATTCTAGCGGAAGTATTTACAAATTGCAAAATAAGAACCCAGCCAACAACATGAATGTCCACTAACAAAAAATCCAGAAGGAATGAGAGTAAAAATACACAAGTACTTGACCTTATGACCTTACAAGAGTTTACTTATACAATTAATGTCTTCCAAACCTCGGCACGCAGGCCTGTCATACATGAGAATAAAAGTAAACATGCAATTTAGGCCTTTGAGGGTTGGCTCGGCAACAAGGGATTTTGCCCGCTATTTGCCACTAGGCTGTTGGAGTTACCATTGTGATCTGGAAGTGATCAAGCATGTAATCTCACTGCCAACGCGATATGAGCCTGCAGGGTCGCACATAAGAGATGTGGAGAAGTTGGATGACTGACTGTGTTGGTAAAGGTTACCAATCACCGACCTGAATAGGGTTATGGGCAAAGTGTTGCCTTATAGGATCATCGGGTTGGGCAAATGTTGCCTTGAAGGGCTAGTTGGGATTGTCGTCCGAGGGTCGATGACATTAGTCGAGAATCGTCTTCTGATTCCCGCCGATCGGCGAGAATCGTCTCTCTGATTCTCGCCGATCGACGAGAATCGTCGAGAATCAATTGTTGATTCTCGACGAGAATCGTCGAGAATCAATTGTTGATTCTCGACGATCGACTACTTCGACAATTGTCGTCGACCGCGGCTCGACGATCGTCGAGTATCGTTGTGTATCGTCGAGCGCGGCTCGACGATCGGCGAGAATCATTGAGTATTGTACTCTGATTCTCGCCGATCTTGTATGATACTCGTCGACTGATTCTCGCCGAACCTGCTCAGTGATTCTCGCCGATTGTCGCCGATTCTCACCGATTGATACTCGCCGATTCTGAACCCTATTTTCGGGTGGTCTGCGGATAGCGATTTTCCTGGGTTTATTTATACCTTTGGTATAAATAGGACACTTAGGGTTTTCGGGATCCGGGGCTCGCGATTTTCTCTTGCAGCGAATCGAACCCGACGGAAGCCGTTCCGCCTTTCGCTCCGCCGATCCCGATCCCCGCCGCCGACGGAAGAGTTCCGCCGCCGCCGTGTTTGCTCCGTCGACCGCCTCTTCTCCAGCGATTGTCGCTGGTGCTACTCTTCCTGGCGCGGACCTAGCAGTCCGTGGAATAGCCGAGGTGCGGTCTTCTCCTTCCCGATCTTCCGTGCGACGGAAAGCTCGGCGTTCTCCCGCTCGTGTGGACTTCTGCTGAAATGTGGACACTATTCCACGAAGAACTCGCCACCAGCAGAACTCAAAGTTTGGAGTATCTCCGTTGAGTTGTGACTCAACGCCACCGAGGTAATTTTTGCCTAGTTTTTGCTAACTTCTTGATTCAACGTTCATAGCCCGATCCACATCTCTTTGGGTTTTTCTTGATGTTTATTTTTTCCGCTGCGTGCACAAGCGTTGTGCCATCCCCATAGAGAAACCCAACAGTGGTATCAGAGGAGGTTCCGGCCATGATCGTTGTTTTGGAAGTTTGTTATTCCAGTGCGTGTAAACCTAGGGATTTAGAAGTGTTCTAAATGTCTAGATTTAGCCTTGGTTCCCGCCGAGAACGTCTGGAATTGCATGGGAATTTCTAAGTGTTAGAAATTGTGATCTCCTTAGCAGTAACCATCCCTCGATTTTGTTTTGGATTTTGAATCCAACAAAGAGAGATGAGCTTGTCTACTACTTTAAGTTGAGCTGTCTTTGCCTTTGTACAATGCATGTAAATCTGAGGATTTGGAAATTTCCGGATGTTCAGATTTAGTCCTTCCTTCTATCAAATGTTGATGGTGTCAGGATGTGCACATAAGGGATGCATGTGGTTTTAGAAGAATTATTTTTCTTTGGATGTGCACGTCGATCAAATGTTGATCATGGTTAATTGTTAACCTATATTTGAAATCCCTTCATTAAATATTAAGTGTTCGGATGCCTTCCGATGGATGACACTCTTCCTGCCTCGATCGATGAAGTGTGGGCTTGCCAAAGCAAGGTGCATTAATCTATCTTGGTAAGGGTGCGAGCGGATAATTGTGATATCCCACTGTCGACATCGGGTCCAACTTAACTAGGTGACCTCAAAGGTTGAGTTCCTAGAGGCATAGGGTTGACATGCACCATATGATGGATGCGAATAAGGAGTTATTCACCAACCATACAAGAATTGCATGAGGATGCAATTGGCAAGCGTTGCCTACCTAAATAACCACATCGTGAGAGGAACGCCAAAGCGGACTCATAGTGTTGGTGAAATACGGATCTTGTCCACTAAGAGAGTAGCTCGCATGAACTCTCCGAATTGCTAGTGAGGGCTATCATTTTGAATAAAATAGTGGGAGTATTTTAATTGAAGTTCTAATTAGAATAAATTGTAATTGAAATTTAGGTACTGATTTTATTCTGCATAAATTCTTGTAGAATTCCATGGCAAGCGTTGCGCACTCCACGTTGTCTCTGAGAGCCATCCTTGAGAAGGATAAGCTCAGTGGGACAAATTACATGGACTGGTATAGGAACCTGAGAATTGTTCTCAGGCAAGAGCGAAAGCTCTATGTCTTGGAAGAAGAAGCCCCCGAGGTGCCGACCGGGAACTCTTCCCGTGCTGAGAAAGATACTTATAAGAAGTATACTGACGATGCTTTGGATGTCGAGTGCCTTATGCTTGCCACCATGAACTCTGAGCTTCAGAAGCAACATGAGAACATGGGGTGCAAGGAGATTGACGAGCATCTCAAGAAAATGTTTCAAGGGCAAACTCGTCAAGAGAGGTTCGACATCACGAAAGCGTTGTTTCAGTGCAAGATGGGAGTTCGAGACTCAGTAGGGACTCACGTACTCAAGATGATTGGGTATATCGAGAACCTTGAAAGGCTGGGTTTTCCTCTTGGTCAAGAGTTGGCCACGGATCTGATCCTGCAATCGTTGCCGGACAGTTATGAGCAGTTTGTCTTGAACTACAACATGAATGAGATAGACAATACACTGCCCGAACTCCTAGGCATGTTGAGAACTGCCGAAATCAATATGAAGAAGGCCAAGCCTTCCAGCCCCATACTGATGGTGCATAAGGGCAAGGGCAAAGCCAAGGGCTCCAAGAAGACGAAGGCAGGACCTAAGTCATATCTTGAGCCCAAGTCTTCAGCACTGATGAAAAAGAAGAGCACGGTGAAGGATGGGAAATGCCACCACTGTGGCAAGGCTGGTCATTGGCGGAGGAACTGTCCTTCATATATTGAGGGTCTGCAGAAATTGAGGGGAGGTATGACTTCCGCTTCTAATATCTACGTTATAGAGATAAACCTTTCTGCTCCATCTTGGGTATTGGATACCGGATGTGGTTCTCACATTTGTACAAATGTGCAGGAACTGGGAAGGAGAAGATTGCTGAGTAAAGGGGAGGTGGACCTCCGCGTCGGCAATGGAGCAAGAGTTGCTGCTGTAGCCGTAGGAGTTTACCGTCTTTCTTTGCCCAGTGGGCTTGTAATAGAACTAGATAACTGTTATTTTGTTCCGGCGATAACTAGAAACATTATATCTATTTCATGTTTGGACATGATTGGATTTTCTTTTATAATTAAGAACAATTGTTGTTCTATATTTAAGAATGATGTTTGTTATGCTGTAGCCCAATTGTTTAATGGTCTTTACGTTTTGAACTTGAACCATCTGATCTGTAATGTAGAAAACAATAAAAGACTAAGAACAAATGATTCGAACCCTACTTTTCTCTGGCATTGTCGTTTGGGCCATATCAACGAGAAGCGCATATCCAAGCTCCATAGAGATGGACTTTTGGACTCATTTGATTATGAATCATTTGAGCGATGCGAATCTTGTTTGTTAGGCAAGATGACTAAAGCTCCTTTCACTGGTTATACTGAGAGGGCTGAGGATCTCTTGGGAGTTGTACATAGTGATGTATGCGGACCCATGAGTTCCATGGCTAGAGGAGGGTATTTCTACTTTGTTACATTTACTGATGATTTCAGTAGATACGGATATGTGTATCTTATGAAGTGCAAATCCGAGACCTTTGAAAAGTTCAAAGAGTTCAAGAATGAAGTAGAAAACCAGTTGGGTAAAAGGGTTAAAGCACTCCGATCTGATCGAGGTGGCGAATACCTGAGTCATGAGTTCCGTGATCATCTGAAAGAGTGTGGTATTGTATCACAGCTCACTCCACCTAGAACACCACAACATAATGGTGTGTCTGAGAGGAGAAATCGTACTCTGTTAGACATGGTACGTTCGATGATGTGTCATGCAGACTTGCATGTTTCCTTTTGGGGTTTTGCTTTAGAGACTGCTGCAATGACATTGAATCGCGCTCCAACTAAAACGGTTCTGAAGACACCATATGAGATATGGACTAGGAAGCGTCCTAGTATGTCATTCATTAAAATTTGGGGCTGTGAGGCATACGTGAGACGTCAAATGCCTGACAAGCTGGAACCCAAATCGGATAAATGTTATCTGGTGGGATATCCTAAGGAAACGAAAGGGTATTACTTTTACCTACCGTCTGAGGGCAAAGTGTTTGTCGCAAGGACTGGTGTCTTCTTGGAGAAGGAGTTCTTATCAAGAAAGACTGAAAAGGTAGAGCTTGAAGAAGTTCAAGAACCACATGTAGTGAATGAACCAGAATTGGATTCTGAGACAGGACTACAAGATGTTATAGCTAGAGAACCTGCTCAGGGAACACAAGTCCTACGTAGATCTGGTAGACCGAGGTTTGAGCCTGAGAGATATGGATTTCTCGTGTCTCAAATAGGTAATGTATTGCTCATGGATCATGATGATGAACCAGCAACCTACCAAGAGGCTATGAATGGACCGGACTCCGACAAATGGCTTGAGGCTATGAAATCCGAAATGGACTCCATGTATGCAAACCAAGTTTGGAACTTGGTGGAACCACCTGAAGGGGTACGACCCATAGGGTGCAAGTGGGTCTTCAAGAAGAAGACCGACATGGATGGGAATGTACAGACATTCAAAGGGCGACTGGTGGCTAAGGGTTTCAAGCAAATTCATGGTATTGACTATGATGAGACCTTTTCCCCTGTTGCCATGGTAAAGTCCATTAGGATATTGCTTGCTATTGCTGCGTATTATGACTACGAGATCTGGCAGATGGATGTCAAAACGGCTTTCCTTAATGGAAACCTCCTTGAGGAAGTGTATATGACACAACCCGAGGGTTTTGTATCCCCAGATGAAGCCACTAAAATATGCAAGCTGAATAAGTCCATTTATGGACTGAAACAGGCCTCTCGAAGTTGGAATCTTCATTTTGATGAGAAAATCAAAGAGTTTGGTTTCATCAAGAATGAAGATGAGCCTTGTGTTTACAAGCGAATCAGTGGGAGCATTGTTGTCTTCCTGATATTGTACGTAGATGACATACTGTTGATTGGGAATGACATTCCTACCCTGAAAGTTGTTAAGAACAACTTAGGGAACTGCTTTTCAATGAAGGATTTGGGTGAAGCGACTTATATACTCGGTATTAAGATCTATAGAGATAGATCGAAGAAGTTGCTGGGTTTGACCCAGAGTACGTACATCGAAAAGGTGTTGAAGCGGTTCAACATGCTTGAGTCCAAGAAAGGATTTTTGCCCATGTCTCATGGTGTGAATCTCTCTAAGGACCAGTGTCCAAAGTCTTGTGAAGATAAGAACCGCATGAAGTTGATTCCATATGCTTCGGCAATTGGATCAATTATATACGCGATGTTATGTACTCGACCCGATGTCTCCTTTGCTTTGAGCATGACTAGCAGGTATCAGTCAGACCCCGGTGAGTGTCACTGTATTGCAGTCAAGAATATCCTGAAGTACTTGAGAAGGACTAAGGACGTGTTCTTGGTGTATGGTGGAGGGGAAGAGCTCGTTGTAAGTGGTTACACGGATGCTAGCTTCCAAACTGATCGAGACGACTCCAAGTCTCAGTCAGGTTTTGTGTTTTGCCTGAATGGAGGAGCTGTGAGCTGGAAGAGTTCCAAGCAAGAGACAGTTGCTGATTCTACAACAGAGGCCGAGTATATCGCAGCAGCTAATGCGGCGAAGGAGGCTGTATGGATTAGGAAATTCATCGGCGAGCTTGATGTAGTTCCTAGCATTGTTGGTCCCGTAGTTCTCTACTGTGATAACAATGGTGCAATTGCACAATCTAAGGAACCTATATCTCATCAGCGCTCCAAGCACATACTCCGGCGTTTTCATCTTATTCGTGAGATTGTCGAACGAGGAGATGTAAACATTTGCAGAGTGCCGACTGAGGAAAATATTGCGGATCCGCTGACAAAGCCTCTCGTGCAGAGAAAGCATGATGGTCATACTAGATCTATGGGTATACGATACCTAAATGATCAACTCTAGCGAGAATCTTGTGGGTTGCATGTAATCTTGTATTTTGTTGGCTGTTTGTTCATATGATGAACTGTGTACCTAGTTTTTTTTTTATAATTAATGGCAAATTCTTTTATTATGAATTTTTCTATATATGATAGTTAAATGTTAACATAATAGATACCCTTAGAATGTTCGCTTCCATGGGACATCAAGTACGTGACTTGAATGTGAGAGCCCATGATTTATTTGAAGCTTCATTCTTAAAGGTCCCTGGTCGAGTATCATCATAGAAGCTAAGGGTGATGATGGTACATGAAGACTAGCACGTGTGTTGACTGATGACTGGTTCTCACAGGTCATGATATTATGATATCAAGTCATCACGTGGGTACTTGTTAGTGAACAAGTTGTACTGGACAGACCCAACCTGAGACTACTCTGTGGATTGTCATCCAATCGTGTCACGAGTAGGTCTCAATTGACAATGGTGTTGTGATCCTTTGACCTGAAGTCACAGCATTCATCAAGTGAGGAAGAGCGTGCTTTGATGCCATCTAAAGTCTTCCTTGAGAAAGGTTGATGATAAGGGTGGTTGTTGGGCATGTTACGAATCATTTGGGTGTTTGTGTGTGAGCAGATATGGGATTTGTCCTCCTGTATGACAGGAGTTGCATCCATGGGCCCCTTGATGGAACTGGACTGAGAAATGCATGGCCATGCTTGGTTGAGTCAATATGTGATATTGGACTCACCATTCTCTAGAAGTCTGTCCTGGATCAAGAAACTTGAATTGAGCTATTACGAGGGTGACACGGACCATACCTCTAGTTCTTTCCGGATGTAAAGGACAAAGGGACAAAGACAACGCTGATACATTGGTCATAAAGGCTTATGAGTTATAAACTCTTATTGCTTGGGGAGCAATGATGCATTGCTAGATGCCGCTCATTATTTGTGAGGTTTTTGGTTTGATACTTTCGAGATCAAGTGGGAGTCTGTTGGAGTTACCATTGTGATCTGGAAGTGATCAAGCATGTAATCTCACTGCCAACGCGATATGAGCATGCAGGGTCGCACATAAGAGATGTGGAGAAGTTGGATGACTGACTGTGTTGGTAAATGTTACCAATCACCGACCTGAATAGGGTTATGGGCAAAGTGTTGCCTTATAGGATCATCGGGTTGGGCAAATGTTGCCTTGAAGGGCTAGTTGGGATTGTCGTCCGAGGGTCGATGACATTAGTCGAGAATCGTCTTCTGATTCCCGCCGATCGGCGAGAATCGTCTCTCTGATTCTCGCCGATCGACGAGAATCGTCGAGAATCAATTGTTGATTCTCGACGATCGACTACTTCGACAATTGTCGTCGACCGCGGCTCGACGATCGTCGAGTATCGTTGTGTATCGTCGAGCGCGGCTCGACGATCGGCGAGAATCGTTGAGTATTGTACTCTGATTCTCGCCGATCTTGTATGATACTCGTCGACTGATTCTCGCCGAACCTGCTCAGTGATTCTCGCCGATTGTCGCCGATTCTCACTGATTGATACTCGCCGATTCTGAACCCTATTTTCGGTGGTCTGCGGATAGCGATTTTCCTGGGTTTATTTATACCTTTGGTATAAATAGGACACTTAGGGTTTTCGGGATCGGGGGCTCGCGATTTTCTCCTGCAGCGAATCGAACCCGACGGAAGCCGTTCCGCCTTTCGCTCCGCCGATCCCGATCCCCGCCGCCGACGGAAGAGTTCCGCCGCCGCCGTGTTTGCTCCGTCGACCGCCTCTTCTCCAGCGACTGTCGCTGGTGCTGCTCTTCCTGGCGCGGACCTAGCAGTCCGTGGAATAGCCGAGGTGCGGTCTTCTCCTTCCCGATCTTCCGTGCGACGGAAAGCTCGGCGTTCTCCCGCTCGTGTGGACTTCTGCTGAAACGTGGACACTATTCCACGAAGAACTCGCCACCAGCAGAACTCAAAGTTTGGAGTATCTCCGTTGAGTTGTGACTCAACGCCACCGAGGTAATTTTGCCTAGTTTTTGCTAACTTCTTGATTCAATGTTCATAGCCCGATCCACATCTCTTTGGGTTTTTCTTGATGTTTATTTTTTCCGTTGCGTGCACAAGCGTTGTGCCATCCCCATAGAGAAACCCAACATAGGCTCCGTAGCACCTGCAAGCAACAATCCACCGAAGTGGTGGCAAACAAAAGCAACGGTCAGCTAAAGCTGACCAAATTATAACGACCCCGCCCCTAAACTCGGGGCGACGATGCTCCTTCCCTGCACTTTATTAGCATAGCCAAATAGAAGAAAAATTACATTTCATTGCAGGTGTAAGCATGCATGGCCACACACCCCGTGCTCTTAGGGCACATTCTCGGTGAACCCGGTCAAAGTCCGCGATCTCACCACCGCCCCTTGGATGGCAATTCTCGTGAGCATTATGGTCTTTCTGGCTTATGCCTAAGACCCTCCATCTAAGCCAACGACGAGTACCACATACTTTAGGTCTATCTAACCGAACGACATAGAGTGGGTATGGTTTCGCCTGACCCGTTGCTCACACTGTAACGTCAATTTAAGCTATATGTGCGGGTCAAGCTTCCCCGAGTACCAATCCGATTAAACTTTACATAACCCAATTATGTATAAGTTGGCTCCCAGGCCACCATGTTGGCAGAATTACGCATCTGCCCAGTTTTCCGAGTGCACCTCAGAGTTAGTCCTCAAGGTTCCCTGTTGCAATCTACCGCGTAGAAAACCCAAAAGACAAACATCGACGCGGAGTCTTCTCCAGCCATTCATGCAATGAAACATCACCGATCCAGACCAACTTGTTCGGGTAGGCTTCACACATCATGGATATGTTCGTTTCTCGATTACGGACTCTACAAGCAAAATAACGGGGACTATTCATGTCTACCCGAAGGAAGACCTCATACTCTCTGCATACTCACGAGAGCGGGCTTCCTATGCAAAAGGAAAGAGGACTTCACATGTCCAAGATGAGAATCGTTACCCTAGCATTTCTCTTTGGCGCCATGAAGATCTATGCGGATGAAAAGCACTGCAACATCCTCGCCTCCGTAGATCCAAACTCGGCTTGCGATTTGGTGCTCCGAAGCTCCACCGACGGCCGGAACTCTCCTCCTTCTTCTTCCTTGCTCTCCCCTCTCTCTAAGACTTTATAAAGAGAAAGCTTGGAGAAAATGAGAGTTTCTTAACCCTATCCCCGGATTAAACCCTGTCAGGATCAGCCAGGACCCTTGGATCCCAAAGAAAGGAAACAGACGGACACGGTTCGCGCTTAAAATCAAAAACCTGGGCCGAACATGGCTTGTGACACGTCCGTGTCCAAGGCCGTGTGCCTCAATCGACATCGAAACTATCGCGTCCCGAAAAGAACACAGGCTCTCGACACGCCCGTGTCAGGCTTGACACACCCGTGTCATCTAGTACACGCCCGTGTAACGGGTCGTGTTCCTCCATCGACACAGGACCAACACCAACCCGAGAAGAACATGGGTATTCGACACCCCCGTGTCGAATTTGACACGCCCGTGTCTGGCTGAACAAACCTGGGCTCCAGCCCGTGTTCCACCCCCGACACAGCACAACTCATAGCCCGAGCAGGATACAGTCTGGGACATGCCCATGTCTCAGGTCGTGTTCGCTGTCTCGACGATCGTCGACTGTAATTTCATCAACCACATGACGATCGTCGAACCCGAGCACGACACGGCCCTGGGACACGCCCGTGTCCCAGGTCGTGTGACCCCTACCAAGTCTCAAACTTGGCTAAAAACGTCACCCGTCCCTCTTTTGAGCTTCGAGGTGTTACAAACCAGCCGACAAAGAGTACGCAGGAGCTCCGCTTAGTGCACCAATGTTGAGGCGTATGATAGGTATGACTGGTAGTGCAATTACCAGTTTAGAGGTGGGCGAGGCCCAACCAACCACTTTCGTTTGCCACTACGGAGGTATCCTGAGAGGTTAGGCTTCAGAAATGGGGAACTAAACGTCTGTGTGCACAGAGTCGGGTGGGTCTGTTGCACTTGTGTGATTCATGGCATAACATAGCATACCATAAATCATTGCATTTAAACCTGACACTCATTGTATAAATTGGTATGGGACATTTTATACGATAGGCCCTGCAAAACGACCTCTTAGTTTATAAGGTTGCGTGAGCATGCTTATAAGCTAAGGTTATTATTCTATGGATATATATTGCTTGCTTGAAAACTGACACCCCAACGTATAAATCAGTATGAGACTTTTTATACGATGAGAGTCTTGTAAAAGATCTCTTAACTTATAAGTTTGTATGAGCATTCATATAAGTTAAGGTTACTCATTTCTTAGTTTACCTTTCATATTCTTACTGCTCTGCAAATGAAAAGACAAAAAAAACAAAAAATATAATATCCAAAATCCAAAAAAATATAAATCCTTTTGTAATCTGAGTTAAATTTTGTCTAGTCTTTAGTACCCCACGACTTAGTGTTTTCTTGTTTTTAATCATGTGTGCACATGTTTAGCTAGATAAATTTTTCTATTTTTCATTTTGGCTATGTTCACGAGTAATATGTTGACTCGTGTAGTGTTCCTAATTAGATGTAGCATGTTGTGTTGAAAAATCTATTGAATTTTTGCTCTTTTTCATGGTTTTCTTTTTATGTTTTTCACTTATATAAAATATATCATCCCTTGTTTTTTTCTATTAAAAATCTTTGTAACGTTGACTCTTGATTAGTGCAGTAGATGCGAATAATCTAGACGCTTATTATATTCACTTTCTTGAAAAGTCAAGTTTCTTTATTTTCTACCTAGTCTTGCACCTCTTGAATTTTTCAAAGTTTTGTTAAAAATAGACTTAGGAGCATGAAAATTATTTAGGACACCTCTTGATTTGTTTGTGCTTTTGCTTTCCAAATCATAAAATATTAACTGTTGCTAGCAACTTTGTGCTTTTCCCATTTCTTTTGTAGCCCCACTTATTTTCACCAAAGCCAAATAGCAAACCTATGATGTACACTTAAAATTTAGAGCTTAATTTATATCTTGCTAGTGCTTCTTATTTGTGAAAATGATGGAATTCTTATGTGATTATTTAGAATTCCACCATTTCCACAAAGTATTGAGAAAAAAAAGGAAGAATGCATTTTAACCCTAACTTTATATTTCTAAATTATTTAGGGTGTATTTTTGCTAGCATACATTTTTCTGCAAAGCTCTTCCTTTTGTTTTAAGTGTGCTTTAACCCTTCATGTTTACCTTTTGATTTTCGCACCTTAAACTCAAGCATAAAGTTACACCTAATGAAGTCCTATTGATTCATACTCTTAGGTTTATTTTTAGTTAAGTTGCGAAAAAGTAAATTGGGTAAGCCTTTAGGTTGGAGTTTGGACTGGTGATTTAGATTCGGGTTGATATAAAATGTCTCTTAGATTTTATTGGCAACCCAATGCCTTTTTCATTCGTCTCATTGTTTGGTTTTTATTTTTCACATTTTTCACATTTTCTCTAGTTCTAATTTCGCATCGTACTCGTGTTTGACATAACCAAATTGCTTGACATAGCTTGTATGTGTTTGCTTGGGGATAACCAAAATACTTAGTCTGGGGGAATTTGATAATGTGTAATATAACTTAAATTATTAAACGAAAAATATTACATTTTAATATAAATTATATATATATTTCTCTAAATAATAAATTATTTCGCTTGTTAATTATTTCTAATATAATTCTCACTAATATTATTTTTATTATTATTTTGCAGGCCAGGAGTGATTTTTGCACGTCTCGATGTAAAAGCTCGCAGCAACGTTCGTGTCGCCGTCATTCTAGTTATGACTGCCATTATCGTCTCGAGCCGCTTCCATGCAGTCCGGCCACTTGAAATCCACGCATATGCAATCTGCTTCATGCCAAACTTTCCGTCGACATGGAGCCGTCGCGCCAATATAAATGTTGTTGCCGCGCCACCTTTGTTGTTGCCCACACCAAGATGCTGACCTGAGCCATTTGCTTGCAAACCTGTCGCCACCTTTGCATGCGGCCAAACTCATACACACAACATCAGCCCGCGTCACCTTCTCCCATTCATGGCCAAACTTAATTCTACTTCATTTCCCCCTCTTTAATTACTAAGTCGCAGCTCTTTACCTCCACTCTTCACTTAAGCCTCATATAAACCAATCTTATATTAATACAAATAATGCCACCTCATCACCTCTTAAATCCAACCCGCCACCCATATCAAATGACATGCATGAAGCCGTCCACCTCCCCCATGGAATTAATTATATTTCACTTTTCATTTATATCATGACAGCCACCAATCACAATTCATTTTCTCCATGCATGAATATTTAATATAACCACTCTTGTTAACCCCCCTTGGTCAAACCGTGAGAAGTCATATTCTCCCACCCTTGGAGCCATCAATTTTCTCTCCCATCTAGATTCATCCCCTATCATTTAATTTCTTGGATGGTTTTAGACTCTCTACTACATCTATAAAAGGCCAAGGATTCAAGAAGATTAGCATGCTATTTTTGGAGAGAAGTATTTTAGAGAGAGTGATCTTGTGTTTTATTTTCAGCATTGTTTTTCTACTTGCATCTTGTACTTCTTTTTCTGTATCGATTAATGAAAATGTCATGTTCTTATTTTATTTTTGTTTTCTTTCTTGCTATGCATAACTAATTCTCTACTTAGTGCATGATTATGTAGTATTGGGATGAAGATTAAAGTATAATTCGTCACATCTAGCCTTTAAAATTGCATTATGATATATTTCTGATTAATATTTGACTGCGAGTTTATATTGCCGGTATATAAATTTTGTGATCTGTTTGGCGTTCTAGTAGCCGAAAGGCTCGTGGATACCTTAGATCTCTCCAAAATAAAAAAGCTTATTATATTTTCTTTGAGAATTGAAAATATAATCTCTTTGGGAATTGTGGATTAATCTTTCATGCGATTTTAATTTATTTCAAGTTTAAGAGATTTCATTTGAAGTGTTTTAAAATTAGGCGGTAGTCGTCTCTAGCGAGCAGCTATCGTATTTTTTAATCCTCGAATCGAAATGAAATTTTAAAGGTTAGAACGCATATTTTATAATCAGATTCCCAAGAACACATAATCAAGTGCTAAGATTTTTAAGCTTGAGTTTTCTTCCGAATAACTTTCATTTGCGGACTTTTATAATTTATATTAATAATTAACATGTTGGTCTGTTTGCTTTCATAAAAATTTTGAAAAAAAGCCAATATTCAAAAAAATACAATTTTTTATAACTTTTCCCTTTCTTTTATTATCAAAAAATGAAAAGATAAAAGAAATAAAAAAAGATAATATCCAAAATCCAAAAAAAGTATAAATCTTTTAGTAATTTGAGTTAAATTTTGTCTAGTGTTTAGTACCCCGCGACATAGTGTTTTCTTGTTTTTAATCATTTGTGCACATGTTTAGCTAGATAAATTTTTCTAATTTTTATTTTGGCTATGTTTCGCGAGTAATATGTTGACTCGTGTAGTGTTCCTAATTTGATGTAGCATGTTATGTTAAAAAATCTATTGATTTTTGTACTTTCTCATGGTTTTCTTTTTATGTTTTTCACTTATATAAAATATATCATCCCTTATTTTCTCTTTTAAAAATCTTTGTAATGTTGACTTTTGATTAGTGTAGTAGATGCGAAAAATCTAGACACTTATTATATTCGCTTTCTTGAAGAGTCAAGTTTTTTTATTTTCTACATAGTCTTGCACCTCTTGAATTTTTCAAAGTTTTGCTAAAAATAGACTTAGGAGCATGAAAATGATTTAAGCCACCTCTTGATCCGTTTGACCTTTTGCATTCCAAGTCATAAAATATTAGCAGTTGCTAGCCACTTTGTGCTTTTTCCCGTTTCTTTTGTATCTCCACTTATTTTCACCAAAGCCAAATAACCTACCTATGCTTCACACTTAAAATTTAGAGCTTAATTTTTATTTTGCTAGTGCTTCTTATTTGTGAAAATCGTGGAATTCTTATGTGATTATCCTTTTGCTACAAAAGAAGTGAAAAATGATGAAATGAATATGAAAATAAAATAGAAAAATATTGAGAAAAAAAGGAAGAATACATTTTTGACCCCTAACTTTATATTTCAAAATTATTTGGGGTGTATTTTTGTTAGCATACATTTTTCTACAAAGCTCTTTCTTTTGTTTTAAGTGTGCTTTAACCTTTCACGTTTATCTTTTGATTTTCGCACCTTAAACCCAAGCCTAAAGTTACACCTAATGAAGTCCTATTGATTCATGCTCTTAGGTTTATTTTTAGTTAAGTAGCGAAAAAATAAATTGGGTAAGCCTTTAGGTTGGAGTTTGGACTCGTGATTTAGATTGCGGTGGGTATAAAATGTCTTTTAGATTTTAGTAGCAACTCAATGCCTTTTTCATTCGTCTCATTGTTTGATTTTTTTTGCTAAAACTTGGGATGATTTATTTTTATGTTAGTGAAATCTATAAAATTTTGTGTCATGGTTAAGCAAAAAAAATTTCGGTTCATATTTTCCCCAGTTCTAATTTCGCATCGTACTAGTGCTTGGCATAGCCAAACTGATTGACTAGTCCTTTTTTATTTTGTTAGCTTGTATGTGTTTGCTTGAGGACAAGCAAATATTTTGTCTGGGGGAATTTGATAATATTGTGTAATATAACTTAAATTATTAAACGAAAAATATTACATTTTAATATAAATTATATATATTTTTCTCTAAATAATAAATTATTTCACTTGCTAATTATTTCTAATATTATTCTCACTAATATTATTTTTATTATTATTTTGCAGGCCTGTTGGTGATTTTTGCACGTCTCGATGTAAAAGCCCGCTGCAACGGTGTGTCGTCGTCATTCTAGTTGATGACCGCCACTATCGTCTTGAGCCGCTTCCATGCAGTCCGACCACTTGAAATCCACGCATATGCAATCCGCCTTAATGCCAAAGTTTTCCTCGACATGGAGCTGTCGCGCCAATATACATGTTGTTGCCCGCACCAAGATGCTGACCCGAGTCATTCGCTTGCAAACCTGTCGCCACCGTTGCATGCGGCCAAACTCATACACACAACATCAGCCCACATCACCTTCTCCCATTCATGACCAAACTTAATTCTACTTCATTTCCCCCTCTTTAATTACTAAGTCGCGGCTCTTTACCTCCACTCTCCACTTAAGCCCCATACAAACCAATCTTATATTAATACAAATAATGTCACCTCATCACCTCTTAAATCCAACCCGCCACCCATGTAACGCCCCCGATTTTTCAGTGATTTATTTAATTTCTTATTTGACGTATTATGACGTCAGAGCGTTATGTTAGCGCGTGTTGGTCATGTGACGTTGTTCGAGCGTGCTCTTAGCTCTTTAGGTTCCCTGCGTGCCTTGGTGATGCCTGGTAGCAAGATTCCCTAGCGAGCCGGAGTCTGTTTGGTGACTCGGTGGAGCCTCTTGGGGAATGCTTGTGTTTTGGCTTCGGGAGAAATTTGCCCGAGTTTTGTTCGTCAGATTTTGTTACCGACTTTGTCGTTAGCGCGTTTTGCGTTCGTTAGGTTTGACCGGCCAAATTTTGGGATTTGCGTCGGGAGTGGAAAATTTTACATTAGGAAATTAGATCGGCTAATTTTAGACTTGCTCGTCAAGTTTCGTCGCGTTCCGAGCATTTTTGGAGTCTCGGCGCGCGATTGAAGTTTGTATGTTTTCGCGTACGCCGTTAACTTTAGAAATTATTATCTCGAAAACGGTGCGTCGGAATTCGATTTCGACTTCGCTGTTGGATTCGTAGTGTCGTCATTCGCCTACGGTGCGAATTTCGTTCGATTCGGCGCGCGTTTGGCCCTCCGTAACGATATATGTTATATCATTTCTTTTTTATAATTATAAATATTAATATTTTATATATATATATAAAGTATTTAAATAAAAAAAAGAAATTAAGGGGGAGGGGGAATCGGTGAGAATGGTTTACCATTCTCACCGAATCAGCCCCCCCCCCCCCCCCCCCCCCTTTTGTTATATATTATTATTAATATTATTATTTTAAGTATATATATAAAAAAAAGAAGAGAGAAGAAGCCCCCCTTACCTTTCCCGCCGATCCAGCAGCCCCCCCCCCTGCCTTTCCCGCCGATCCAGCAGCCCCCCCTTTTGTTATGTAATAATTATATAATTATAATTATATTAAGTATATATATATATATATAAGATTAAGAAAAAAACTCTTTCTTCTTCCTCCGAACCAGCAGCCCCCCCTCCTGTGCGAAACAAAATTATGCGAGTGCGGATCCTCTCGTTCGCGAACCTTCCGGCGGCCGCCACCGCCGATCCGGTGGACGGAATCTCGATCCGATCGCGGCGTTGGAAAGCTCTCGGCGAGAGCTTCGTGATCGCGGTAAGCTTTTCCCGTTTCTGTGACCGTTTCGCCATAGTTTTTTTTCAGCCCTAACCCCGGTTGTCCGTTTTTTCGTAGATCTCGTCTCCGCGTGCCCCCTTTTGGACGGATCTACGTGGTGGAGTATTTTGGGTGGACGTTTTCAAGAACGATTTGAGGCAAGTGGATTTCTCCCCTCTTGCGTGCCTCCATGGGTTGTATTTCGCTTTATTAATTCTCTTTGTCGTAGAATACCGGAATAGTATGGGTGAGATTAAAAATATTCCTAGATTAGGGCTTGTAGTCGGCCTAAACTAGGAAGTTATCGGAAGTTATTTTAAGTTGAATTCGGCGGGTAGGGGGAAATAATTCGGCGGGTAGGGGGAAATAATTCGGCGGGTATGGGGAAATAATTCGGCGGGTTTTAGTTGTAGAACTTGGTAGTTTCTAAGTGGTGTTGTCGGCTAGTTTTGGCGCCGAATCGTGGATCCTTAGCATATGGTAGCTGGGTTTTTGAGGGAGTATGGTACCGGGGGAGTTCGAGCCGTGGCCACCACCATTCCCTCCTTTGGACATTTTGGGTTCCTGTAAGAGGTTGGAACTCTATGTGTGTGGACCCTGTGGTGGCACCTTTAGTACTCTTGAGACACCTGGACCTGGTTGTTCGGCTGTGACTGTTCTTAGTCTCTGACACAGGTTTGGGATTTGTGCCAGTGCTAACGATTTACAAGTTTAGGACTGTTAGCTCCTTTCATACTGTTCATTTGATGTTTATTGGTTTCCTTTTGTCTCTGCAGGCTTGAGCGGAGTTTGGTACGTTTTAGTACTTGATGCATTTCTCTTGCTTTACTGATTGTTACTTACATTTTGTCCCTTTTTGGATTCTTTAGCTGAGATTTTTAGCATTTTCTCTTGCAGGGTTGGTAACCCTTTTTCTTTCTGCTCTTTTCATTCGATTATTATCTGATGTTTCTTTGCCTCTTGTTTTATTATTTCTTGCTGAGGTGTTCTTCTTTTGAATGCCTCAGGTTCAGGTCTGTAGCCGGCTGAACGGCTAATTTCAAGAGTTCCCTTGTGGACAGCGTTGTGGCAGTGTTTTCCTCACCTGTTGAGGTAGTTCTTTAGCCTTATAGTAGTACAGACATGCATGCTCGCTAGCGAGTTCGTGTCAGGTTGTTGACGCTCGTTGGTGATTTTCCTTGGTGATACTAAGTCTTTGCTTAGCTGCTAGTTTACCTGTTTTGTGGTAGTTTCACTTGCTCTTTGGGAATGTTTTATGCTATGTTGATAGTTACTTTGAAACCTACAAAAAAATTACTATATGTATTGCATGATCAGCATGTTTTATAAAAGCTCAATCATTATTTTTCAAATGCGTAAAAAGATTGTTTTCTTTATAAATATTATAAATTGAAATCTAGGGTCTTGCATAGTGTAAGTTGTTCTCTTAGGACACTTATGCGCTCTTTTAGGATGTTAAACATAAATGAAGTATTTTTCCACTACGTATAAAAATAGTTTTCAAACCGTGGACTATCTGATCCACTGAGTCGAGGGATACGGCCAATTAATTTTAAAAAAATCAGTTTTCTATTCATTTTAACTTATGATTTGATGGATTAGAGTGTTGCCTGAGCGTCAGCAGTTATCCCCTGCTTGACGTGGCATCACAGCTCGTAGTTATCTCGTGCTCTGATTTATTTATTAATGAGAAAAATGCGGGTTGTGATAGTTGGTATCAGAGGGAGGTTGCTTGACAAATTGTCGGGCAACCTGTCCCTATAAGTATTAGGTGTTTAGAGTCATATCATACACACACCGATATGTCATCAGCACGTCTTGGCTGAAGCACGAACACTACACTCATAGCATGACATGAAGTATACGAGGCATATTATGTAGTATGGAATGCATACTATGTGTTTGTATATGGATCCACCATAGGAGGCAACATGTGAGGGTTATGTAGTATGGGATGCATAACCTCACCACATGAATGCGGCTAGCACATTTTCTTTTTTCGTTGCATGGAAATGTTATGTAGTATGGGATGCATAACATTTTCATGTGTACGCCGCTCATAACATGCATTAGGGCCTTTTTAGAATGCATAGCACAATCATGCATAGCATAACATTGCATAAGCACAACGTGCCAAGCTAAAGATTTGCAGGATGACATGTGTACACACATAATTTTTGAGTCAAAAAGAATATAAACTCATGCATTCCCGATCTAGGCATAACAGTTAGTGTGATGATAGTGAATCATCGTAGGATAAGCATAACATCATTATTGAAAATCCCAGAGCAAGTTAGCAGCATGAGCAAGTACTTAAGTATGTATTGTTTGTACTATGTTGTTTGGTTCTAGTGGGTGGGCTAGGTGTCTGATTAGTGTTTTGTTGTTCCATTAGAATGTCGAGGCGTCCTTCGACAAGGTTGACTCCCCAATCGGAGGGAGAATCTTCAAGTGCGCAGAGCAGTGCAATGATAGAAGGTCTGCGACAAAGCAATGAAGCCTTGTCAAAGCAAGTAGTGGATTTGCAGTCTCAGGTCTAGTCCTTGTTAGCAGTTGTGGCAGGGCAAATTCCGAGAGTTTAGGACCCTGTTATGGGTCAAGCTGTCCCTGTTCCCCCCGCTCCTCTGGTGCCTCCGGTCGTGGTGCCACCAGAGATGACCTTTATTTCTCAGTTTCAGCGGCTTAGGCCTCCGACGTATGATGGCAAGGCAGATTACATGGTCTTAGATGATTGGATGATATCAATCGAGAAGATGTTCTCATACTCTGGGATCACTGATGATCAGAAAGTGATGTTAGCCGCATATCAGCTCAAAGGGTTGGCAAAGAGCTGGTGGCTGAGGGAGAAAGAAGGTCTGAAGGACGGGTGTTCCTGGGAGTCCTTTAAGGAGCTACTTCTGAGCAAGTTTCTGCCATCGGTCGAGAGGGACCGTCTGATGAATGATTTCCTGCACTTAAAGCAGAGGCATCTCACGGTTAGTGAGTACGAAATCGAGTTTAGTAAGATAAGCCGATTTGCCCCAGACTTGGTGAGTTCCGATGAAAATAGAAGCAAGCGATTTCTGGCTGGGCTAAGGAGTGACGTCCAGCAATTAGCAAGTGCCTATGCGACCTCAAGTTATGCTGGTATGGTGGAAGCTGTCTTAAAGGTAGAGGCAATTGATAACGCCAAGAATCGAGGTCAACAACTGAGAAAAGATAAAAGAAAGTCTGATGAGGGTAAGGGTACTCAGGTCCCTGACGCTGCTCCGAGGAAGAGAAACAAAGAGGTATGCAGTTTCTGTGGCCGACCGGGCCATCCATTGGAAAGGTGCTTTCAAAGATTAGGAGCTCAGAAGAAAGAGCAGATTCATGCGATCCAAGGTATCCCAAAGAAAGACTTGCTTTGTTCTGTATGCAAGAAGCCGGGGCACGATGCTGCCCATTGCTGGAAGAAGGCGAGAATTTGTTTCTTGTGCGGTCAAGAGGGTCATCTCAAGTATCAGTGCCCGCAAGCTCAGCTTACTCTGCAGCCAGTTCCTCTTCAGGCCTTGCCGCCGCCGCAGCGAGTGGGCAAGGGAAAAGGAAAGTTGAACGTGGTCTCTATGGAGGAAGCTCAGGCATCCACGCAAGTGATATCAGGTTAGATTCTCCCCTAGTTTTAATGTTTTTAGCTCATAGTTATAGTTTTGAGCGTTCGCTTCCTTAGTCGCGTGTGCAATTTTATAGGACGATTTAAGGTAAAGAACCACTGGGCGCGTGTTCTGTTCGATTCCGGCGCTACCCACTCATTTGTGGCTAGGGCCTTCGTAGAGTGTTACCGTTTGGATCTCGATCATGTTGGTGATGCGTTCCGTGTCAAGTTTCCTTCAGGCGAATCTGTAGTTTCGGATCAGGGTATTCAGAGTTGTCCGATTTTACTAGGCGATTTTCTCGCGATTGCTGATTTGAAGCTGTTGGATCTGGTAGACTTCGATGTGATCCTAGGCATGGACTGGTTGTCCAGATATGATGTTGTGATCCAATGCAAGGGTAAACGCTTGGACTTCAGGATGGACAACGGTCAGCCCGGGAGTGTTTACGGTTATCCGCGCCAGGATTCTCCGACTATATCGGCGGTATGTGCTCGGAAGCTTGTAGATTCCGGATGTTTTGCTTGTTTGGTTTCGGTTTTAGAAACCAAGGTTAGTTTGCCGTGTTTGGAGGAGATACCGGTGGTTCGTGATTTTTCAGATGTCTTTCCAGCTAATCTTCCTGGTCTCCCGCCTGATCGAGACGTGGAGTTTGTTATAGATTTGGAGCCGGGTACGCGTCCTATTGCCAAGGCGCCTTACCGGATGGCCCCACGCGAACTGGAGGAGTTGCGTATCCAGTTAGACGAGTTGCTTGAGAACGGATTTATAAGGCCGAGTTCTTCGCCTTGGGGTGCTCACGTTTTGTTCGTCAAGAAAAAAGATGGATCGATGAGGTTGTGCATCGATTATAGAGAGCTAAATAAGGTAACGATCAAGAATAGGTATCTGTTGCCGAGGATAGATGATTTGTTTGATCAACTGCGAGGCAGCGCCGTGTTCTCTAAGATTGACCTTCGTTCGGGCTACCACCAGTTAAGGATCCGCGAATCAGATATCCCGCGGACTGCTTTCCGTTCCAGACATGGTCATTTTGAATTTTTGGTGATGTCGTTTGGTTTGACCAACGCACCTTCTGCTTTCATGGACATGATGAACAGGGTCTTCAAGGACTTTCTGGACAAGTTTGTAGTCGTATTTATAGACGATGTGTTGGTGTATTCACGCAATGTTGAGGAGCATGACCAACATTTGCGTCTAGTTTTATCTGCCTTGAGGGACCATAGGTTGTTCGCCAAGCTAAGTAAATGCGAGTTCTGGTTGCCTCAGGTTTCTTTTCTGGGTCATGTGGTTAACAAGGACGGAATCTCTGTCGACCCAGAAAAGATAGCCGCAGTTATGGAATGGACGAGGCCTGCCACACCCAAAGAAATAAGAAGCTTCCTAGGGTTGGCTGGCTACTATAGAAGATTTGTAGAGGGTTTCTCTACATTATCTGCGCCATTGACCAAATTGACGCAGAAGAATGCAGCATTTGTGTGGAGCGATAAGTGCGAAGAAGCGTTCCAAGAGCTAAAGAATAGACTGTGCACTGCTCCGATATTGACATTGCCTACGGAAGGATTAGACTATGCCGTTTACGTGGACGCATCCCACGTGGGTCTTGGTTGTGTGCTGATGCAAGAAGGAAAAGTGATTGCGTATGGGTCAAGACAGTTTAAGATTCATGAAAGGAACTACCCTACGCATGACTTGGAATTCGCAGCAATTATTTATGCATTGAAATTATGGAGACACTTGTTGTATGGCGCGCAGTGCAAGATTTATACAGATCATAAGAGTTTGAAGTACGTCTTCACTCAAAAGGAGTTGAACTTGCGCCAGCGCAGATGGTTACAGTATGTGGCTGATTATGAAGTGGAGATCCTATACCATCCAGGTAAGGCTAACGTGGTAGCCGACGCCTTAAGCAGGAAGACAGGGAAAATTTGCAATCTCTCCACTGAGTTGTTAGTAGAAGAGTTCCTTTTAATGGATATTTCAGTTGGTAGATGTGACTCGCCAAGCAGTTTGGAAGTGTCTGAGCCTTCATGGATTTCTCTCATGAGGCTTCATCAAAAGGACGATCCTGATCTGCTGCACCTTCATAATAGAACTGAGAAGGGGGAGCTGCCTGACTTTTCGATCAATGACGCGGGTACTCTAAAGTACCGCGGTAGATTTTGCGTCCCCAATTTTCGAGATATTCGAGTTAAGTTGTGCAGTGAGGCACACGGTTCAAGTGTGGCCTACCATCCAGGGTCTACAAAAATGTATAAGGACTTGAAACAGATTGACTGGTGGATTGGGATGAAGGGTAACATTGCAAGGTTTGTGTCAGAATGGTTTACGTGCAAAAGAGTTAAGACTGATCGTGGAAGGCCTGGTGGAAAATTAGCGCCTTTAGAGATTCCAACTTGGAAGTGGGAGAGTATCTCAATAGATTTCATTACTGGTTTGCCGAGATCTCCCCGAGGGCATGACTCTGTTTGGGTGATTGTTGATAGATTAACAAAGTGTGCGCACTTCGTACCCTTTCAGATTGGTTACTCAATGAAAAAGATAGCGGAACTATATTTGAATGAAGTTATCAGGTTACATGGAGTACCCGTAAGTATAGTATCAGATCGAGACTCCAGGTTTACGTCTCGTTTCTGGAAGAGCCTTCAAGAAGGATTGGGAACTGACTTGAGATATTCTACCGCATATCATCCACAAACCAATGGTCAAACGGAGCGTGTTAATCAGATTGTGGAAGATATGATCCGTTGTTATATATTAGACCACGGAGGAGCGTGGGATGAACGCTTGAGGTTGATGGAGTTCGCATACAATAACAGTTATCAAGAGAGTCTACAAATGGCTCCTTTCGAAGCGCTATATGAAAGACGATGTAGAACTCCTCTATTTTGGGCTGAGGTTGGTGAGAGGCCGATGTTAGGTCCAGATGCCTTAGAAGAAATGGAAGTCTCTGTAAAGCTTATTCGAGAGAAGCTTCGGATAGCTCAAGAGCGATACGAGAAGAACGCCAATCGGCGTAGGTCCGTTTTGGAATTTTCTGTGGGGGACATGGTATTCCTTAAGGTTTCCCCGATGGTTGGAGTGAAGAGGTTCGGTAAGAATCATAAGTTGGACCCAAGGTATGTGGGACCATTTGAAATTGTGGAGCGGATCGGTGTGTCAGCCTACAAGTTGAAATTGCCCGCAAAGTTTCCTGGCGTGCACAATGTTTTTCACATGAGCCAACTGCGGAGGTGTGTGCTAGGTGACAGACAAGTTCTGGATGCAGTGCCCCAGTTGGAGCCTAACCTTTCCTACGTGGAAGATCCTATTCGTGTTTTGGATGTGCAAGATCGAGTGTTGCGGAGAAAGACAATACCGATGGTAAAGATTCTGTGCAGAAACCAAGACGTGGAGAGCGCTACTTGGGAGTTGGAGTCAGCTATGAGGGAGGCGCATCCTCATTTGTTCTCCTAGTTGTGCTCGGTAAGCATTCGATAACCCTTGGTTATTTTCTTTTCCTTCTATGGTAGAAGTGTTTTATGCGTAAAGTTTCGGGACGAAACTTTCTTTTAGGGGGAGTGACTGTAACGCCCCCGATTTTCCAGTGATTTATTTAATTTCTTATTTGACGTATTATGACGTCAGAGCGTTATGTTAGCGCGTGTTGGTCATGTGACGTTGTTAGAGCGTGCTCTTAGCTCTTTAGGTTCCCTGCGTGGCTTGGTGATGCTTGGTAGCAAGATTCCCTAGCGAGCCGGAGTCTGTTTGGTGACTCGGTGGAGCCTCTTGGGGAATGCTTGTGTTTTGGCTTCGGGAGAAATTTGCCCGAGTTTTGTTCGTCGGATTTTGTTACCGACTTTGTCGTTAGCGCGTTTTGCGTTCGTTAGGTTTGACCGGCCAAATTTTGGGATTTGCGTCGGGAGTGGAAAATTTTACATTAAGAAATTAGATCGGCTAATTTTAGACTTGCTCGTCAAGTTTCGTCGCGTTCCGAGCATTTTTGGAGCCTCGGCGCGCGATTGAAGTTTGTATGTTTTCGCGTACGCCGTTAACTTTAGAAATTATTATCTCGAAAACGGTGCGTCGGAATTCGATTTCGACTTCGCCGTTGGATTCGTAGCGTCGTCATTCGTCTACGGTGCGAATTTCGTTCGATTCGACGCGCGTTTGGCCCTCCGTAACGATATATGTTATATCATTTTTTTTTATAATTATAAATATTAATATTTTATATATATATAAAGTATTTAAATAAAAAAAATTAAGGGGGAGGGGGAATCGGTGAGAATGGTTTACCATTCTCACCGAATCAGCACCCCCCCTTTTGTTATATATTATTATTAATATTATTATTTTAAGTATATATAAAAAAAAGAGAGAAGAAGCCCCCTTACCTTTCCCGCCGATCCAGCAGCCCCCCCCCCCCCCCCCTTGCCTTTCCCGCCGATCAAGCAGCCCCCCCCCCTTTTGTTATGTAATAATTATATAATTATAATTATATTAAGTATATATATATATATAAGATTAAGAAAAAAAACCCTTTCTTCTTCCTCCGAACCAGCAGCCCCCCTCCTGTGCGAAATAAAATTAGGCGAGTGCGGATCCTCTCGTTCGCGAACCTTCCGGCGGCCGCCACCGCCGATCCGGTGGACGGAATCTCGATCCGATCGCGGCGTTGGAAAGCTCTCGGCGAGAGCTTCGTGATCGCGGTAAGCTTTTCCCGTTTCGGTGACCGTTTCGCCATAGTTTTTTTTCGGCCCTAACCCCGGTTGTCCGTTTTTTCGTAGATCTCGTCTCCGCGTGCCCCCTTTTGGACGGATCTACGTGGTGGAGTATTTTGGGTGGACGTTTGAGGCAAGTGGATTTCTCCCCTCTTGCGTGCCTCCATGGGTTGTATTTCGCTTTATTAATTCTCCTTGTCGTAGAATACCGGAATAGTATATGTGAGATTAGAAATATTTCTAGGTCAGGGCTTGTAGTCGGCCTAAACTAGGAAGTTATCGGAAGTTATTTTAAGTTGAATTCGGCGGGTAGGGGAAATAATTCGGCGGGTAGGGGGAAATAATTCGGCGGGTAGGGGGAAATAATTCGGCGGGTTTTGGTTGTAGAACTTGGTAGTTTCTAAGTGGTGTTGTCGGCTAGTTTTGGCGTCGAATCGTGGATCCTTAGCCTGTGGTAGCTGGGTTTCTGAGGGAGTATGGTATCGGGGGAGTTCGAGCCGTGGCCACCACCATTCCCTCCTTTGGACATTTTGGGTTCCTGTGAGAGGTTGGAACTCTATGTGTGTGGACCTTGTGGCGGCCCCTTTAATACTCTTGAGACACCTGGACCTGGTTGTTCGGTTGTGACTGTTCTTAGTCTCCGACACAGGTTTGGGATTTGTGCCAGTGCTAACGATTTACAAGTTTAGGACTGTTAGTTTCTTTCATACTGTTCATTTGATGCTTATTGGTTTTCTTTTGTCTCTGCAGGCTTGAGCGGAGTTTGGTACGTTTTAGTACTTGATGCATTTCTCTCGCTTTACTGATTGTTACTTACATTTTGTCCCTTTTTGGATTCTTTAGCTGAGATTTTCAGCATTTTCCATTGCAGGGTTGGTAACCATTTTTCTTTCTGCTCTTTTCATTCGATTATTATCTGATGTTTCTTTGCCTCTTGTTTTATTATTTCTTGCTGATGTGTTCTTCTTTTGAATGTCTCAGGTTCAGGTCTGTAGCCGGCTGAACGGCTAATTTCAGGAGTTCCCTTGTGGACTGCGTTGTGGCAGTGTTTTCCTCACCTGTTGAGGTAGTTCTTTAGCCTTGTAGTAGTACAGACATGCATGCTCGCCAGCGAGTTCGTGTCAGGTTGTTGACGCTCGTTGGTGATTTTCCTTAGTGATACTAAGTCTTTGCTTATCTGCTAGTTTACCTGTTTTGTGGTAGTTTCACTTGCTCTCTGGGAATGTTTTATGCTAGGTTGCTAGTTACTTTGAAACCTATAAAAAAATTACTATATGTATTGCATGATCAGCATGTTTTATAAAAGCTCAATCATTATTTTCCAAATACGTAAAAAGATTGTTTTCTTTATAAATATTATAAATTGAAATCTAGGGTCTTGCATAGTGTAAGTTGTTCTCTTAGGACACTTATGCGCTCTTTTAGGATGTTAAACATAAATGAAGTATTTTTCCGCTACGTATAAAAATAGTTTTCAAACCGTGGACTATCTGATCCACTGAGCCGAGGGATAAGGCCAATTAATTTAAAAAAAATCAGTTTTCTATTCATTTTAACTTATGATTTGATGGATTAGAGTGTTGCCTGAGCGTCAGCAGTTATCCCCTGCTTGACGTGGCATCACAGCTCGTAGTTATCTCGTGCTCTGATTTATTTATTAATGAGAAAAATGCGGGTTGTGACAACCCATATCAAATGACATGCATGAAGCCTTCCACCTCCCCCACAGAATTAATTATATTTCACTTTTCATTTATATCAGGACAGCCACCAATCATAATTCATTATCTCTATGCATGAATATTTAATATAGCCACTCTTGTTAAACCCCCTTGGTCAAACCGTGAGAAGTCATATTCTCCCCCCTTGGAGCCATCAATTTTCTATCCCATCTAGATTTATCCCATAACATTTACTCTTTTGGACGGTTCTAGACTCTACTACATCTATAAAAGGCCAAGGAGTCAAGAAGATTAGCATGCTATTTTGGAGAGAGAAGTATTTTAGAGAGAGTGATCTTGTGTTTTATTTTCAGTATTGTTTTTCTATTTCCATTCTGTACTTTTTTTTCGTATTGATTAATGAAAATGTTCTCTTCTTATATTATTTTTGTTTTCTTTCTTGATATGCATAACTAATTCTCAACTTAGTGCTTGATTAGGTAATATTGGGATGAAGATTAAAGTATAATTCGTCGTATCTAGCCTTTAAAATTGCATTCCGATTATTTCCGATTAATATTTGACTGCGAGTTTATATTGTCGGTATATAAATTCCGTGATCCGTTTGACGTTCTAGTAGCCGAAAGGCTCGTGGATACCTTAGATCTCTTGAAAATAAAAAGCTTATTATATTTTCTTTGAGAATTGAAAATATAATCCCTTTTGGAATTGTGGATTAATCTTTCATGCGATTTTAATTTATTTCAAGTTTAAGAGATTTTATTTGAAGTGTTTTAAAATTAGGCGATAGTCGTCTATAGCGAGCAGCTATCGTAATTTTTAATCCTCCAATCGAAATGAAATTTTAAAGGTTAGAACACATCTTTTATAATCGGATTCCCAAGAACCCCTAATCAAGTGCTAAGATTTTAAAGTTTGAGTTTTCTTCCGAGTAACTTTCATTTGCAGACTTTTATTTTTCTAAATTCAATCTTTTTAATCGATAAATTAATAATAGTTTTGCGTGAGTACAATTACTCGACAAGCCCCAGGCATATACGACACTTTTCCTATACTATATTTCGATGGGTATATTTGCCTACATCCGTATTATAGCTTGGATTATTTTTAAAACGAAAAATCTCTATCAATAGGTAGTCCCCATTTCTGCTTCTATAAATGGTCCCCATTCCTATTGGTCGGCCGCTCTCGTCCCCCTCCATCGCGGTCAGCCTCGAGGGGAACAATCGGTCATTGGGCGCCAGGGCAATAGCGGCTTCAGTCGGCATGCCAAGGCCGGCTGCCCCCACCCCCTCTCGGCCGCGGCCGACCGTAGGTGGAGCGACCACCCCTTGGCCGCCCGGGTCAAGGGAGGCCTCGGTTGGCCTCGCCAAGGCCGGCCACCCCCTCCCTTGTCCGTTCAGCATGAAGGGGAGGGGCGGACGCCGTCATGGCCACTACCCTTGCTCGACCAATGGGACTGTTGGGCCGCCTTTTTGTTGGGCATGCCTTTTTTGGCCAACGGGTAGGGTCGTCATTTCTCTAAAAATGGTAATCCACGTGCTCTAATTCAGATGCTCTTTTTGGTCCTTTCGGTAGTTATTGAGCAAAATTACCGGACCACACTTTTAAAATATATAAATAGTCCCTGTTTTTTACTTCATTTGGATCTTTTTTTTGGACTTTGGACTTCCTATCTATCTATCTACTCTACTTTAGGATCTCCACCAAGGAACTCTGTCAAGGTTTGTCAAGACAGAAAAAGTTACCCCAAGCCCTATCAAGCGTTGGGATAGTAGCCGTCACCCAACAATCGATCACTGTCTCTGGCCGTCCGCAAATCATTGAAATAAGCGACAGGCTCTCTCAGCTCACCAAGCCGAGCACGTCAAGACTCTCGAGTTCATACACTCCCCTTTGCTTGGAGAAGCAAGTCCACCAGAAAAGTTATGAGCCTTATTACGTTATGCACTCTTTCTCTCTCATCTTATCAAGTGTAATGAGCAGCGGCCTGTCGCGCTCACCTTTCTCCAAAAAACTTTGTAATAAATTTGGAATAGTGGAAGTTAGGTTGACATAGAATCGACTGCGTGATTTTTCACCCCGATTCTGGGTTTTCCACATTATAAAGTCTATCTCTCACCGTTTTGTGGTATTTTGACTAGTTGTACGCTCGACCGCTCAACAGACTAAGGCAGTTTGACCGGTCATTATTCAAACACATTCATAATGCATAACAAATCTAAAGCCACATTCAAAGAAAAGTCATCATTTATAGAGAAATCATCATTTAGATCAACAAAATCTGTAGTTGGGAATGAACACGAATCTCTCTCACAAGCAAAAAGGTCCATAAAAGATGAATTCTGTCGGTTGTTGTGTCATGTTAATTATCACAGACACTTTACCATTCAAAGCGCATGTCCTCTCTATATGACATTAAAAAGATTGAATTACCAATTATATATATAAATTATTTCCTAAACAAGAATAAGTCAATTAAACATTGCTTATTTTTTTGACAGAGAACTCTCAATAATTTTTTTAAGCATGCATTTGATGCATCTTTAGGATGCATTGATGGTGGATCCTTAATTAACCACGATTTTATCTTGTAGTTATTGTCAAAGATTCCCTTCGTAATCATCTCATCGTAGTCCATCACATCTTCTAGATTTTTACATGTTTCGTTCATGACATTCACAAGATAGTCCACTGTTATTTGTAATTCTCAATTCAATGATGTAAGTTATAAGTGTACCGTGTCATTTAGTTTCTGTGTAGTGGATTGAAATCACATTCATTTGAGAATGCAGTCTAACAAAGATAAATTCATGTCTTGTCCTGTAGAGTAAATCTTTTATGTATGCATTTTAGTTGAATATACTTCGCATTTCGAATATTATACACTCGTAATACATATTTACATAATAAGCTTTTAGTTTGAAAACCCCTACAAGAGCATTCCACATCAAAACTCTTAGAATCTACTTTCACAATCCATTGCTTATTCACACTAGTTTCATCGTAATGTCATGTGTTGTATACAACCTGATCTTCACCGTACCTTTGTTTCCTTTGTAACAATCAAACCAACAACGTCTTTCATAAAAGCCTACTTAAAGATTGAATAAATTTTTCTTGTATAGACCTTAAACATTTGTTTAAGAAAAAAAATATTTTTTTGAATTTTAAGGTTACACTTCCTTATTTGCATTTGAAGCATTCATCATGTTCACTCGTACGCTAACTTGAAATCATTTTTTTCCATTCCAATGAAGAATTCAACAAGTGAATTTGTTGCATTAGAACATCCATGCAAGCCATTATTAATCGATTCACTTTATTGCAGGAATAACATGTAAAGTTCTAAACTATCATTATTACATATAGTGGACCACTTCATTCTTATTTTGTAAAGATCATGCAGTCATCAGCTATCCTCCAACTTTCCCCTCGTGATCATCTTTCTTTAATGTTTTTTTGAACTCCATATCAGTGTCACATTTGCTCATACAATGATGAAATAAAGATCATATCTGTGTGTCGTAGTTGAAAGTTAGAACCTTTAATGGTATTTCTTTTGAAATGTAACATTGACACTAACGATACCGAGTGGGGGTAAAAAATCTCTCATTAGCTACTGCGATCACTTGATCTTGGTCCGTAAAAATGATGGTTGGTTGTTTACCGCCAAGAAATCTCAAAAAAGTCTCAAATTTCCAACAAAAAGATTTGACTGTCTCCTCTGCTACGAAGACCCCACAAAAAATGTTCTGCTAGTGGTGGTTCACCACAATGAAGGGAGCACAAACAAAATTGTACTTGTTCAGCCTATAAATAGTGCCAAAAGTGATGACATCACCAAAATAATCGTAATGAAATTTAGCATGGTTGCCAATCCAAAAAAATTACTCGACATATTCATTTCAATTGTCTGTATATCAAATGAAAACATATTATCATCCAACTGCCTCTCCTTAAATATTTGCAACAAACTAGCCGAGTCTCTATTTTATATCACCACTATTTTTTTGATGTAAAAAAGTTGTATGCATCGACCTTAGATAACCCATATTTTGAACACCGCCAACTTTTTCAGTTAAGAAGTTGAATGTGTCAACGACTCTAATTCTTACTCCTGTCATATTTTTGATAAGGGATGCTTATGGATGATATACGGTGAAGCGGTCTTAGTAAATGTGATTCCTTCTATAATGCAAGTGAATGATTATGCTCTTATATAAATTTTGAGACCTCTCAATTCTTCCCCTCTTTATCAACAGTGTAATGAATGCACGCCAAACATCCGGTGCGAATATCCAGTATGTGAAACTTCTTTTACACATCAGTCTCTGACTTGAAAATCATTTGACCTTCTTTTGCACAAGAATATTATCTCCCTTTGATGATTCTTGTATATGTCCAATATAAAATATATTGTTTTCAAATGCTCAAACCAATTTTGCGAGTTTACTTAGAGCACATCTTCATTAGAATGAAGAATAGAAAAAATGACCGCTTCTTTGTTAGTCTGCAATAAAGAAAGCTTTAATTTCTACTAAATAAATATATCATTAATTTTTACTAAATGAATATACGATTTATCATAATTTCAATATGATTTACTACATCTTAGAGACAAATCAAGCTGTATATCAGGGGAAATTTTTGTGTGCGTATAACACACATAAATTTTATACGCATATAAATAGCTTTAGGCCACCATTTTGCTTTCTTCCATTATTTTGCCCTTTCCGTCTACTGCTCGCTCCAAATCCTAGCCGTCAAGCTGTTGTTGTTCTCTCTTGCCACTGTCAAGCTACAACTGTTTCTCCTCACCATTACTAAGTTACAACTCTTCTCCCGCGCCATTGCCAAGCTGGGAAGCTCCACACCCTAGCTTTTACTTATCCATCCCTCAACCACGAACCGAAAACCTCGAGGTTTGGAACCAGCAAGAACAACTCCCGCTGAAGCTCCATCTTCTCCGACCTCTGAATCCACAACTCTCTAAATGTTTGGTTGGTGAAAATGAATATCTGCAACATTAAAGAAAGTAAACATGGGAAAACCAGAAATCAGACTACATACAAATCCACAAAAAATGGATTGTAAAATTGCTTCAAAAACAAACTGTATAAAATCACGAGTAAAAATCCGGCTGTAAAACTGTTCAAAAAAAAAGAATTGCATATGAGTGGCAAAACTTCGGCTGCGAAATTGTTCAAAAAAAGTACTGCATAAGAACACAGGGCGGAGTCAGTAGCCAAAGATGAAAATTTTCAAATGAGCAATTTTTTACGTGGACCCCAAACTATTTATGGAGGCATGAATTTTTTAGGGCGCTGATATCCCCACCGCAGTTTTGGCTATTCGCACCGCACTTTCTCCTAATTTTTCACGCCTTTTGAAAATACGTCCTGTACATGCATTTTTAGGAAAAGTGTTCAACACTAAAGTTGTAGATCTCGACGAGATTTACAACTTTTGTGTTGAACACTTTTCCTAAAAATGCATGTACAAGGCGTATTTTCAAAAGGCGCAAAACTTGAACGTATTTCCAAAGTACGTCTTGTACATGCATTTTAGGAAAAGTTCTCAACACGAAAGTTGTAGATCTCGTGGAGATGTACAACTTTTGTGTTGAACACTTTTCTTGAAAATGCATGTACAAAACGTATTTTTAAAAGACGCGAAAAACTAGCAGAAAATACTGTGCGAAAAGCCAAAACTACGAATAGCTAAAAATGTTGAGCTCTCCACGTACTCTCACGCTTACCCGAAGTCAACCTAAAGTCCAATTTTCATCGATAAAGGCTTTCCTCCTCAATCCTCCTCTCCGTCGTCTCTGTATTGGCGATCGGAAATGGGTTCATTCATGAAAGCTTCAGAGATCGCTGCAACGCTGGATCTGAAACCTCACCCGGAAGGAGGATACTACGCTGAAACCTTCAGGGATCATTCCGTCACCCTGTCCAAATCTCAGCTCCCAGATCAGTGTAAGCCAAATCACTCCTCTCTATTCCCGCAGCCATATCGCATCTTCGAATACCATATGCTTCTTTCTTCTTATTTGGACCATGGATGAGTTGCCTTTGTTGATTTTACCGGTCAATGCTTCGAAATTTTGTTGTTCTGCTTCCTCATGCTGTAGGTTCTTACACATTCTTTCGAATGGATTCTGTATTATTGATTTGAATATTCTTCTTCTTCTTAGAATGATGCATGAAGTTCCTTCTACTAAAATAACTGGTACTGGAACATCTTTATGAAAAATATGGTTTGTACCTAGGCATTAGTGAGATTATGACAAAAGATAGGGCACAATGGCGACAAAGGATCCATATAGCCGACCCCACTATAGTGGGATAAACGCTTGAGTGTTGTTGTACTGATGACAAACACATGATTTGAAGTGTAGGTCTAACAAAATCATGAGAAAACCTAATTAGGTGGTTTAGGACATGAACATGTTCTATATCAATGTGAACCATTTCTAGAGAAATAGCAGATTTCTCACCTGTGCAAGGATTGCAGGAGCACCTCTTCACTATCAGAACTCTTAGAACATTATGTGATTAGATAGCACTATCAGAACTCTTAGAACATTATGTGATTAGATAGCAATGGAAGCAGATCAAAATGGATGAATACATGGATACCAATTTAGTATATGAAAGGAAAGAGAAAATAGTTGGATTTGTATGCAATGGAGTAAGGGTATTTGAATGTGTTTCCAATTTTGAGTAGATTCACACGGGAATTGGTCGCGCATTTGAACTCCGGACTGTTTTATAATCCCGGGTGAGTAAATTGAGTATTGTTTTGAAGTATTTATGTTATGGAGGAAGCTATGAGCACATCAGATGATGACACACATAACTAGTCTACCCTTGAAGATGGGGATAAGTACCTCAATGACGGACTAATTTGATATTTATATGGAGGGTCATTCTCACGTGTCTTTTATATTGCCTTTTCATTTACTTTTAGGTACCTTGTATTGAGAATTGAAGATTATGGCCGAGCCATTGGAAGAATTTTTGTCAATATTTTTTCTTTTAACCTTGTCTTTCTCATCGACATTCTCACCCCATAGGGTAACATTGGTCTGATCTGCCTTGCACTCATTATCCTGCATCTATCGCCCGTTTAAACATAGATCCACACATTTCTTTTGATGATCAATTGAGTCATTGATATGCCACTATCCTCCATTCATCACCAACTACTCTCATCTACTCCATCCCGGACAACCACTGATGTTCCCAACTAGGAACACTGAACATCTGACCGAGAAGCAACCCAATTGATCATGATCTCTTCATCAACTTTCTGAATCCTGATTGACCTACCTTGCTGCATATAACATCTTAGAGAACTCGTTGGAGGACTTTTACGTCTTTATTGAGACATCGATATCTCTTCACTTATCATGGAGAGACTTCTTTTCTGAATCAATATGTTGTTTTGTATTGGTTCTTTGATTTCTCCACATTGGGCTCCCGATAGGTCGGATCAGGATGTTTTTTGTACCTGTGAAAACAATTCAGATTTCTCTGTCCGGATCATGTAGCTGATACCTCATATCTGGCCTCTCATGCTCTAGACGTCGTTGTCTCCTTAGGTCCATGTTCTTCAACCACATTATATAGGATGATTGCCTAGACATCGTTGAGAAATTGCACATTGCCCTCACTCTTTGAATATATTTTTAGGAAGATTTTTTATCTGTAGGAATGAGAAATAGCTCCAGGGAGGTAAATTTTTTTTACTTTATTAACTAATTATCACTGTGCTAAAGTTAGTACATGTTAGTGATGAGTAGAAGACTCACCAGCATACTCATATTCTTAGGTACGCAAGACGGACAATTGGGTTGAGAAGAGTGGAAAAAAACTTGGAATCAATAATACGTATCTACCGTATTAGTATTTTTTTAGTAGGACATGTTGTAAATGAAAAAAAATAACATATTACTCTAATTGCATGTATTAGGTCTCCTATGACATCAGTCATAAAAATATTTTCATTTTATGCAAGTATTTTTGTGATAAAATTCTTTCACAACATCCTACATACCCACCTCGTTAACTCCAGTATCCAGTCGAGGGTGTGACAAATCTTTTCACAAATATGCTTGCATAAAGTGAGAATACTTTTATTATTGATTTTATAGGGGAGTACATAATAAAGGGTACAGTTTTATTGTTTATTTCCTTCTATATAGAGTACTAAAATACTAGTACAATGATACATATTATTGATTCTAAATTTTTTTCGCTCTTCTCCGCCCAACTAATGTCCATCTTGTGCAGAAGGAGACGCGGACTTGTGGTGGTGGACGTGTTTTGGGCCTATTCGGGGTCAATTGGCCACCTGCCATATATGGCACCTCCTGATCAATTATTCGACTCCATGGGTGTGTCCGGCTCGTCGTTTACCTACATTTTCATATATTATATTATTGTATTTCAGTTTTATTTAATGTAATCAGGCCCTCCGCATTCCCGACCAATCATAGTCGTTGATGGCACGGTGCCCTAGTTGTGTTTTATTATAAATAAGAGGCGTGGGGGCTGTTTTGTGGCATTGTAGAATTTGGAGATTTGAAATTCTGGATTCCAACGATCGCTCCATGGTGTCGACTCTGTGAACCCTGTGTGGCGACTCCTAGACATTCTCCTACTCCCCAAATGTATCCCCTACCCCTAGCCACCTTCCTCCACCCTCAAAACCCTCCTCTGTCGTCCATGCAATCCTCTAAACACCCATCCACCGCGCCTCTTGTTTGTTGTCTAGCAAAAGACCACCCCGTCCAGCCTTTCCCTTGTAGCCACTACCTAGTCCGGATCTCCCCTTGCTGCTGCCGCCTGTCTAGTCCCCTCCCAGCTGATAGGAATTTGAATTAAATCATCTATTATTCGCATGAGCCACAGAAATATATATATACATGTACAAGAGAGACGGTGCCCACAACACCCAAGGTGAGTCTAAGCTAACTCTACCGTGCAGAGTGTACACTATACCTAACACCCCCCCCCCCCCCCCCCCCCCCCCCCCCCCCCCCCGCAATCTCACAGAATATCATACACCGAGAGTTTGGACAGTAGATAAGCATGTTGTGTCCTTGTTTGTGGATTAGTCATCAAATCTTCAATCTGCTGCTCGGAGAAAACAAAGGAAGAGCAAGAGTGTCAAGAGCATAATGCTCATGGAAGAAGAAGGCATCTACTCCGATATGCTTGGAGAATGAGTGTTTCACCGGGTTTAGAGTAATCTAAATGACAGCGGTGTTATCACAATAGAGTGAAGTGAGATCTGGAGAAGGGACGTCAAAGTCCTCAAGAAGGCAACAGAGCCAAATAATATCCTCGGTCGTGGTTGCCATGGTCCGAAGCTCAGCCTCTGTGCTGGAATGAGAAACACTTGTTTGCTTCTTGGAATTCTATGCAATGAGTGAAGAACCCAAGAACAGACAAAAACTAATGACAGAATGATGGACAACAAGATCACTAGCCCAGGTAGCATCCGAGTAAGCATGAAGCTGTAGGGAACTGTCGCTAGAGAAGACAAGACCATGAGAAGTCGTCGTCCGAAGATAGCGCAAGAGTCACAAAAGGTGACCATAATGCATAGAGGTGGCCGCACTAACAAACTGGCTTAACACATAAGCAACACGAGCAATGTCGGGCTGAGTAATGGTGAGATAGACAAGACTCTCAGTGAGGTGGCAGTAACAAGTAGGATCAGAGAGTGGAACCCCATCATCCGGACATATCTAAAGGTGAAGCTCCATAGGGGTGTCCACTGTACGAGAGTCAAATAGAGCAGCCCGAGCGAGGAGATCAGATGTGTAACACTGCTGAGAGAGCTGAAAACCGCGGTCTGTAGAGTTGACCTCAAGGCTCAAAAAATAGCTCTGTTGTCCAAGGTCATTCATCTGAAACTGCTACTGAAAGTAATGCTTGAAGAAAGCTACATGAGAAGGATCATCGTCAATAATGATCATATCATCCACAAAGTAACAAAAGAGTACGACCACGAGAGGAAGAGTGCACAAACAAAGCTAGATCATGTGGACTTGGCTGGAAACCGACAACTGTAATGGCTGAGTTGAAATGTGCAAACCACACGCGGGGCGCCTGCTTGAGCCCATAAATGGCTCGTCTCAAGTGGCAGACAAGGTTTGGAGGAGAGGATAGACCATGTGGAAGCATGTAGACCTCCTGCTGAAGATCACCGTGAAGAAAGACATTCTTCACGTCGTGTTGAGGCAGAGACCAGTGACGAACAACTGCAAATGCAATAAGGGTCTGAACTGTAGTCATATGAGTGACTGGAGCAAAGGTCTTGCCATAATCTCTCCCCTGCTCCTGCTAAAAACCACGAGCAACTAACCGAGCTTTGTAGCTCACTACAAATCCATCAGAGCAAGTCTTGACCTTGAATACCCACTTGCAAGTAATTAGAACAGCACCAAGTGGAAGAGGAACAAGGTACCATGTACGAGTGTGCTCAAGTGCCTCCAACTTAGCAGACATAGCAACCCGCTACTCAGGTATTTGAGTAGCCTCACGATAGAAAGTCGGCTCTGGAGTACTACAAACAGTAACAGGAAGGGCAGGTATGTCCAGCGGTAGTGTAGCGAGGCTATGATGATCAGGAGGATGTCACTCACGAGGTGGGTTACGACGCACAGGAGGATCGTCCACAGGACACTCGTTGGAGGAGGCAGACACTGAGTCTGAGAGCACTGAAGGCGCAAGAACAGGAGGAGGATGTCGAGTTTAGTGATATGGAAAGGGGACGATGAGCGAGTCAGAGGAATAAGTGGGAGGCAAAGAGGAGTGAGAATGTGAGCCTGGAGAAATCCGAGATGACGTAGGCGACAACAAGGGGAGAGGCGGGGAACGTACTAGTGAAGAGGAGGATACATGCGGCAGAGGTATGTGAAGGGTGAGAAATTGCACATCAGAGAGGGTCACAGATGAGTGCGAGGTCGAGGGGACAGAGGACACAAAGAAAATGTGAGACTCGTCAAATGTGACATCACGTGAGATACGAAGTCGACATGCAACCAGATCATAACATCGAAAGCCCTTGTGCTCAGTACTATATCCAAGAAAGACACAAGATACATATTGAGCAGAGAGCTTGATACGTTCATGTAGAGGAAGAAGAACATAACACCGACAATCAAAAACACGCAGATGAGTATAACGAATCAAATGAGAGAGTAAAATGATTATTGTATTCTTCCACTTGAGGAATAAGTATATATATAGGAGATATAAGGGGAAAACCACCCACACACAAACTTGAAATAAAATAACGGACACCTGAGATAACACGTCAATACTCCCCCTCAAGCTGGCGCGAAAAGGTCAAGCAAGCCCAGCTTGCCACATGTAGAGAGAAGTCTGGAAGGTCCAACCGCCTTGGTGAAAGCATCAACAATTAGCTCTGCGGAGGGAACATAGGATGCTTCAAGAGTCCCTGAACGAATGTGCTCCCTGAGAAAGTGAATATCAACCTCAATATGCTTAGTCCGCTCGTGCAGAACTGAGTCGAAAGAAAACATGAGAGCGGACTGGTTGTCGCACACAAGAGTCGAAGAACCAGAGGTAGGAGAACCAAGCTGAGTCAAGAGAGTACGCAGCCAAAGGAGCTCAGTAGCGCCATGGGCCATAGACCGGTACTCAGCCTCAGCAGACGAGCGAGAGACAACACTTTGCTTCTTGCTCTTCCAGGAAATAAGATTGCCACCATAGAAACTGCACATCCCCGAGGTAGAACGTCGATCAGTAAGGGAACCAGCATAGTCAGAATCCGCATAACAAGTGAGATCAAGGGCCGAAGATGAACAGTAGAAGAGCCTTAGGCTAGGAGAACCCTTCAGGTAGTGGAGGATTCGAAATGCTGCATCTAGGTGAGAAGTCCAGGGAGCATGCATGAACTGACTGACCACACTCACAACAAAATTAATTTCAGGGCGAGTGTTGGTCAAGTAGATAAGTCTGCCAACAAGACACTGATATCTGCCCGGTTCAGGGAGAGGATCGCCAGACTCGGCATGAAGGCGGTGGTTTGGATCCATGGGTGTAGACACATGAGAGCACCCAAGAAAGCCAGTATCACTTAAGAGGTCGAGTGTATACTTGCGCTGAGACAAAGAGATCCACTGCTGAGATCTGGAAACCTCAATCAAGAGAAAGTATTTCAGATGTCCCAAATCTTTCACTTCAATTGCCTTCTGAAAAACCCCCTTGATCTGAAGTATCCCCGAGCTATCGTCACCGATAAGAATGATATCATCCACATAGACAAGAATAATGATCCTACGACCATCCACATCAGTCCGAACAAAGCACGTGTGGTTGGCATGACATCTGGTGAACCCACTCTGAAGCACAACAGTACCAAACCGCTCAAATCATGCACAAAAAGACTGCTTCAGCCCATACAAGGACTTCTGCAAAAGGCAAACACGACCCAAATACTCCCCCTGAAGCTTGTAACCCAGGGCGGATCCATATAAACTTCCTCAACAAGATCGCCATTGAGGAAGACATTCTTCACGTCCATCTGATTAAGAGGCCACCCATGACAGGCAGCGAGAGAGACAAGCAGACGGACAGTAGATAGCTTGGCCACCGCGGCAAAGGTCAAGCCGTAATCCCCAGGAGTCTGAGTGAAGCCCTTCTCGACAAGACGGGCCTTGCAGCGGTCAAGAGAACCATCAACATTATACTTGATAGTGTAAACCCACCGACAACCAACGGTTTTCCGACCTGCAGAAAGAGGGACCAAACGCCAGGTTCCCGCCTTCTGTAGTGCGGACATCTCATCCTCCATGACCGCCACCCACTCAGGGTGCTGGAACACCTCAGTCATCGAACTCGGAACTCTGATCTAGTCGGTAGCAGTCAGGAAAGCCCGGTAACCCTGAGAAAGATGCTGGTAGGACACATAGCTTGCCACAGGATGATCAGTAACACAAGAACGCTTACCCTTGCGAAGTGCAATGGGTAAGTCAGAGGAGGGAAGAACATCACCTCACAGAGGATGTGGCACAAGGTCCTGTGAGCTGGGCGTAACCAGTGGATCCCTAAGAATGAGGTGGACATGGGAGGGCTCGTGTGGGCCACGAGTGTATGTCTGCAACGGAAGAGAGTCGTGCAGCGGAGCAACGACAACTGGAGCCGACTGTGGCGAAGCAGAAAGAGCAATAGGGACAGGGGAGGTACCATAGAAGGAGACATCCTCATAGAACGTAACATCCAGAGAGTGAAAAATCCTGCGAGAAGAGGGGTCAAAACACCGATAGCCCTTAGAAGAGGAGGAATATCCCAAAAATAAGCACCAAATAGCTTTGTCATCAAGCTTTGTCTGAGTCGGACGACGTTCCTGGACAAAACACACACACCCAAACACCCGGAGAGGGACGGGAAATAGAGGGTGGCGGGGAGATAGAAAACTAAGGAGTACCCGACCCGCTAAAGGCTGACAAAGCAGACGGTTGACCAAGAACGTCTCTATAAGAAGGGAGACACTCCAAAATGACTTGGGGGGGGGGCGGGGGACGTGAGACCCACGAAGAAGAGACCGGGTCATATTTCAAGAGATGACAATTCTTGCGTTCCGCCATGCCGTTCTGTTCTGGTATATAGGGACAGGAGAATTGATGAAGGGTTCCTTGGGTAGCAAGGAAAGCTGTGAAAGATGAAGAGGTATACTCCCCCCTGTTATCGGAGCGAAGGATCCGAATACGAGAGGAAAGCTGAGTCTCAACCATATTAGTAAACTGGGTATATAAATCAAAGACATGAAATTTGGCACGGATAAGATAGACCCAACAACAACGAGTAAAATCATCTATAAAAGTAACAAAATACCAAAAACCATCATAAGAAACAATCGGGGCAGTCCCCCAAACATCTGAATGAATAATATCAAATGGTGCGGAACTACAAGAAACAAAAACAGGATAGGTAGTGCGTGTATGTTTGCTAAGCTGACACACATCACACTGAAAAGAGTTCTTAAATGAGACACTCGGAAAAAGAGACGACACGATCTGAGCACTCGCATGCCCCGGTCTAGCATGCCAAAAAGCAGGTGAAGTAGTAGCTGCAACGATGAATGGGGGTGAGAGACAGGGTGAAGGACGTGGAAGATCCAACTGGTATAGCCCGTCGCACATCGAGCAGTGCAACGAACGAGTCAATTGACTAACAACAAGAAGATTTAAAGCAAGTTTGAGAACATGAAAAACTGAACCCAAGGAGAAGGAGGGAGTCAGAGGAATTGTGCCCCGATGAAGGATGGGGGTCACAGAGCCATCGACAAGACAAACCTGCCGATGGACGCTCGGAGACTTAAGAGAAGAGAACAAGCACGTCTCACCAGTCATGTGATCAGTGGCGCCTGAGTCAATCACCCAGGGAGAAAAAGACCCTTCTTGAGTGACATGAAAGGCCATCAGGGTACCTGGCGCATACGCTGAAGTTGACGAGAATGACGAGGAGGCAGGTAACGGCTGAGCAGGAAGAGGCTGATGCAGAGTCTAAAATGGAGAGTGCAGCTGAAGCTGAGACTGGAGCTGCTGCACTTGAGCCATAAGCTGACTCCAGTCGGCGGAAGGAGCACCAGGAGAGGCACTGGAATCAGTAGGCCCCCAAAGTTGGAAGTAGTAGCGGCGGCAGCACGCGTGGCGGGGGACTGCTGGCGTAGGTGAGGAAAGAGTAGCCAACATTGGGCCTTCTCTTGACCAGTCCGGAGGCAGTGCTGACACTGAACAGAAGCAAATGGGCTGCCACGGCCACCCCCACGACCTTTATAGGTAGAAGTACGCCCCCCCCCCACAGAAGGACGACCTGAAGCCAGGGCCATTTGGTCTAGAATAGGAACAAAAGCTGGAACGGGCGAAACAACAGTCAGGCGGGCACGACGCTCATGCTCCTCCACCATGGAATAAGCATCCAAGATATCAGGTAGGGGGTTTATGCTGACAATCTGAACCCGAATCTGCTTAAACTCGGGCCTCAAGCCCATCAGGAACTGATAGGTCTCCCGCTTCTCCTGCCGCCGCTTGGCAACAAGTAGATCCTCTGGATGTGGAAAAGCACTGAGTGGCTCAAGGTCAGAAAGCTCCTGGAATCTCCCCGAGAGAAAGGTAAAGTACTCGTGCACAGAACGGTCCCCCTGACGAGCAGTAGAAATCTCCTGGAAGACAAAATAAATCTGTGTATCAACGCGTGTGTGACCGTAGGTACGCGTCAAGGCAACCCAAAGAGACTGCACCGAATCGAATCGCATGAACTACTCGTAAATACGGGGTTCCATGGAGCACTGAAGCCACCTGAGAATCTTGAAATTTTCCGTGCGCCATTGACAAATAGCCTTTTTGTCGAAAGGCTTGGGAACGCCATTAGGTTCAAGCCACACAAGCTTGTCATGTCCGACAAGATGGACTCGCACGGAGTTGGACCAAGTGATAAAGTTTTTTTCATTGAGAAGGGCGATAGTAATGCGCCGTGCAAATCCATCATTCGAACCGAAGAGGGAAGAATCCATAGGATGTGAACAAGAACCCTCCAAAAGGAAGGAAACTCTTAAACAGAAGAAGAAAAACTCATCCCAAAAAGGAAGGAAGACCGTAGATCACAGATCTAGGTCATAAGAAGAAAAGAAGTGAGGGAAGGGGCGGTAAACACCAACTAAATCGGAGGCGGAAGAAACAATCGAAGGGAAGAAAAAAAAGAGAAATCGACAACAGCAGGATCGACGAGTGCGGAGCAGCAGGATCAGTGATGCGTGGTCGGCGAAGGGGCGGGATCGGCGGCAGCAACAGTATCGGCGATGCCCTCACATCGCGTGAAAAATGCGTCGAAGGAGCACCGACCGACGAAGACGGCGAAGGCGGCGAAGCGGCGGGATCAGCGAAGTCGCACGATGCGGGATCAGGAATTGAGGGCGAAGGGGCGGGGTCGGGGTTCGGCTTTTGCTCTGATACCAAATCAAATGTGAGAGTAAAATGATTATTGTATTCTTCCACTTAGGGGGGAATAGGTATATATGTATAGGAGATACAAGGGGAAAACCACCCACACACATAGACTTGAAATAAAATAACGGATAGCTGAGATAACACGTCAATTTAACGTGGGGGTCGAGAGTACAGACACTCATCAGGACACTGACCCTGAAAAAAAATTGAGGGCTGCAAGTTAATAAGATAGACAACAGTGGAGATAACCTCAACCTAAAAATGAGGAGGAACATGGGAGGAGATGAGAAGAGTGCGGGCTGTCTCAATGATGTGCCGATGCTTCCTTTCAGCGGTGTCATTCTGAGCATGGGCACCGGGACATGCAAGCTGAGGGAGAGTGTCATGGGTAACTAGCGGATCACGAAAAGCATGAGAGAGGTACTTCCCCACAGATTAGGAACGAAAAATATGTATGGAATCAGAGAACTGAGTGCGCACCATAGTAAAAAAAAGTAACATAAATCTGGAAGAACTCAGAACATAATGCATAAAAATATAAAATAATTCCAACAATAAAGAGAGTAATCTGTTACGCCCTCAACCGCGGCCCGCTTCTCGGGGTGTTATTTTGCTCGCAGACGCAAGGAGACGACGAGCAACGAAGGGGCTGAACCATCGGTTCAGCCCCCACTCAGTAGAACCGGCCGGCCAAGGGCTGAATCAACTGGTTCAGCCCTATGTGGAGGGGCCGGCCGGCTCCCTCCTTGGCCTAAGGTATTTCTCCTTCTTCCCCTAAACCCTAGCCTCCTTCCTTCGTCTCTCTAGTAGTTCCTGTCATTTGGTATCAGAGGCGGTCATTCTCCGTCGATGGTCACCACTCGCACGCAAGAGGTCACCCGTTTGGAGACCTTGGAGGAGAACTATGGTGGATTGATGGATTCGGTACGCAATCGAGCAAGAGATGCGCACATCTACACAGCGGTTAGAAGAGCGTATAGACGTGCGTATGGAGGAGCTTAAAGCATTGTTGAAAGGAAAAAGCGCGAGCGACGAAAAACCGATCGGCGGAAGATCCGATCGGTCTGTCAAAGCATCCGGAACCCCCGATCCGGGGCGTTTGGGCACGGGAGCATCGGGCTTTGGAGGAAACGGCGGCATCGACCTCTTCCGACCCTGGGGGACCACCGATGAAGGCCACAGAGCAGCGGCGTGGTCGGCGGCTGCAGCGGGGGGCGTCGGGCCCAGTTTTGCTGGGCCAGCGAGCATTGGAGCAACCAGACTGGGCGGAAACACAGGCGTCGCGTTCTCCCGACCCTGGGGGACCACCGGCGAAGGCGGGGAAGCGTCGACGTGGCTGGCGGCAACAGGAGGCGGCGGTCCCAGTTTTGCAAGGCCGGCTGAGTGCGGGCCGGCCAGACATCTAGGCGGCGGCTCCGGTATTGCTGGACCAGTGGATTGCGGGCGGCAGCCGTGGCTACAGGCTGATGGAGGGCAGGGGGCTGCTGTGCGGGCTCCAGAAGGTGCAGCGGGGCTTCTTCCTCACCCGCGAGGCGGCATTCTTCCCGGCGGGTTTGGAGGCCACGTTCCGTGGGCCGGGCAACACGTTCCTCATCAGGGTCAGCCACCTCAAGGCTGCTTGGGTGGACACGATGGGCATGTGGGACGACAGAATGGGCAAGGACAGGGCTGGCAAGGGCAGGCTGGGCCGCGTGCGTACATGCCACCGAAGTTGACACGTATGAACTTTCCCAAATTCAAAGGGGGGTATGCGTTGGAGTGGGTTCATAAGGTGGAGTTGTTCTTCAGCTATCAGGAGGTCCCAGAGGGGCAATGGGTGCAACTAGCGTCGTTCCATCTGGAAGACGGCGCGTTTCAGTGGACTCAGTGGTTCCTGAGAGGTAGAGATTATGTACCCTGGGCTGCTTTTGTGGAGGGGTTCACGGCCCGGTTCGGGCCACTGGAGTATGAGGACTTTGATGCGCTGCTGCAGAAGAAGTTATGACAGAAGGGGACAGTGACTGAGTACCGAACTGAGTTCGAGAAGTTGGCCAACCGGGTACACTGGGAAGAGAAGTCACTGCTGAGTTGTTTTGTGTCGGGCTTGAAGGAGCATTTGCGGGATGAGGTTCATGCTTATATGCCACGGAGCTTGAATCACGCTATCACCCTAGCGCACATTCAGGAGGAGCGATTCAACCGGTAGCGGTCACGAACCGCGGGGAAGCCTCTTGCCACACCCTCCATAGCCAGGAGAGAGCCACAGGCGGTTGCCAAGCCTACGGTGACTCGTTTGTTATGGGGCGAGCTCCAAGCCCGCAAGGAGACGGGCCTCTGCTTCAACTGTGACGAGAAGTTTGTGCCCGAGCATAAATGTCTGAAGCTACATGTTTTCATGCTGCATGAAGAGGTGGTCGACGAGTCTTCGCCCAAGGTAGCAGTCGAGGAAGCGCTATTGGAGGAGGATGTGGATGTGACGGAGTTTGGGGTCTCCATCCAGACCATGGAAGGGTGCAATCCGCCCCGCACGATGCGGGTTGCCGGACAAGTTAGACAGGAGAAAGTGACGATATTAGTGGACAGTGGGAGCACCCACAATTTCATTCATCCGACCGTTGCTCAGCGGGTTGGGCATGACATTGATAGGGGAGCTGCATTCTAGGTTATGGTGGCTGACGACAGCAAGCTGCAGTGCGAAGGGGTCATGAAGGGAGTGGAGTTGCGGATTCAGGGATACATTGGGAGCTCAGATGTATACCTTCTACCCATCCGGGGATCAGACATGGTACTCGGAGTTCAGTGGCTGCAGCAGCTGAAGCGGGTCACTTTTGATTGGGAGCTCATGACGATGGAGTTCCTGCAGCGTGACCGACAGTTCTGTTTAAAGGGTCTCACAGTTTCGCCAGTAAAGGAAGTCTCTCTTCGGAGCATGCAGCAACTCGGAGAGGAAGGGAGCTTGATGGCAGTCCTTTTGGGGGTGCGGCTGTATGAGGCTGGGTCGTCTGAGGTACCCATACAGTTGCAGTCCTTAGTCGAGCAGTACTCTGATGTCTTTCAGGAGCCACGTACACTACCGCCATTGCGGTTTAGGGATCACCAGATTGTACTCAAGGCCGGAGCGGAGCCTACCAATATCCGGCCTTACCGATATCCACACATGCAGAAGGCAGAGACTGAGCGCAGCGTCCGGGAGATGCTCGACGCCAGGATCATCCGACCCAGCACGAGCTCCTTTTCGGCCCCGATTACTCTCATCAAGAAAAAGGATGGTTCGTGGCGATTTTGTGTCGACTACCGGGCTTTGTACGACATCAATTTGAAAGACAAGTTTCCAATTCCATTGGTTGAAGAGCTCTTGGATGAGCTACACGGGGCGACTCGATTTTCAAAGCTTGACCTACGGTCGGGTTACTACCAGATCCTTATGCGGGAAGTGGACGTCCATAAGACGGCTTTCAGGACCCACGACGACCACTACGAGTTTCTGGTGATGGCCAACGGACCCTCCACCTTCCAAGACAATATGAACGAGATCTTTCGCCCACTACTTCGCCTTTTTGTGCTGATTTTCTTTGATGACATCTTGATATACAGTGCTAATTGGGAAGATCACTTGTACCATGTTGAACAGGTCTTTTCTATTCTACGCAAGCATCAGCTCTATGCTAAGCGCTCCAAGTGTTCTTTTGGGTAGGAGGAGGTCGAGTACTTGAGCCACTTGGTCTCGGCTGAAGGGGTCAAATCTGATACTCGGAGGATTGATAACATGGTTTCTTGGCCGCGGGCCCAAACTGTCCGGGCTCTGCGGGGATTCTTGGGCCTCACTGGCTACTGCCGACAGTTCGTGCGAGATTATGGGAAGATTGCTCGACCACTGACCCATCTACTGCAGAAGGATGCCTTCTCGTGGCAGGATGATGCTGAGGCGGCTTTTCAGGCGCTCAAACAGGCGGTGACGACCACCGCAGTGTTAGCCCTCCCGGATTTCACTAAGGAGTTCGTTGTGGAGACGGACGCCTCTGGGGTTGGGCTGGGTGCAGTATTGATGCAGGAGGGACGCCCAATGGCTTTTTATAGTAAGGCGTTGGCGCCTAAGACGTTGGGACTGTTCACGTATGAAAATGAGTTGTTGGCAGTGGTTCAGGCAGTGACCCTTTGGCAGCCATATCTTTTGGGGCGGCACTTCAAGATTCGTACGGATCACCAAAGTTTGAAGCATTTGTTGGACCAACGAGTCTCCTCTCCTTTTCAGCAAAAGTGGGTCACCAAACTTTTGGGCTACGATTATGAGATCGTTTACCGCCAAGGCAAGGAGAATGTGGTGGCGGACGCCTTGTCCCGCCTACCTGATGGTGCACTCACCCAGTTTTCGGGGCCTGTCCTCGACTCGTTCGATGACATACATGAGGAGGTCTTGCGGGATCCCTCTATACGCGCCCTCGTGGAGGCCCTCCAGCGTGGGGAGACTGTGACTCCCGGTTATCATCTACAGAATGGGCGACTACATTACCACGACAGAGTGGTCATACCTCCAGGCTCAGCATGGAAGACAGTTATGCTCCACGAGTTTCATTCCTCTCCAGTGGGGGGTCATGCAGGAGTGCTCCGTACCATCCAAAGGGCGAGAGCAAATGTATTTTGGCCGGAGATACATCAGGATGTGCAGCAGTTTGTCCGACAGTGTGAGACATGTCAGCGACAGAAGTACGAGACCACCACACCTGCTGGTTTGCTCCACCCACTTGAGATTCCGCAGCACATCTGGGATACTGTGTCGATGGATTTTATTGATGGATTGCCCAAGTCTCAGGGCAAGTCGCTCATTCTAGTGGTGGTCGACAAGCTCTCCAAATATGGTCACTTCCTCACTCTCAGTCACCCTTATACATCGGAGTCGGTCGCCGAACTCTTTACTCGGGAAGTCGTCTGCTTGCATGGCCTCGCACGCGCCATCATTTCTGATCGTGATCCCACTTTTGTGGGCCAGTTCTGGCGAGAGATTTTCAGGCTTCAAGGGACTTGCTTGAGTTTCAGCACCGCAAATCACCCCCAGACCGACGACCAAACGGAGGTTCTTAATCGCAGCGTGGAGACATACCTCCGGTGTTTCGTCATGGACGAGCCTCAGACTTGGACCTGTTGGCTACACTGGGCCGAGTATTGTTACAACACTGCTTACCACACCGCCAGCAAGACGACGCCATTTGAGGTGGTTTACGGCCGCCCACCACCTTCTTTGAGCAGTTATGAGCCAGACAGCACGGCGTTACCAGCGGTTGATCGGGCCCTCCGCGACCGCGACCGCACCTTAGTGACATTGCGTGGGAATCTTCGCCTTGCCCAGAATCGCATGAAGGCCCCGGCGGACAAGCACCGCAAGGAGAAGGAGTTTGTTGTGGGCGATGAAGTATTCCTTAAGCTGCAACCCTACCGACAGCTCTCAGTGGCTCTCCGTACCAATCAGAAGCTGGCTCCTCGATATTATGGCCCCTTTCGTGTTCTCAAAAGGATGGGGCCGGTCGCTTACACGTTAGAGCTTCCCGCGGGCTCCCAGATCCATCCGACATTTCATGTCTCTTTGCTCAAGAATAAGATTGGTGACAGTGCCCAACCGAGCCCTTTCTTGCCGGAAGCTACCATTGCAGGCGAACTTCGGCCGATGCCGGAGAACATTCTATTACTCAGGTGGAAGCAACGGGGCGCCGAGTTTCGAGCCGAACTCTTGATCAAGTGGAAGCACTTCTCAGAAGCACATAACTCCTGGGTTGATCTGTTGGACTTCAAGGAGTTGTACCCAGATTTCCATCTTGAGCACAAGCCGAGTCTTGATGGGGAGGGGAATGTTACGCCCCCGACTGCGGCCCGCTTCTCGGGGCGTTATTATGCTCACAGGCGCAAGGAGACGACGAGCAACGGAGGGGCTGAACCATCCAGTTCAGCCCCCACTCAGTAGAACCGGTCGACCAAGGGCTGAACCAACCGGTTCAGCCCTATGTGGAGGGGCCGGCCGACTCCCTCCTTGGCCCGAGTATTTATACCCGGGGATGTCATCTTTTGGAGGCAAGCAATTATCCCTACGGTATGTCTCCTTCTTCCCCTAAACACTAGCCTCCTTCCTTCTTCTCTCCAGTTTCCTTCCTCTCTCTCTAGTAGTTCCTATCATAATCATTAACAAAGTTAACATAGTACCAATATCCGCCCTTTGATACAAAAGGTGCGGGACCCCATACATCTGAATGAACTAAATCAATGAGACGTCGAGTACTTGACTCACTAGATTGATAGAGGAGTTGTAACTGTTTACCAAGCTTACAACTCGTACAAGAGTGAGACCTATCAATGGAAACATGACCAAGAAGACCAATACTGATGGGGGACAAAAGATGCGAACCCTGGGATGTCCAAGACGGTGATGCCACTGAGAGAAGCCCACTGAAGGAAAACAAAAGGATGAGGCTGCTGGTGATGATGGTGTGAATGAAAGATGAAGACGATCATGGACGTATACCCCTCTACGACGACGACCAACTCCAAGTAGTGTCCTTGTCAGACGATCCTGCACACGACAAGCAAACTCATCAAAAATAACAAGACAACCGTGAGACGGGAGTTGACTGACAGATATAAGGTTCATGGATAACTTGGACATGTACGCCACATCAGTAATGTGAAAATTGGTGGTATAAAAGAGGCTACGACTGGTGCAGAGGAGAATAGTGCCATCAGCTACCATAACACTAAGGGCAGACGAGACAGGCTGACAGGACAGAGGTGGGTGGCATCATGGGTCATGTGAAAATAAGCTCTAGAGTCCAGCAACCAGTCAGAGGAGGAGATTCCTGCAGGAGCGGAGACAGCCGACTGAGAGGTAGCGACACCAAAAGCACCCAGTGAGAGCACAGAGGCAGATGAGCGATGTAGTGAACATTGTGATAGCTGCTGGGCAATCTGCTGGGCAAGCTCAGAAACAGCGAGTGACTGTGTCATTATAGAGAAATGATCTAGAGGGGCACCAGGAGCACGCTGCTGACCAGACCGCTGATCCCTCTAAAGCTTGCGACACTCAGATTTGACGTGGCCAAGGCACTGACAGGTGATAGTGGATAGTGTTGAAACCGAAACCTCGGTCTCCTGTGTAGTTCGACCCTTGAGGAAGGGGTGGTCTCACGCCTACTTCACTCCTGCAAGCAAAACAACAAAGAAAACAAGAAAAGACCGGAAGATCTCAAAGCGCTTCCCCTCCTTAGCCAGAAGCCGAGATAAGGTACCCTCAGAAAGCACTTGAGAGCTGGAGCAGGAAAACACATGAAACCTGCTTTCTGGGATACCCCTTGAGTCCTATTTATAGTTTTTGGAATTTAGAATGCCAATAACCCAAAGAGCTGACCTGAAATTACCAGAAAACCCTTGGTTGGGCCTGCCAACAACCAAACTCCGCTGTTTTGAAGTGCTATAGGCAGACCAGCGGGGGCAAAACAGTAAAAAGTAGCTCATTCACCCAGGCGAGCTGGGGAGCTTTGATCACCTCGGCAGGTCTTGCTCGCCTACTGTTGCCGAGTTCCACTGCGAGGACGCGAGCTTGGACTAGCTCGGCGAATGCCGAGCTCGGGGTCGACGAACGCCGATCTCTGGTCGACGGATGCCGAGCTCGGGCTCGGCCTCTCCACTGCCGAGCTCGCCTACTGCCCTCAGCCCGATCTGCCTGGACCCTGGCGTCCTTGCTCGCCGGACACGGGGTTGTACACAATCCCCGCTCTTTTTGAGCTTGGCAAAGCTCGGAAAGAAACATCCAACCCCAAGTGTGCGGCGAGTGCGGGTTGGCGAGTTGGAGGGAATCTTTGGGTGGGGTCCACCTGCGGCTATATATATGTGCACCTGCCCACCTGCCTGACTCTTGCCATTCCCTTTGCTTTAACCCTGCCAAGATGCCTCTTCCCAAGGAGATCCAAGAGCGCATAGACCGAGCTCGCCAAGCCTCCGCAGCTCGCGTAGCCGCCCTGAAGGCGGTCCCTGCCAAAGTTCCTCAACTTGACTCTGCCGAGCCCAGCTCCAAGAGGTCAAAGCCATTCCCTCAGGCGGCCGAGCCTATTTACCACGACCTGAGGACCGCCCTGGAGCGCGAGACCGGCTCTTCCACCCGAACAATTCTTGAGAAGGATAGAGAGATTGTCGTAGTCGGCGACGACCCGGATGGTCAACCAGATGGCGGGGGCGTCGCGCTGCGAGAGCCCACTCTGCGAGGTGAGACGACTCTCGCGGACTCCCGGTTCACGGCAGCGGACAACCGTCCCCAGGACCCGCCTCTTCTCTTTGGGATCCTGCCAGTGAGTTCGCAGAGGCCGAACTCGCCAGTGCGCGCCTCCCCTCCTCGCCAAACTGACGTGGCAGTGGGGGCGGGTCTGGGAACCATCCCCACCCCGGGATTCGAGCTCCTCTCGCCGGGGGCTCGCGGTCCAGGTCGCGGGAAGGATCTCAGGTTCATCCCTCCCCGCATCTCCTCTGAGCGGCTGAGCTCGTCAGGTCAACCTCGCTTCTTGTCCCATGAGTTTTTTCTGCGTTTCTCTTCTTGCTGACACTTGTCTTCACAGCTCTTCCCAGCCAATCCGCTGCCGAGGAGTCTTCGCGGGCAGCCCACTACTCTCCCCTCCCTTCCCCAAGCTCGCTGGACTCTTACCTGGGTCCTGAGGTGGATCAAGGCGAGCTGACGAGGAGGGAGATCAAGCTCCTCAAGAAGCTGGTGTGCGGGCTGCGCGAGGTGCAGGGGGTCAACGAGACGCTCCTACGCGACTACGCGCGTCTCGCCGACGAGGTGCGAAGTGGCCAGGCTGGCGAGCTGGTGTCCCCCTCCCGGCTCCTGGACGAGATAAACGATGGCCTCTCAGTGGCGCAGAGAAATTCGGGGAGGATCCGCGAGCTGCTCCGCGCGCGGCAGTCTAGGGGGCGGGGGTCGCGAGGCCGATGTAGGTAAGTGAGCGGCTCCTTTGCCGAGCCGACCGGTACTCGCATCCCGATGCTCTCCCTGCTCGCGCGCCCTACTTTTTTATTCCCAAACTTTATTTCTGTAATAAGTAACTTTTAGAATATTCTTGGACTTGTTATTCAAATAAAATACTGCAATGTTCGACTTATCCTTGGTTGGGATGCGCCGGAAGTCGGCGAGCTGGGGTGGCGAGCTCGGGTGGCGAGCTGGGGCGGCGAGCTGGGGCGGCGAGCTGAGTTGATTGGACGGCCTGCCCCAAATTTCTTTTCCTATAAATAACCCCCCCCCTCACCTACCCCGTACTGTGCCTTTATTGCTTTCTTTCCCTCTCTTTGTGCTTCTCTCTCTTCCTGCTATTGTCGAGCTCGTTCTTCCGCGATCATGGGCAAGACGAATCCAGATGCCGACGGCCGCTCCAAGTGCGCGCAGCACTTCACAGACTACTGTTTCTTTGAGGGGCACACTAGCGAGGAGGAGCTCGCAGAGTTTGTGGCGGAGCGCGTGCCGCCGGGCTTCGAGGCACGCAGGCCGAGGCAGGGGGAGGCCATCAACACTTTCTATGAGGACGAGCTCGCCTTCCCCCTCTCGCATTTCGAGGTGGGGTTACGCCTCCCCCTCTGGCCGGAGATCCGGCAAATCTTGAAATATTACGGAGCCGTGCCCGCGCAGCTGAATTCCAACGCCGTCGCAATGATGGTGGCGTTCGCGAGCTATCTCCGGCGGGAGAGGATCGAGTTCAACCTGACTGTGTTCAGGAAGCTCTTCTCCTACAAGGCGACGTCGGACGGGGTCGCCTACTTTGGAGGCTCGCTGATCAAGGTTCGCGAGATCGCGAACAAGCACCACACCTGGATTACCAAGATCGCATTCATCAAGGGCGATCTCGGCAACATCCCATACTCGCCCCAGCAGAAGGGCGAGGAGGTATACCGCCCGCCGGCCGTGTCCGGCAACGACGCCGAGCTCCACAAGTACTTCCTCCACAAAGACTTCGAGGTCGCCTTCCTGCGGAGGGGCCTCGACGCGCTCCCCCCCGTTCTGCCCGGCGAAGGTATGGTTCTCTCCCCATCTTGCCGAGTTCGCCTGGTCGCCGAGCTCGCCATATCATTTCTGAATCCCTTCTAACTTTTTCAAAGTGTTTTCCTGCAGGGGAGCGAATAATCCTCGTGAACCCGCCATTCGCGGATTCGGGGCTTCATACCGACCCTCTCGCTCGCGAGAGGGCGGCGGCGGCGGCCTGCCGAGATGAGGCGACCCTCTCCCAACCCTCTTCTAGCAAGAGGCGACCTGAGGACGCGGGGTCGAACCCGCCACAACGCCAGCGACCACTAAAGAAGATGCGGAGAGCCCTGCTGGCTCCGCGGGGGCAACAACAACAACATCAACAGCCCAGCCCCAAATACATCAGCTCGTCGGAGACCCCTCCCGACGCGTCGCCGGAGAGCCCGCTGAAGGAGATTACCAAAGGGCCGGAAAGGTGGCGAGGGCCCCTCCTCCTCGGCGGCGATCTCCCCTCCTCCATCGGCGAAGAGGGCGGCCCGCGAGCGCGCGGCGCCGAAGCAACACCCCCTCTTCAACTTCGGCGGGCGGTGGAAAGACTCGGCGGGCGAGCCCATGGTGCAATGGGATGAGCTCACTCATCGAGTCTCCATCTCCACCCTGCACCCCTCCTGGCATGACCGCAAGCCCGCCACCGGCCATGCCTACGCCCTCAGCTTTGGCCTTTATGGCCGCGAGGATGCCGAAGCCTACAAGCACATGACCCTCCGGCAGCTCGGCCACGAGGGTCTGCAGGCCCATCTCCGGACCCTGGAGCTCCACCACATGCTGGCACGCCGCAGCTCAGGGTCGACGAACGCCGATCTCTGGTCGACGGATGCCGAGCTCGGGCTCGGCCTTTCCACTGCCGAGCTCGCCTACTGCCCTCAGCCCGATCTGCCTGGACCCTGGCGGCCTTGCTCCCCGGACACGGGGTTGTACAGATAGACTGGCGACGAGGAGCACCAGACTGAGCAGTAGAGGGCACTAAAGGACGAGGAACAGGCCGCACCGGTGCACTATAACCCGACGAAGGCAACAGAGGAGTGCTCACGAGAGGACTGCGGTGGAAACTCGGGAGCAACAAGGACAACATGAGTCAGCACACCAGAAGACGTAGCAGTGTCCAAGGAGTGGAGACGAGTCTCTTCAGCGATTACCAAAGTCAACGTCTGAGAGAAGGTGGAGGATCCCGATGTAGAAGTTGGGCACAAAGATGCTCGAACTCGGGGTGTAAGCCCATAAGAAACTCATACATGCGCTGAAAGTTGCGATCCCGAGATGTAACAATACACTAAGGTAAAATAATGCAGGGGGAAGGAGTGATCTCATCGCACTGACGTCAAAGCTACAGGAGCTCAACAAAGAAGGCCTGGTCAGACCGATCACGCTTGTAGCATACGCCATTGGTCTGGAACAGAGAGTAGTGTAGAGCCTGACTAGAAGGCAGGTAGAGACGATGCAGGTGATCCCACATCGCCTTGGTCCTTGGTAGCTGGTAGATGGTCATGCGAATAAAGATCTCGCAGGACTGACAGATGACGGCTATCGCACGAGAGTCGTCTGAGCGCCATTTCGCCATGTTGTAGCGTTGGACGTAGGCCTGCGAGCGGTGCGGTTCGGTGCGGTTTAAGCCCAAACCGAAACCGCACCATATGGGTGCGATTTTTGACACCCCAAAACCGCACCGCACTGAAACCGTGCGGTGCAGTTTTCGGTTGGTTTTTGCGGCGCGGTTTCCGTTTTTCATTGTTTTTTTATCCCATTCATTTTTAGACTTTTATTTATCAGGCTCCAAACGAGTTCTCAGGCTCCAAACGAGTTCTCAGGCTCCAAACAAGTTTGAACAAGCTCCAAACAAGTTTGAACAAGCTCCAAACAAGTTTGAACAAGCTCCAAACAAGTTTGAACAAGCTCCAAACAAGTTTGAACAAGCTCCAAACAAGTTTGAACAAGCTCCAAACAAGTTTGAACAAGCTCCAAACAAATTTGAACATGATCTTAATAAAAGTGTAGTTTATGAATTTCCTCAGGCTTCTTCTTAAACGGCTAATTTATTGTTTAAAGTGTATTATTTTTTTGGAAGGTAAGATTTTTTTCACTCCATTCATGACACAAAAAATGACATTCAACTACAACCCACAATACCTCTAAGCTCATTCAAACTGCATCTAATTATTGGAACGCATTGATACACATACAAAAATTTAAGGAGACATTAGGTGTCATCCTAAATTTTGAATGATGCATTTGGTGAAATATTCTAATGCCTTCAATCAATTTATAAAGAAAATAAAATATGGGCATCTAATGCACACATGTTTATATCTTACTTTGATTTATCCAGTGGTACATCCTCATTGAAGAAAAAACTCCATTGATACCATGAAATGAACAACAAAACATCATTGCTCTTAACTTTTAACGCTTTGCCCTTTGGTGTGAGTTGAAACCGGCAAACCGCAAATCATGAGAAACTGGCACAAGCCTAATGAGATGCGGTTTGCTACTTTGTTGTGGTGCGCCAACCAAGCGGTCCAATTGTCCAAGCCCAAGAAGTTGCAAGTTGCAACATTTTAAAATTTATAAATCATAATTACGTTGTGGTGCGATTTGCACGGTTTTTACGAACTGAAAACCACACCAATAAACATGTGGTTTTCAAGCCCCCAAACCGAACCGCACTGCACCCGATCAGTGCGGTTTGGAATGGGGTGCATTTTTGCGATTTGGTGCTGTTTTCGGTTCTCCTGCACAGACTTAGCTGGACGGAAGCTGCAGTGCTAACAGTGGAAGAATCATTCACAGAAGGGGTTGTAGGTGGAGGCGGAGCAGGCTCAGAGCCATCAATGTGACCCCATAGATCTAGACCACAGAGGATCACGCCAACGGTGGCAGACCATGCCTTGTAGTTTCATCCATCAAGAATGAAATCCGCCTTCTGGAGAAAGACAAAGGAGTAAGACGAGGCCATCGGGGCTGTAAGAGCAGCCAGAATAGGAGTTCTGGCGGCAGGGAATCATGCGCCGATTGGAAGGAGTCACAGAAGAAGACGTAGCAAAGATTAGAAAGTCCACCTGCAACACAGAAGAAGGCGCCAATGGAAGGAGTCCAGAAGCCAACGGAAGATGTCGATGCCAATTTGAAGGAGTCACAGAAGCGACCGGATTGGGGGATCCACCGGGGAGCAGCCATGGGATCTGGAAAGCCACCAGGAAGCAATGATTCTACCTCAGCGACGGGATAGGGCGATCGACCGAAACAACAATGGAAACAACGACGAGAATAGTGACCAAATTGATCGACGAAAGCAACGACGGGATCGATCGGCGAAAGTACTCGCGGGAACGATTGGTGGAAGCAATGTCTTTGGAAGCAGCGACTGAATCGATTAGTGGAATTAGCGACGGGAATGATCGACGAAAACAATGACATGAACTATCATGGAAGATGCGAGGTCAGAAAGAGCGGCTAGGTATTCCTTAGATTTGAACCATGATAGGAATTGGAATTGAATCATCTATTATTCATATGAACCACATAAATATATATACATGTACAAGAGAGAGGGTGCCCACAACACCCAAGATGTGCCTAAGCTAACTTTACTGTACAAAGTGTACACTATATCTAACACCAGCCATTCCGTTGCCCCACCTAAGCACCCCCCCCCCCCCCCCCCCAACAGCCCACTACACCAACCTGTAGCCACAAACCCGCTCCTAGCTACCTTGTGAATTCCCCACAAAGCCTCCAACCCAGATCCTTCTCTAAACAGCCAGATCCAACTGTTGTTCCGTTGTTTCAGCCACTGATTCCTCTCCGGATCTTCCCTATTGTACCACACATCTCCGGATCTGCTACAACATCCCCCGTGCTTTATGAGTTATTTGTTGTATGGATTTTGTTTATCAATATTAAAACATGGTGATGTAATTTCATATTTGTTTGGATAAATGACATCATAAAATTTTGTTCTAGATATATTGTGATTTGCAGGAACCATTCGTCGTACATTCTTGCTTTGGCCCTCCACGCGGAGGAAAACCAAAGATTGTGGGTCTAATGAAATAACTTTGCATTGCTTCAATTATCTAAGTCCGATTTAATTATTTATTGCTTATTTTGATTTCTCCGCCGGGCCTTGCATGCAGGTCACGTAGTGTTCAATGGTATTAGATTTACTTTCACCGCACTTCACATTAGGGTTGCATGTTAGTTGTACACTGATGAAGATCATGATGGAGATGGAGATCGTGTTGAGGATTGTGCGAAGGTTGACGGTGATGTCGTCCCAATACCATGCAAAGACTCACGGCGCCGCGACAATAATTTGGATGCACGCCATCGCCGCGTCAACAATTTGGATGTGCGCCATCGCCGTTACAACCTCCGCTCGCGACAATAATTTGGATGCACGCCATCGCCGTTACAACCTCCTCCCGCGGCCGCAGTTAACTAAATAATGTTTAATATGTTTCGGCATATTAAGCGGCGTGTTTAATTTATTTATTATTGCTGCAGTTTTAGTTTTCTTTCAGCTTTTATCTTAAACAATTTTTATCTCATCTTTGTTTTAAAGGCTAGGATGAAGCCTCTTGGGTGTGTGGTTTGGATTGCGCAAACTAGGCCTATATATAGGTCAAATTGTAAGAATGAAAACAGGTTTTTTGGAACCCTAAAAGAAAGTTCGCTGCTGTGGATTTTCGGCCAGCCCTGCCCCAACCCGCCGCCCAGCTCCTCCCTCCCAGATCGGCCCTCCTCCACCTGTGGTGGCTGCTCCAAGGCGTGGAAAGCCCCTTCGGTGAGACTTCGAAGTCGGTGTACTTGCGTACTTCCCCTACGGTGTGATTCCGGTGGATCCATGGCGCGTGACTCGCCGCAAAACTTATCTATTGGTTGGGTAACGATTTCCTATACCTCTCCTTGCGTGTTTCCTCTTCCACGTAACGGTTAGGTGGAAGATAAATGCGTGAATTTCGGATAGCTTTGAATAATCGCTGCATATTCCTAAACTAATTTCTTTATGATTTTAAAACGTTTGGTTTCTTAGGAGGATCCGGTGAACCCTACGCCAAATTTGTTTTGGGATTAGAATCTGACTAAATTTTGATTTTCATATTTCTAGTCGGGTGATCTCCCTTTGTCCGTGTTTGTGAATGAAATAACATTTACTATTGGTGGCTAATTCTCTTGCGAAGTTGTGAGTGTAATTCGGATAGGTTAGAGAGAGGGTTCACCTTGTGTCGCAATCCGGTAGCCTAGGTATACATCAATGTGGTATCAAAGCGAGGTTGGCCAATTTCTTAACTTGGCCCCGATCCGCACTATTTTTGCACTAGGTCTCACTTGTGCACCAAAATTTTATTTTCCTACAAAAAATATATATTTTCTCACTCATCGTATGCCCACTAGGTATGGTCACGAGTATCACACCACCTCCTCTTCGAGTATGGCCGACGAGCGGCAACCGAATCCAAACCCCTCTCCGGTTGATGATCTTCGCTATGCGTTGAATCAACAAATGGGGGAACTTCGGGTAATGTTGGCCCAACTTTTAGGCAACCGAACCCCTTCACCACCTAGAGGTCATACATTACCCAACCGTCATCACCACCACGAGGATGACAAACACAATGATTTGTCTCCACGTGCTCATCCAGAACATCGTCGGCCTGAACGAGACATCGAACTTACCCGCACCATTAAAATTAATGCCCCACCTATGACGGCTTAGGAGAACCGCAAATTTTTCTGAATTGGTTCATGGATATGGAGTGTTATTTTGAGTGACATCGCCTATTGGACCCGTAGAAGGTTCAAGTTGCTAGGATGAAGCTAACGGGACGAACCAAAGTTTTTTGGTTAAATGAGGAGCGATGATTAGGAGCCGAGAATGGTGTCCCCCATATTAGTTGTCAAGCGATGAAAAATCTCTTAAAAGATCAATACGTCCCCGCTTATCATCGTACCCAAATGCTCGATAAGCTTGCCACCCTTCGCCAAGGCGATAGGTCCGTTGCCGATTATATGAGAGAACTAAAAGATAAAATGGTCCGTTGTGAGGTTCAGGATATGTCGGAGGTTACACTTTCTAGATTTCGTAAGGGCCTTAGCTACGACATCCAAAAAAAGTCCTTCGCTACGGCCACACCGATTTGAGCACCACCTTCAACGCCGCCCTTGACATTGAAAAACATTTAGCCTCCAAGTCCAAGGGTAAAAACACTTCACATAAAGGTAAAACTAACTATGGTCCTTCCACATCTACCTATAAGGACAAGGGAAAATTCAAGACCACAGATTCGACCAATATCGTTATCATGGCTAGGAACTTTAAAAATCCCCAAGGTGAGCGCATTCCGGTGGGCAAGATTGGCAAAGCTAATGCCACTTGCTATGCCTGCGGTGTAGCCGGCCATTATGCCGTTGAGTGCCCAACTAAGACTAAGGTTTTTAGCTTTAGTTGAGTCTACTAGTGAGACGTCCAAATTTATTTATGAGACTACGGATGAGTCGGAACCGGAAGGATTTCCTACTGACATGGAAGATGACCTCAACCTTATGGTAATGCATTGTATTTTAACAACCCCGCATGCGTTAGATGATTGGCACCACACCAACATCTTCTTAATGATTTTTAAGAGCAGTGAGAAGCTTTGTAAGTTGATTATCGATAGTGGAAGTTGCATGAATGTTATTTCGGAGAGTGTCGTCACACGTATGAAGTTCGTTGCGGAGCCCCACCCCCACTCCTACCAAGTGGCATGGGTTAACAAAATGTCCCTTCCCGTTACGCGTAGATGCTTTGTACCCCTCTCCTCCGACGGTGTGATGTAATTCCTATGGATGCTTGCCATGTCCTATTGGGCCGCCCTTGGCTTTATGATTGGGATGCGATTCATCATGGCCGAGCCAACACGTATGAATTTCATTATAAGGGCATCTGTAGAATGGTCTCTACATCCTTGACCCCTCTCCTCCGACGGTGTTGTCCTCTATTAGCTCTGTTGAATGGCATCAACGTCTTGGTTACGCTCCTCTAAACATACTCCAGAAATCTCTTCCTGATGTTTCCCTCTAAGATTTCGCGTGTGAGTCTTGTATCTTTGACAAACATCATCGGTCTACGTTCTCACCACATCCCACTTGGAGTCCTGCTCCCTTTGATCTAGTTCACTCGGATATTTGGGGACCCTAAAAAATTGGTAGAGTTTTTGGATATCGTTACTTTGTCACATTTGTCGATGATTACTCTTGAGTGACATGGTTGTATCTCCTTCGTGACCGCTCTGAACTGCCTGGTGTATTTCGTACTATTATTATTGAAACTCGCAATCAGTTTTCCACTACAATTAAAACTTTCCGGATCGACAATGCCCGTGAATGCACTAGTTATGCGCTTGCCAACCTGTGTGCTGAGTTTGGGATCATCCATCAAACCTCATGTGCCTATACCCCCCAACAAAATGACGTTGCTGAACGCAAGAATCGTCACCTGCTTGAGGTCATCCGCTCTCTTATGATTCAAATGAATGTTCCCAAACAATATTGGAATTTTGCAGTCTGCACAGTCTGCACTTTTATTACTGCATGCCTTCCTCTATTCTTAATTTTGTGATTCCCTTCAATCTTCTTTTTCCCTCCAAACCTAACTTTTTCCATCACACCTCGCGTGTTTGGCTGCGTGTGCTTTGTTCATAATCTCGGCCCGTCCACTAACAAGCTTGCTCGACGTGTCACTAAATATATGTTTGTTGGTTACTCCCGTACTCAGAATGGTTACGTTTGCTTATCCCCCAAGGATCGCAAGATTGTTACTTCTGCTGATGTCACGTTTCTCGAAGCAGTCATATCATTCTCAACCAGCTGATTCTCCACTCCCGCCACCCCTTCCGCGGTCTGCTATCTATGTTACTTCAGACCTTCCACCTCTCCTTCCCACGCCAATCCCACCAACTCCATCTCTCATTCCCATACCAATCCTACCCAAGCCACCTCTCATCCGTGTGTATACTCGTCGTCCTCCTTTGTCTACTGCCCTATGAGAAATGCCCTCTTCTAATGATGTTTTGCAGCCTACAGATCCGACAACTGGTTCTAATGATGTCTCTTTACACCGTCTCTCTCCGGAACTCTGACAAAGTGCTCTTTCTTTATATTCTATTATCATCCTACTTCTTTGCAGGAGGCTCTCCAACATCCTGGGTGTCGGGCAGCTATGGACGCGAAAATGTTTGCTTTTTGACAGTGTTGTGGATATGAGCCGACATGTCCGACATGAAGGTTTGGGAGCAAAAACGACAAAATCGGTTTAAATTTTACTTGTGTCGTTTTGAAAATAGCGGACCGACACGTCGGCCCAAAAAAACGCCCATATCGGGCGTTTTTTTTATTTTTTATTTTAATTTAATTATTAGTATTATTAATGAAATGAGCGGGGTCGGGCAACTGTTTTAACTCCCCCGACCCCGCTCATTTCATTTCATCCCGTCGCTCCGCCCTAGCTCTCCCCGTCGCTCCTGCCCTAGCTCTCCCTCACGCGCCGTCGACACTCTATCTCTCTGGTTCTTTCTTCTCCCTACTCGCTGGTGCTCTCTGGTTCTCTGGTGCTCTCTAGCTCGTTGGTGCTCTCCCTCTCTCGCGCGTTGTTGGCACTTTAGCTCTCTGCTTCTTTCTTCTCCCTGCTCGCTGGTGCTCTGGTTCTCTAGTTCTCTGGTGCTCTCTAGCTCACTGGTGCTCTCCCTCTCTCGCGCGTTGTCGACACTTTATTTCTCTGGTTCTTTCTTCTCCCTGCTCGCTGATGCTCTCTGGTTCTCTGGTGCTCTCCCTCTCTCGCGCGCTGTCGGTACTTTATCTCACTGGTTCTTTCTTCTCCCTGCTCGCTAATGCTCTCTCGGCTGGTTCATTCTTCGCCATACCTCCCCCTCTCATTCTATCGCTCTGTATTTTTTTTGTGTGTTGGTTGTGCTAGCTGTCGGCTGTAGCATGGTGGCTGCCTTGTGGGTTGTTGCTGGTGGCTGCCGACCCATTTAATTGTTGGTGGCTGCCCTGTTGCCTTATTAGTTCAGTAATGCATGGTGGTTGTCTTGTGACTGACTTGCTGGTTGTAGCATGGTGGCTGCGTTGTTGTTTTATTTGTCTTATTAGTTGCTGCTTTATTTTTATTTGACATGTTTATTAATCAACAAATAATTTGAAATACCCCTATTAATAGTTATTTATCCAACTTCATTTTGCAATCAATGATGCATGTATATCTAATCACATTTTTAGTTGCCTTGTTGCTTTGTGTCTTTTGATAAATAAAATGCGAGATGTTTTGAAAATTTGAATGATACTTAAGTGCTTTGTTCATTTTGTTGGATACTTTGAATGATAGTTATAACTTTATATACTAGTATACTACTGAGAATGCAAAATGTTGTCGGATAAATAAAATATTGCGTGGATAATATAAAAGATATCTGAAGATCTAACGATCTAATGAAGTTATGGGGTTTTTCTGATGGTGATTTTTTTCAACTAGTAATTTTTCTCATGATGTAGTCACGTAAAATATTTTTTCATTTCATCTAACTAATATTAATTTCATTTCTTGCCCTATTAGAATTACTTCTTAATGCAGGACGACGTGTAGTGTTTGGGCGCCTGTCAGCTTCGTTTTTTTCTAGAAAACCGCCAATGTATGCAATGAAATATGAAATTTTGAAATTATCTTTTTTTTAGCGGGCGTTGCACGAACTTACGAAATGAAGCAACTAGATTTTTTAGAGCACAAATCACTATTTTGTTAAAAAATATTTTTTCTTAGTAAAATGGTTCAAATTAAATCCAGGGAAGAAAGCTCGCAACTTTCGTTCCGTTCCCCTTGTCGTAGAAAAATGGAAATCGTGAACTCCAAATACGTTTCCGTTTGGAGTTTTTGACGTAGCGTTTGCTGACAAAATTCGGGCGAAAACCTAGCAAGAAGTCTATTATCCTACGAGAAAAATAGAGACACACACAAAGGAAAAGAGAAGGAAACAATTACCCACGGAAGAGACATCTTCCGTATTTCGAATTCGATGGCGATCCCGCGAGAAACTACTCGTCACCTTCGATCTCCGCTCCGAGGTCGGCAGTTATGGCGCGCGGGCACCAAGGAATTAAGTCACTCCCTCACACGAGGTGGTTCCACGGAATCACCCAACAAAGTAAGGAAGCCACAAACATAACAAACCTAAAATTCACTCGCTCTCCACACTCAAAGTGGTTTCACAAAATCTCTAACACACGAACTAAAATTCCTTCAATCTTAGTGGATCTACGAAATCTCTAAGCAACCTAATTAATCTAATCTCACTACTGCTCATCTTCTCTCATTAAACAAGCACAGTAACTCAACCCTTCTCCACCGAAATCACCAAGCAGCACAACAATTTCAAATGGGAATTCACAACCTTAGCACCTACTGGAGATTAAAAAAATGTAATCAAACAGTAAGCACTAATTAATCCTCTTACTCTATCACACTAACCCTACTGTTCCTCTTCCTCGGAAGGCAAACAAATCTGCTTTACAACGACTACACAGGTACAAGACTTCATCTTCAATTTCAACACACGCCTAACACCTACAATGCTCACACGGAGCTTAATCGAGCCTAATCTCTAACAGGAAGCACACAACAACCTTAATTGGAAACACATTCTGGCTTTCATTTCAATTCATTTTCGTTCTTCATCATCCCCCCCATTCAACAACAACAATCCCTTTTATAGGGTTCAGCCGAAAACAAAAAAATAAACAGAAACTGAAAATAACCGGAGAACCTTCATGATCGGCAGAACAAAAACCTTCATGATTGGCTGAAACAGGAACATGAAGCTGAAAACCGCCTGGAAGAGGCGTCGTGGCCTGCGGTTGCGGAAGACGTGGCTGTCATGCACCGTCGTGGTCGAGAGATGCGACTTATTCCTGGCGCAACGCCATTGACGAGGCTTTGTCTCGATCGAGCCCTAACACGCATGAACCAGGAAGATAAACAGTGCTACGGCTTTGCTGAACCGGGAGGAAGAAGCAGCGACCACAGCTGGACCGGGAGGTGAGCAGTGGCTTAAAACGGGGAGACCTGAACCGGTTCTTAACATTGGCTTATATATATATACATACACACACATGACAAACTTGCAAATTCCACAAAATACAAAATTACAAAATAAAAATAAAAAATGACACATTTTAATTGCCTTAAAATTAGGGCCGGTAAAGGTCCGGCCGGGCGCGACGTCGAGCACTCTTGCGATGACATGATCTGGGCTGGTCTCCACCAACTCTCCCCCTCTCGAAATCACTCATCTCTGGTGAGTGCTCCGATCAGTAGTGCTGTAGAAGATCAGCATCCATGGATCTAACTCTTCGGCCAAGACCCAACTGGTCTCGGTCTCTGGTCTGCCATGCCAACGAACCAAATATCTCTGAAAACCACCATCAGTAGTGGTCACTGTCTCGTCATCCAATATCTGCTCGGGAACCAAAACCTGTCGCGGAAGTCGATCAGCAGCTCTGGGAACTGGTATCGTAGACTCATCTGGTATCTCATGCTCAACCTGAAAGCTGTCAGTAGAAATGGGAGGAACTGCAGTGGACGTGTCAGTAGCGGAATGAATGTCGTTATGTCCTGAATGTGGCTCTTCACTCTCACTCACTAACCCAGAAGAATCAATTGAAGGAGAAGACAATGGAAATTTTAAGGACTCATGCGGGTAATCGTGGAATAAAGTTAGATCGGGTACGTTAAAAACAGGATTTGCTCCCCAAACGGAAGACATCTCAAGTTCATACGCATTTTGTCGAATCCGATTTACTACTCGAAAGGGTCCAATTCTACAATAGCTAGCTTCTTTACGGTACCAGAAAGTAACCGTTCCGGATCTAGCCGAACCATTACCAAGTCATTCATTTTTAAACTAGTGGTTCTTTTATGTTTGTTAACTTGAGTTGCATAAAAATCAATTGTACTATGTAATTTTCCGCTCAAAATTTTTTATACAATTCATGCAAATGCAAAAATGACTACTAGCACGACTAACTCCACAAACCAATGGTTTCAGATACCAAGAGCAACTCCTGAGAGAGGTACATGATCAGAAGGCTCAGAGGGTGAGTCATAAAAGATTTCATCGCGGGGGCGATGAACACTCAAGTGCAAATCAGAGACATCAGTGATCAGATGTATCAACATGGTGTGCGAACTATCTCTGAAAGCGCGGGTGATAAGTATCAACGAATCAACGAGTGCACCCTTAAACTCGATGATGATACTAAGGATAGTTACATCCCTAACGTGCGGTGAACCCAAAAGTTTTTCATCTGGGGGTTCACCGAGAGGGGTATAATAAAATTCGTCGCAAATGCGACGCATGCAAACGTAGGCTCCAACAACAGATGAAGTGCTCTCAGATAAATGTGCACGAAGTGTGATAACCGTAATAAACGTGCTAAGGAAAAGTGAGGCATCAGGAGGCTCACCGGGTGGGACATATGAAAACTCATCGTGAAGACGATGATCAACAGGTGGTACGTCTCATAACTCATCTAGAGTGCGAGTCACCAGGCGGCTATGCTCAGGCACTATCGACATCAAGTGAGACAATGGAGCAGGTATCCATGTCTTTAAATTCGCAATTGTGCTATTCAGATTAAGCTCATCCACACAAGGACGAGATGACTCATCTGGAGGCTCAATAGGAGGGTCGTCAAATGACCCATCAGTAGAGTGATAGTCCTCCAGAAATGAACCATCAGAAGGGGTCATACTCCCAGATAGGGTAGGGGTGACTACCTCGAGATCACTACTAAGATCTCAACTCCCTATTGTAATGTCACTCGGTGCGTCATCAGCTGTGGTGATGTGACTCGATGCGCCATCGGGTGTGGTGATGTGACTCGATGCGCCATCGGGTGTGCTGATGTGACTCGGTACACCACCAGGTGAAGTGTGCAAGGAATATACACTCAAAAGAGAGCTAGTAGATACCGAATCAACGACGGGTTCACTAAGTGGAGTCGATTCACATGAGGGTTGACTCCACACATCCTGTACTATAATATCAGACAGAGTGAGTGATGTCTCCCTACTTTGGGCAGTGGAATGCCCTTGCTGATCCTTAATGGCTATCGTCTTGTTCGTCTTCAGAACAATAGGAGGATCACTAGATGTGATGTACTCTTGACGATAATGAACTATATAGGTATTTCGAGTGTAATCATGATGAGCGTACGTAACATAATCATGACGTGCTCATGGGTAAGCATGAGTCCCACGAACTTGCGGTGGTGATCGCGCATATACCGACTCAGATTCCTCATATAAAGGAGACATGTAGTATCGGTAACTAGAGTGATATTGAACTTTATCCTCATAATATGGTGCAGAAGGACCAGTATGATCCACTTGAGTACGAAGATAAACTTGACAATGATCATCGTACTGATCGTCTCTATAATGAGAACGTGTTGGTGGGTCAACACAATCTCTGAAAGTGATATACAGTGATCGAGGATAATCATCAAAATATTGTAATGATCTCCTTGATGGATCTCTATAGGAGTGACTGTAAGTGTAGTCGTGATCCTCGTATAGTGGATTTCTCCTTACTGTAGATCTTTCCACGTACTGATGTGGAATATCATAATGTGCACGAACCGAATGCTCATCTCGAATTTGAGGCGACATTGACGCTCGAGGGGGTATTTCTAATATACTTACCCTACCTTTAAGGTTTTCTAACCTTTCACGAATCTAGCAGGTACTATCAGTTAATGTCGTCATTTGATGAGCGAAAGATATAAACCAATGGGGTGGTTCTTCCCCTTCGTTCTCCTGGCTCGATTGACCATGTTTAACGCGATGCATCCTATCTCTACGCAGATACATGCTAACACAGTCAAATGCAATGATGATGCTTAAAAAAAATTCTCTTCTTTTTTTTGGAAAGAAAAAAATTCAAATGATATGCGGGTTCCAATTCTATGCAGGTCGGATCCCAAAACTTAGAAATTTTTTGGAACCTGCCATCTGATACCAAATTGATGCAGGACGGCGTGTCGGGTTTGCGCGCCTCTCGACTTCATTTTTTTCTAGGAAATCCTAAATGTATGCAATGAAATATGAAATTTTGAAATTATCTTTTTTTTAGCGGGCGTTGCACAAACATGCGAAATGAAGCAACTAGATTTTTTAGAGTACAAATCACTATTTTGTTAAAAACATGTTTTTTCTTAGTAAAATGGTTCAAATTAAATCTGGGGAAGGAAGCTCGCAACTTTCGTTCTGTTCCACTTGTCGTAGCAAAACAGAAATCGTGAACTTCAAATACGTTTCCGTTTGGATTTTTCGACGTAGCGTTTGCTGACAAAATTCGGGAGAAAACCCAGCAAGCAGTCTATTATCCTACGAGAAAAATAGAGACACAAAGGAAAAGAGAAGGAAAAAATTACCCACGGAAGAGATGTCTTCCGTATTTTGAAGTCGATGACGATCCCGCGAGGAACTCCTCATCACCTTCGATCTCCGCTCCGAGGTCGACCGTTATCGCACGCGGGCACCAATGAATTAAGTCACTCCCTCACACGAGGTGGTTCCACGGAATCACTCAACAAAGTAAGGAAGCCACAAACATAACAAACCTAAAATTCACTCGCTCTCCACACTCCAAGTGGTTCCACGAAATCTCTAACACACGAACTAAAATTCCTTCAATCTCTGTGGATCCACGAAATCTCTAAGCAATCTAATTAATCTAATCTTGCTACTGCTCATCTTCTCTCATTAAACAAAGACAGTAACTCAACCCTTCTCCAACGAAATCACCAAGCAGCACAACAATTTCAAATGGGAATTCACAACCTTAGCACCTACTGTAGATTAAAAAAAGGTAATCAAACAGTAAACACTAATTAATTCTCTAACTCTATCACACTAACCCTGCTGTTCCTCTTCCCCGGAAGGCAAACAAATCTGCTTTTACAACGACTACACAGGTACAAGACTTCATCTTCAATTTCAACACACGCCTAACACCTACAATGCTCACACGGAGTTTAATCGCGCCTAATCTCTAACAGGAAGCACACAACAACCTTAATTGGAAGCACATTTTGGCTTTCATTTCAATTCATTTTCGTTCTTCATCATCCTCCCCCATTCAACAACAACAATCCCTTTTATAGGGTTCAACCAAAAACAAAAAAATAAACAGAAACTGAAAATAACCGGAGAACCTCCATGATCGGCAGAACAGAAACCTCCATGATCGGCTGAAACAGGAACATGGAGCTGAAAACTTCCTGGAAGAGGCGTCGTGGCCTGCGGTTGCGGAAGACATGGCTGTCGTGCACCGTCGTGGTCAAGAGATGCGGCTTATTCCTGGCGCAGCACCATTGACAAGGCTTTGTATCGATCGAGCCCTAACATCCATGAACCGGGAAGATAAATAGTGCTACGACTTTGCTGATCCGGGAGGAAGAAGCAGCGACCACAGCTGGATCGGGAGGTGCGCAGTGGCTTAAAACGGGGAGACCTGAACCGGTTCTTAACATTGGCTTATATATATCTATATATATATAGTTACACACATGACAAACTTGCAAATTCCACAAAATACAAAATTACAAAAAAAATCAAAAATGACAAATTTTAATTGCCATAAAATTAGGGCCGGTAAAGGTCCGGTCGAGCGCGGCGTCGAGCACTGTTGCGACGACCTGTTCTGGGCTGGTCTCCACCACTTCTTCTGCTAGTTCAAGTGAGGTTCCCGTATCACTGGTACCAACCGGTAGAGATCCGTTCTGGGCATTTGGTGAGAAGTTGGTTGCAAATGACATTAACCGAATCAAATGCAACTACTGCAAGCAGACAGTGAATGACAGAATTACACGTTTAAAGCATCACTTGGCTGGGTGGAAGGGTAATGTTAAGCCATGCCTTCAGGTTCCCGACGACATTAAGGCTAAAGCGGATTCGGCACTAAACTCAAATTTAGATAGTAAGAGAGCTAAAAGTGCTAAGTTTCAAGCAATCTTGAATGAGGTGGTTGTTGGAGGAGTCTATGATGATCAGGAAGAGGACACTAGCATACGTAGGAGCACGGGTTCAAAGGGTCCAATGGACCTGTTAGAACATTAGTACCATATCATGTATTCTGGATTTACTTTGCTCTCTACTTAATATATATATATATATCCCCTTGGACCTCTATTGAAGGTACTAAGTATTCCAATACCAAGTAACATGGTATCAGAGCGTGTTTAGGTTTTTTTTTCCGCCCGCTCCTCGCTCGTTCGCATCTCGCAACCCACCGCTCGCGTCTCGCTGATTCGCCGCTCGCGTCTCGCCGATTCGCTGCCGTTCGCATCTCGCATCCCGCCGCTCGCGTCTGCGACATCTTCTCTGCGCGCCGCCGGACAACGACGTGCCTCAGTAACGATGCCGCCTACCGTCGACCTCTCCGCATGACATCTGGCGTTGGCTTCTCCAATGACCTTTGCTGATACTGATACTGATGCTCCTGTTCCTGTCGGCTTCTCTGATGCTCTCTGATACTGCTGCTGCTCCTACTGATGCTACTCTGCATCCCGTCGGCCTCTCCACTGATCTTTGTCGGTGTCTAACATAACGTCTTCCGTTACATCTAGGTCATGGGTTCCTCCGTCACGAGCACCACTCAAACGACCGTTCCCTCCGGGGATTCTACCAATACCTTTCCTCCTAATGCGAGGCTTGCTACTACCATCCTTACCTCCTGCAACTTCCAGTAATGTAAAAAGGGGGTTACTATGTCCCTGTCGGGCATCCTCCGTACACACCACCTTACCCGTCTCTCAACTCATGTCGTGAGAATTACAGAATATGACGATTGGTATAGTGATGATTGTCGCATCTTTGCTCTTCTCTTGAGCTCTATGGATCCATCCGTTCAGCAAATGTGCAAGAATTGTGACAGCACTAAGGAACTATGGGATACTCTGCATATGATGTTCTCTCAGTCAAACAATCTCTCCCGTCTTGGTGAGCTCTTCCCTAAGATGGCTGAGCTAAGACAAGGGGCGCGCCCTGTCACCGAGTATTTCGCGGAATGAAAGGTTTTGGCTTATGAAATCTTGGATCTTTGGGAGATCCCCTCTACTAGGGAAGAGCATCCGGCTCAACGTGAGCATCTTGTTCTGCTTTGGCTTCTAAATGGGCTCGATCCAAACTTCTCGACAACGAAGACTGAAATGCTGGCAAGTCCTTTTGCCCTGCAAGCTGCTAGTGTGTACCATCGTCTAACTAAAGCCGGTTCAACATGTACTCCATCTGCTCTACATATTTCCTCCGGAGAATCAATGGCTCTTGCTTCTCGGGGAGGATGCGGAGCTAGTCGGGGGGGGGGGGGGGTTGCTCTGGTCGTGATCGTGATACCGACACGAGACATTGTACCCATTGCGGGCATCGAGGCCACACGAAGGATACTTGTTGGGTGGTTCATGGGAAGCCAGACTGGGCATCCAAACCTCTTCCGTCATCTCGTTCTACGCACTTGGCCAACTCTACTTCTGCATCTCCGAATCCGAGAACTGTGGAAATATCTGAGGATGAGTATCGTCGCTTGCAGGCCCTCCAGATTGACTCTTCGACTCATTGTGCTGTTGTGGTCCAATCTGTTCAGCGTAATATTCAGCCTGTTTGCACCTCACAGCGTCCAGCCCAGTGGTTGGTAGACTCTGGTGCTTCTGATCACCTGACGAGTACCTCAGGTATCTTACACTCATACAAACCTCATATTGGGTCTTCAATTACAGTTGCGAATGGATCAACTATACCCATTGTCGGGTTTGGTAGCTACAATGTGACGCCTGACATGACTCTATCCTCTGTTGCTCATGCCTCTCAATCGGCTTACAACTAATTGTCACTTACTCGTGATTTAAATTGTACTGCTACCTTCACATCTTCTGGTTGCATTTTTCATGAACAGTCGACGAGCCGTATTATTGGTAGAGAAAAGTTGCGTGGTGGCGTCTATGTGCTGGACGAAGTCTCCCATCTTGCTTATTCTGCTGTCTCCACCAAATTCTGGGATCTTCACCATCGTCATGATCATCCGTCTATGCATGTCATGCGTTGTCTGTATCCTGAGTTTGGGAAGGTTTCCCATCTCAGCTGTGAGTCTTGTTTGTTTGCTAAACTCCACAGAGTTAGCTATGTACCTCGTCTTGATGTTCGTGCGTCTGCACATTTTGGTTTACTTCATTCTGATGTTTGGGGACCGTGTCCTGTCCCTACGTTGTTAGGACACAAATATTTTGTTACGTTTATTGATGATTTCTCTAGAATGACTTGAGTGTACTTAATGAAACATCGTTCTGAGCTGCCGTCTATTTTTCAAAATCTATGGAATGAAATCTTTACTCAATTTTCTGTTCGTCTTAAGTGTCTTCGAGCTGATAATGGTCGGGAATACCTATCTCAGTCCATGTCCAACTTTCTCTTTGACAAAGGTATCCTGCATCCCTCATACTCCCCAACAAAATGGTGTTGCGGAAAGGAAAAATTGACACCTCCTTGAGGTCACCCGGGCCATTCTTCACCATAGGCTCGTACCCAAACACTTCTGAGGCGATGCCGTTCTTACCGCTTCCCACCTCATTAATCATCTTCCCACTCATATCCTTGAGGGGGAGACACCCTACCACACTCTTTACCCAGACCTTGCTGGTCCCCTTCTCCCTTTGAAGGTCTTTGGTTGCGTTTGCTTTGTTAGGGATGCTCGTCCCTCTGTCTCGAAACTTGATCCTCGCTCTTTAAAATGTATTTTTCTTGGTTATTCCCATGAATATCAATCACAAGCCCTGTGCTCATGCCTCAGACTCTGATTTGCTTCTTCCAAACCCAAAGTATTATCATCGTCTTGTGGAAAAATTGATATATCTCATTATTACTAGACCAAATATATCATTTGTTATTGGAGTTGTCAGTCAATTCATGCATGAGCCACGTATTTTTCATCTCCAGGCAGTCGGGCGCATTCTTCGATACTTGAAAACTGCTCCTGGATAGAGACTTGTATACAAGCCCTCTTTATCTCCCTTATCTCCGAGTGCATATTCAGACGTTGATTATGCTGGTTCTTTGGATGATCGTCGTTCTACAAGTGAATACTGCACTTACTTTGGAGGACATCTCATTACATGGCGCAGCAAGAAACAGTCTGTTGTTTCTTGCTCATCTGTTGAGGCCGAGTATCGTTCAATGACAGCGGTGGTGTCTGAGCTTACTTTGCTTGAGGGTCTCCTTGATGATTTAGGAGTCGAGCGCTCCTCACCTGCCACTTTATTTTGCGGCAGTGAAACTACCATACACATTGACAAGAATCATGTCTTCCATGAACAGACGAAACACATTGAAGTTGATTGTCATTTCATTCGGGAGAAGGTTCAATTGAATAAGATAGAGTTAATGCATATTCCCGCTGCTGAACAAGTTGCTGACAATCTGACATCCTCACCAAGGCCTTACCTCGACCTCTTTACTATCAGTTCTCTTCCAAGCTTGGTGCCTACGATTTGTTCGCTCCAGCTTGCGGGAGAGTGTTGAAAGAAATATGTAAAGACTCCTTAGTGAAGATTCATTTAGTCACTTAGGTAGGAAGTTTAGTCCCACATCTTGTATTGAGATTCTTCTAATCTCTCTTCCTATATTATGTGTACACTCTCAAGTTGTAAAGTTATTTTTGGATTAATAAAATTTCTACCTATTCTTGCACTTCTTTCTACACAGACAAAAGCACTTAACTCACTAGACATTCCCGTACTCTTTCTCTTCAACACTTAACTCGACATTGATGTGCAGAGTTATCCTTTCATCGCCAGTAGCTGAATTTACATTAAGTATTCTATAGCCTTACTATTAGATTAGTTCTAAACATCAAAATATTTTTCAACTTATAGATTTGGCAAGTGTGGCAGTGCTAAGAAAGTTTGGATCAAGTTTTCATCTTGGAATTAGAGTTGCTTGTTCTCGTTTTGTGGCTGTTTCATTTAGTGACATCTGTAATGCTATATAATTATTTTTTAAACATCAAGTGTTCAACGCTTCAATTTGCTCACATCTTTAAATAGCATTTAATAAATAACGAGAAAATACTATTTGAGTTTTATTTAGATGTCACTAGAATCAGCCAGCATTACATTTAATGATACCTTAATATTAATTACTCTGACAACTGATATTTAGGGAAGCTTCCCTGAGCATGTCTGTTTAATTTATTTGGCGTGTCCAGATAAAGTTGATCGACCCGTGAGCACATCCATCTACTTCTTACTGCCATCAGGAAGTGCCTCTCACCTCCATCGCATACCTTGTGCTGAAACTTGGCATTTTTATATGGGAGAACCACTTACGGTTAGTAAGCTTCTTTTCTTTACGATATCATATTATCAAATGATAATGTTTCTTTTTAGGACTTTTGCCTTCGTACTGTTTTGAAATTTTCATATTCAATATAATCAGAAAACTCCCAAATGAAGCTCCAACAACTTGAGAATTTGAACCCTTAATGGAATCTCTAAATGTTGCTTTAGCTGCTTGCATTTTCCTGACTCATGCATGCCTTGTTCCTAGCTAGGAACTTTTAAATGTCTTATCTAGTTTATGGATTTTTATGTTTATAAGTTTCCAGCTTAATGGACATGTAATTGTTCTGCTATTTCGCTACTAGGAAAGGCCTCGATATATTGGAGTTATTATTATTATTCTGTAAATATTGTGTATGGGCATATTTGTAAATATTTAACTTTGAGATAATATATATTAGCTAGCCCTTCTCATTGGAGACTAAGACTTTTCATTTCTCTACATGGTATCAGAGGGATAGGGTTTCGTGACTCTGACTCCCCTCCTGTGTCTTCTGCCGATCGCGTCTTCCGCCGATCGCGTCTTCCGATCGCGCCTTCCGCCTACTGTCCCAGATCACGTCTTCCGATTGCGTTTTCCGCCAGATTCCTGTTCGCCTACTGTCCCCAATCGGAGCATCCGCCGATTTCGTGCCTCCCGATCGCTGTTGACGTTGCTCTCGCCTGCTTCCTGTTCGTCTGCTGCCCCTGATCGGAGCATCCGCCGGTTTCGTGTCTCTTCGTTCTCGTATCTTCTCTTTGTATCTCGATCCTCGATCTCCGTTGCGGGAGGGATCTCGTTGTTTTATTTTTTTTGCTCCATGGATTCCAAGGACACCTATGGATCCTCTACGGGACGGATTACCAGCATCCTCCTTGATGAGAAAAATTACTCTTCATGGGCGACTTCGATGAAAGTGGCTCTAGCTGGCCGGAAAAAGCTCTCATGGCTGACCGACGGCCCTCCTATGCCTAAACCGACCGACAAGGATGACAAGAAAGAGGAATTAGTCAAGTGGTCGACGAAAAAGTACATGGTTCTTGGATGGATTCAGTGCTCGATGGAGCCTCGCATCTTCAGTCAGTTCATGCGCTTTGAGGACATCTCCGAGCTTTGGTCCGTTCTCCAGCGCCCCTTTGGGCACACCCGTGTTGATGCCCAGATTTTCGGCATCTTTCAGGATATCGCTTCCGCCACTCAGGGGGGAGCGTTCTGTTCAGGAGTACTTCACCTACCTTCAGGATCGTTTTATTGAGCTTAACGATCTTGAGCCTCTCAATGCCCTGGAATCTCCTAATGATATCACACTTATTCGGAAATAGCGACAGCGACGAGAGACATACCAATTCTTGATGGGGCTTCTCCCCGACTATGAGTCTACCCGTGCTCAGATTGTGGGGATGTCACCTTTGCCAGATCTTCTTGAGGCTTATTCCATAGTTGCAGAGCATGAAAAACGTATGCAGAGGCAATCTAGTCTCTCTGGCGCTCGTGCTACCTCCCCTCTTCCTACTGAGCAGATGGCTCTTGCCGCCCTCCCACCTCCAGCACTCGTAGCCGAGGCGGTCGAGGACACTCTACTCCGTCTGGCAGTCGTGGTCCGTCTGGTGGTTGTTGCTCTACGGGTCCACCTGGCCCTTGCTCTCATTGTGGGTGTCTATATCATGACCGTAGTCGCTGCTATCAGCTATACCCACATCTACGGGGCTCTGAGCGTACTTCTCCTGGTGGTGTCCCCAGGCATATTATTGTTACTGCCGAGTCTTCCGGGCCTGTCGAACGCACCTTAGGTGCCAACCCCTCTGACTTCTGTCAGATGTTGGCCCAGTTTCAGCAGTTTCAGCAGTTTCAGCAGGTCCAGCATTCTCCGCCTTCCACTCCTGCCGCTACTTCCACTGCCCCCTCTTTCTCAGGTACTCTGTTTACTTGCTCCATGACCACGGTTGACCAGGATTCGTCACCCTGGGTGATTGATTTTGGTGCAACCGACCATATGACAGGTATGTCTTCCCGTCTGCTTCAGGTTGTTCCCTGCTCCCACCAGGACGTGCGTCTTGCTGATGGCTTGGTTACCCCTGTCCTCAGCTGGGGTACCATCCCTCTTTCTTCCTCTTTCTCCCTTGACTCTGGTCTTCTTGTTCCTTAGTTGGCTCTTAACCTATTATCTGTTGGTAGTATTACTCGTACTTTGGACTGCTCCGTAACTTTCTTTTCTGATCGTTGTATTTTTCAGGACCTGAGATCTGGGAGGACTATTGATACGGGATATGAGAGGAGTGAGATGTACTACCTGGAGCTACCTTCTCCCACTGCTGCTCCCATCATCACCGCCACCTGCCCACCTACCTCTTCTGCTGCTTACCCTGCTTTGTCGTCGACCTCGCTTTGGCACGCACGCCTCGACCATGCTAGCCCTCAGCGGATGTTGTCTGTTTGCCCTGATGTGTTTTTTGTTTTTTCCTTTTCGCTGTGATGTATGTGAACTGTCAAAACACACACGCAGCACGTATCTTCCTTCTGTTAGCCGCGCTACTTCTTGTTTTGAGTTGGTGTATTCAGATGTGTGGGGCCCTGCTCCTGTAGTATTATTTGATGGTTTCTCGTACTTTGTAACTTTTATCGATGACTATTCTCGTTGCTTATGGGTTTACCTCCTCAAACATAAATCTGAGGTTCTATCTGTCTACTCTCATTTTTCACGTATGGTACAGACCCAACATGGGACGTCTGTTCATATCCTCCGCTCTGACAATGGAGATGAGTACATTTCTCGTCCCTTTGATCTCTTTCTCCGCAATGAGGGCACTCTACACCAATTTTCTTGTCCGGGTACTCCCGAGCAGAATGGGGTGGCCGAACGCAAAAACCGTCACCTATTAGACTCTGTTCGTTGCCTTCTTCGGGGAGCGCTGCCCTTCTTACAATGACTTTCCTTATTAATAAGACTCCTTCTCGTCCTCTTGTTGGCGTTACCCCCTACAGTCTCATCCATCCATCCATCCATCCATCTATCTCTGCCTTTCCCATCTCTATCCGAGTCTTTGGTTGTGTGTGCTTTGTCCAGGATCGACGACCTTCTCGGACTAAACTAGACGACCGGGCCATCCGCTGTCTCTTCCTCGGCTACTCGACTACCACTAAGGATTACCGCTGCTATGATCCCCAACTGCGTCGTGTTATTTACTCTATGGATGTGACATTTCATGAGGAGGTTCCCTTCTTCCCTGCACACTTGACCCCTCCTGCGCACTTGACCCCTTCTGCGCTTCCTACTATTGTGCAACCTCTCCCGGTCGTCCCTCCACCACCAGACGAGGTCCCACCTGCTGCTCCGCCTGTCCTGCTGACTTACTCTCGCCGCCAGCCGCCACCACCACCCGGTGCACCCACTTCTCATCCAGTCCCGGATCAGCAACTTCTTCCAGTCGCAGGTACCTCTCTTGAGCCCCCCTCTTCTACTTCTTCTATTGATTTACCCATTGCTTTGCGCAAGGGCAAACGTACTTGTGTTCATCCCTCTGTTACTGAGCACCCGTTGGCTAGTGTTGTTTCCTACCAGCGTTTCTCACCCTCTTACCAGGCTTTTGTGTCTGCTGCTGTTTCTGTCCGGCTTCCTACTTCAACTGCGGAGGCTCTCCTTGATCCGCGATGGGTTCAGGCAATGGAGGAGGAGATGTCTGCTCTCCGTCGTACAAATACATGGTCTCTGGTTCCTCTTCCTCCCGGGAAGCGCACAATTGGGTGCAAATGAGTCTATACTGTGAAGTACTCCACTGATGGTACCATTGACCGCTACAAGGCTCGTTTGGCGGGCAAGAGCTTTACTCAAGCTCCAGACGAGTTTTGTGCCACGTTTGCTCCTGTGGCTAAGTTGACTAGTGTTTGCCTTCTGCTCTCGCTTGCGGCCTCTCGGGCTTGGCCTCTCTACCAACTCGACGTCAAAAATGCCTTCCTGCACGGAGATTTACAGGTCTATATGGCTCCTCCCCCGGGGTTTGCCCTTAAGGGGGAGTATTCGTGGAGATTTTGCCGCCTGCACAAATCCCTGTACGGCTTAAAGCAGTCCCTGCATGCCTGGTTCGAACGGTTTAGCTCGGTTATCCTTCAGTCTAGCTTCACTCAGTGCCGTGCAGACCATACTTGCTTCATTCGTGCCACTGCAGAGGGACGTCATGCCATTGTCTTGGTCTATGTGGACGATATTATTCTCACCGGGGATGACCCTTCTGACATCTCTGAGGTGAAAGCTACTATTCGCTCAGCCTTCGAGGTGAAAGACCTTGGACACCTTCGTTATTTCCTTGGAATTGAGGTAGCTCTTCCCGACAGGACATCTCCATATCGCAGCGCAAGTACACCTTGGATCTTCTTCGGGACACGGGTCTGCTTGGGTGTCGTCCCGCGAGTACTCCTATGGATACCAACCATCGCCTTCATGCTGAATCTGGTGATCCTCTACCAGACCCTTCTCAGTACCAGCGGCTGGTTGGCCGCTTGATATACTTGACCAATACTAGGCCCGACATCAGCTTCTCCGTGGGCGTTTTGAGCCAATTTATGCATTCTCCCAAGACATATCACCTAGAGGCTGCTCGACGTGTTCTTCGTTATCTTAAGCGCGCTCCTGGTCTTGGGCTATTCTATCAGGTTGATAGTGCCTTCAGCCTCGTCTGCTTCACTGATGCAGATTTCGCTGGTTCTTTGACTGATCGACGCTCTACGTCAGGTTTCTGTGTATTCCATGGTGACCATCTTGTTTCGTGGAGGAGTAAGAAACAACCCATCGTATCCCGGTCGTCTGCTGAGTCAGAGTACCGGGCCATGGCACACTGTGTCACTGAGTTGGTTTGGCTCCGATCACTGTTGACTGAACTTGGCCTACCCCTAGCTACTGGCTTTACTCTCTACTGTGATAATAAGTCAGCTCTTCTTCTTACCTAGGACGCGGTGCTACATGAGCGCACCAAGCACATCGAGATGAATGTTCATTTTTTGTGTGATCACGTTCGTACTGGGACTATTCTTCTAGCTTACGTCTCCTCGGCCGACCAGCTTGTTGACGCCTTTACTAAAGCTGTTGGCCCTACTTGTTCAGATTTGACCATTTCCAAGCGGGGCATGATTGACATCTTTGCACCATCTTGAGGGGAGTATTGGAGTTATTATTATTCTGTAAATATTGTGTATGAGCATATTTGTAAATATTTAACTTTGAGAGAATATATATTGGCTAGCTCTGCTCATTGGAGACTAAAGCTTTTCATTTCTCTACACGATAAGCTATTACTGTGTTGTTTGTGGGACCACTCATTGCCGGTTAATATTTTGTGCCCATTTGCAATTGCTTACACACACGCAGAAATACACATGCACGCGCTAGAGACATAGTGACACATATTAGAGACATCGTACTATACCCAGTACATAGTGTGCGGAAGTTGTTGTACCCTTCGTTGTCTCTCGATGTCATCCCGATGACAATACCACTTTTCCATGTGGTCAAAAATGGTTTTGATACACATATTTTTCACATATTAAATGCGGGACTAAATTAAATACTAGTTCATGCGCTTAATATATTGAAATCCCTTGTGGTGTTTTGTACTTGTCAACAGAGAACATAAATAGTTTGAAGAATGTGCATGATGGATGAATAGAAACGTAAAGGAGCATGGAGAAATGAAAAACAAGGATACCTAACAACTTTTGTGAAGGAGGATGGAGAAATGAAAAATTAGGATACCTAATAACCTTTGTGATTGTGTTGTCGACAACTTGGTGATGTGTTTGATAAGATGGTCATATGCTCATGCACAAAATGAACCCATAAGAAAAACACCAACAAGTGAATTAAAAGACAAGAGATGACGTTTTATTTTAGAATTGAGGAACTAAAATGTTAGTGTTTACTTTTAATATGTTTAAAGCTCATTCAATTGACCACACTTTAATTAAGTGTTACTTATGAACACATTGTCAATTAAATGTTACTTGAGGAACTAAAATGTTTGTTTTTTTGGGTCTTCTGGAATTTCCAATTTGTTTTTTTTGTTTACTCGTACTATACCCCAGCTAGGTGTAGGGTTTGAGACTGCGAAACTGATAGCTACCAATTCTTTGTTTCTCTAACCATGATTCAATATAGTAGAAGGCATGCTATCTCATGAGGGATCTTACAGAGGAGTAGTCTGAGCCATCAAACAAGAAACAACCACACATATGTGGCGAGTGTACTCGAGACGAACAACTCGGAGGGGGGGGGGGGGTCTGACTATTGGGTTGACGTCGACAAATAGTTCCAAACATTGACTTTATGTTATTTTCCTCTTGTAGTAGTCTAATCTTTCTATTGGAATTTCATTTCACCGTTCTCATTATTATTAATATGCTCCTACTTGTTAGGTCTTAAGTAGTTAATGTTAACTGAAACTCTTTATTGCTTGCCTTGGAGAGTTATTCTTTGTATTCTCTCATCCCACTACCCCTCTCCTTCCCACGACAGTCAACCGACCTCCCTAATAAAGTGACATTGGTTCGGCCTGCCTTTACGGCCCGCACGCCTCCGCGTCGCTAGGTTCCAATGGTACTGCCTTCTCCATTGTTTGTCGATGACCGCTCGAGACCGGATGCAACTGCGGAGCTTCGACCATTCTACCATGTTCATCAATTCATGGACACATCTGCTACGTTGCAACCCCCTGAAATTGACTTCTATTCATGACCGAACATGAATGATGATGGTCGAACACATCAATGCCATCCTTGAATCCCTTGCTCGTCGACTATGAACCACAAAGAAGGGACTTGACGATCTTGCGGTTCATATTTGTTTGGATCCTGACCTGAACCTAATTCGATTGAGGAGTTCCTCTACCCCAATATATAGGCCTTTGTGGCCTTGGTTTCATAAGCCACTATAAGAGGAGGAATAATCGGTGAGTGTAGTCTTTTTGAGTGTCGAGTGCAGTGTGTGAGTCCTAATGTCAAATATGAGTACTAATGTGAATTGTTTGTGCCAGTGTAGTGTGTGAGTTGCCACCGAGTGCCCAATGCAAATCTCTATGTAACAATCCGGTTTTGATATAAGAATAATAATAAGGGTTTTATAATAATAAAAAAAATAAAAAAACCCTAAATTGCTCCCCACATATAACTCGAGCCGCCCCTTGTTTCTTTATTTCCCATTCCCGCTCTGAGCCGCTGTTTCCTCCAGCGCCATTCCCGCATGCGACCGACTCCCGAACTTCCACATGTCATTATCTGCTAAAGATGAAATATTTTGAAATTATTAAATATTTTGACCTTATTATATAAATATATGTGCATGCATAATTTTTTCTCTCAGCATGTCATTATCTGTTGTTCGCGGCTGAAACACGCACACACTAACTCATAAACATGAGTAATATGCACACGAATGTTAAGGGGTTATGAGCAAACTTAACATTTTTGTGCATATGAATTTCCACTAGAATATACACCGTTTGTGAATATTAAATTGTATGAACGGTTTCATATTTTCAAGTGTGCTGACATTAGAGTCTAATATGCATGACATGTTAAGTGATATGAGTGCTTAACATGACATGTGTATTTATTCATTTACATTCATATCATAAATCATTGCACAAGTGTTAAGCCAAGAACAACAATAATGATTGTACACACATGTATTTACTATCTGTTTGACATCACACATGTTCTCATTGTTGCACTTGCATGACTATTACCTAGAGTTGTCCAATGAAAATACTGTAATTATTACATAATTTACGTTCATAACAGTAAGAAATGTGTTAGAATCTCTAGTTTTAAGTTCTCGATATTCGTATTCAGGTCTTTTTGTTCTGCTTAGCTATCGATCTTACTCCGTCCTCTTGTTTTTCCCCTAGTTAGCTTTTAAGTGTCATCAAGAAATGAAGTTATTTTTGTGAATTGCTCTGCTGTATTTTTTCAGCATTGTCTTGTGCTTCTCTAACTCCAGTTTGACTCGCTTCTGTCGATACTCAATCGTCATCCAACTTTTTTTCCCTGTTGATGTTCTATTTTCGCTTCGTACAAGATCTTTTTGCTCTCGGATTCCCATGTCTTGCGACTCAATTTCGAGCTAATTGAAGACTTTCCTGTGTTTCCTGAAGCCAATCTTTTGTATCTGTCCGAGCTCGCTAAGTCTGAAGACTTCTCCTGTGAATTAAATCTGACCTGCGTTGCAAGTATCTGCAACTTTTCTCTTGATTTTGATAAGTCCCCGCTTTTGTTCTCCTCTCTGTTTCCTTTTATTCATAGTTAACTTCTATGTCTTGATCTGTAAATCTTGTTGGATGAATGTCATCTGAATCTTCATCATAATAGTCCCCAATTAGAGAATCTTTAGAAGTTTCGGGACGGAACTTCCTAAGTGAGGGAGAATGTAACAACCCGGTTTTGATATAAGAATAATAATAAGAGTTTTATAATAATAATTTTTTTTTTTAAAAAAACCCTAAATTGCTCCCCCCATATAACCCGAGCATCCCCTCGTTTCTTTATTTCCCATTCCCGCTCCGAGCCGTTGTTTCCTCCAGCGCCTTTCCCGCATGCGACCGACTCCCGCACTTCCGCATCCCGCTAAGCCGATGCCGAGCCCGTCTTCCGCTCCCTCTCCCTGCGCCTCTTCCTCCTATGGCCGGCGATGACTCCTCCAGTCCTCTCCTCTAGGGTCGAGGCTTCCTTCTCCAGTGTTGGCCGGCGTGTTCTGCTCTTCTCTAAGAAGACAACAGCCCCTCCGAATTCTTCTCCGTTTCTGGAGGCCAACATCAGCGGCAGCTCCTGTCTCCTCCTCCAGCAGCTGTCTCCCCTTCCCTCGGCAGCCCTCTTCCTTTTTGTTTGGTTCGGTTTTGCAAGAAGAGCGTTTAGGGTTTCCTCCGCTCTCTTCTTTGGTTCAGGATTTGACTTCCTTTGGGGTAAGATACCTCCTCCTTTCCCTCTATTTTCAGTTTTCCCTAATTTCCTTGGAAAGTATTTGTCTCCAAATTGTGTTAATTTGTGATTCTTGATTTTTGCCCCTCGTAATCATCTAATTATTGTGTATTTGTGTTCTCTGGCATCGTCCGTCGCACCCTTTGACGGTTCGTGTAGGAATTCCCTCTCCGAATTAGGTTTTTCCCCTAGCCGAGCGCCGTCAAGTCTTCGTCTCTGCGCGGAATCTCTTCTCCCATCGCTTTTGAGGGAGGTAAATTTCTAAACTCTGCTCTTGTTTGAGTCTTGCGACAGATAAATCGTTTGTGTCAGCGTAGTGGTAATTTGTTATAATGTTTCCATCGTTCTTGAACAGGTTCGCTTGAGCAGTGCCAATTTTGCTAGCACCGCTTAGTCACCACCGCCAATTGCAGCTTCTTTCAGACAAGTAGAGATCCTTCTCTCTTGCAAACATTGAACTTATTTAACTTGTCTGATCTTATATTTGTCTGAATTCATCCTTGATTTCTTGTTTCGTCAAATAATTTAGATCTCGAATCCCTAAATAGACTTGTTATCCGTTTGAGGTTCCCGTGATAGGAATAACGCAAGTCATGAGTGTAAATGATGATATTTGGATAATTGAGAGACGAGTTAGTGATTGATAGTTAATTGAATATGCATATTTATGGATTCTGTCTCTTTGAGGAATAATTTAAACAATAGCAGAGCGTTAATCACGAGCAACATTGTCACGATAATAACTGTAATGAATTCTGATTAGCAAGTATATGATTGATGTTTTGATGTATCAAGTTCGTTACACGCTTTTTACGTGGAAAATATTTGAGTGCAAGGATGATTGAACTTAGATGATTATTTGACTTCCTCGATCCAATACATCTCAGCTTACCTCTGCGTTTTACTCAAAAAATCTTCTTGTTATTATGACATTAACCCCCTCGAACCCGCAAGATTCAAAATCCACTGTTTGATTTCTTCTGTGTTGTCTGTCCGGTTTCTGATGTATGTCTAGTTTCCGATGTCTGTCTGGTTTCTGACGCCTGTCTGGTTTCTTAGGTCTGTCTGGTTCTAAGACTCGAGCGAATGTTGCTCCGTAGCTCAATTTCTCTCTTGACGCGTTCATGAACTCTAATATGGTACAGTTGAATCGCTAAGTTTGTAACAGGTCTTGATGTGATAAATAATCACCTAAGTATGAAACTCGAAAACAAATCCGTAGTTGTAAACAAATACTTGAACTGTAGCCTCTAACTGGGCATCTGTCTGCCGCTATGGTCACGACAAGCAGGATTATTTTTCCGACAAGACTTGCACGCAGATCTGATCGTGAAACCATAGGCGCCCGCTATAGTACCTACACTCTTCATCGATCACGACTTACAACATTTTACATGAATAATATTAGGCTATGCTCCGGAGTAGTCTAATAAAACAAACTTGTGCTGTTTAGCTCTTTTGTTTGCTGGTCATTGAACATTTTTGCTCCATAAGAACTGGTACACTCATACTTTTCTGCTTCAATTACTGTTTTGTACTTTTATTTTGCTAACTTGTTTATTTCAATGTTCTGAGGTTTTTTCCTTTGTGTTTTGGAATTGTCTTAGCTTTTGTGTCAGCGCCGTCAGGTTCCTGAGCCCGATCTGCATCAAGCTTCTGCTTTCCGATGATTGATCTTCTAGTCGTGTCAGGTTTGATGTTTTTGATTCATTTCTTTTATTGTCAGATGTTTTGTTTATGTGATAATTATGAACAATAATACATGAAAAACTGCTAGGCTATTTACATACTCTATGTTCTAGAATTTGATATTAAATGCATGTGCACGCTCTTGAGAATCATAATTCCATGAAATCTGTAGCTGTGTCTGAACAAACATGAATTTTGCAAAATACATATGCATTAAAAACTCTGAAAGCTTCCACATAACAAAAATCAAACCGTTTTTACTAAACAGTAACTATTTTAAAACAATTTTTAGTATTTTCTACATTCGGCTTAGCAGACATGGATTTCATTCCGCCCATGCCTATGACATCACGACTCATCTCAAAGCTTTTGTCGAGACGAGTCGTGACAGTTGGTATCAGAGAGAGGTTAGTGAGGTTAGCTCCTAAAGATGAATTATTTTTAAATTATCAAATATTTTGACCTTATTATATTAAAATATGTGCATGCATCATTTCTTCACTCAGCTTGTCATTATCTGTTGTTCGCGGCTGAAACACACACACACACACTTCACTCATAAGCGTGAGTAATATGCATACGAATGTTAAGGGGTTATGAGCAAACTTAACATTTTTGTGCATATGAATTTCCACTAGGATATACACCACTTGCAAATATTAAATTGTATGAGCGGTTTAATATTTTCAAGTGCGCTGACATTAGAGTCCTAATATGCATGACATGTTAAGTGATATGAGCGCTTAACATGACATGTGTATCTATTCATTTGCATTAATATCATAAATCATTGCACAAGTGTTAAGCCAAAAACAATAATAATGATTGTACACACATGGATTTACTATCTGCTTGACATTGCACATATTCTCATTGTTGCACTTGCATGACTATTGACTAGTATTGTTCAATGAAAATGCTGTAATTATTACATAATTTATGTTCATGACAGTAAGAAATGTGTTAGAATCTCTAATTTCAAGTTCTCGATATTCGTATTCAGGTCTTTTTGTTCTGCTTAGCTATTGATCTTACTCTATCCTCTTGTTTTCCCCCTAGTTAGCTTCTAAGTGTCATCAAGAAATGAGGTTATTTTTGTGAATTGCTCTGTTGTATTTTTCAGCATTGTCTTGTGATTCTCCAACTCCAGTTTGACTCGCTTCCGTCGATACTCAATCGTCATCCAGCTTCTTTTCCCTGTTGATGTTCTATTTTTGCTTCGTGCGAGATCTTTTTGCTCTCGGATTCCCGTGTCTTGCCGCTCAATTTCGAGCTAATTGAAGACATTCATGTGTTTCCTGAAGCCAATCTTTTGTATCTGTCCGAGCTCGCTAAGTCTGAAGAGTTCTCCTGTGAATTGAATCTGACATGCGTTGCAAGTATTTGCAACAGTTCTCTTGATTTTGATAAGTTCCCGCGTTTGTTCTCCTCTCTGTTTCCTTGTATTCATAGTTAACTTCTATATCTAAGAAGACAACAGCCCCTCCTCCGCATTCTTCTCCATTTCTGGAGGCCAACATCAGCGACAACTCCTGTCTCCTCCTCCAGCAGCCGTCTCCCCTTCCCTTGGCAACCCTCTTCCTCTTTGTTTGGTCCGGCTTTGCAAAAAGAGCGCTTAGGGTTTCCTCCCCTCTCTTCTTTGGGCTCGGATTTGACTTCCTTTGGAGTAAGATACCTCATCCTTTCCCTCTCTTTTCAGTTTTCCCCAATTTCCTTGGAAAGTATTTGTCTCCAAATTGTGTTAATTTGTGATTCTTGATTTTTGCCCCGCGTAATCATCTAACTATTGTGTATTTGTGTTCTCCGGCATCGTCCGTCGCACCCTTTGACGATTCTTGATGGAATTCCCTCTCCGAATTGGGGTTTTTCCCCTAGCCGAGCACCGTTAAGTTTCCGTCTCCGCGCTGAATCTCTTCTCCCCTCGCTTTTGAGGGTGGTAAATTTCTAAACTCTGCTCTTGTTTGAGTCTTGCGACAGATAAATCGCCTGTGTTAGCATAGTCGTAATTTGTTATACCGTTTCCATCGTTCTTGAACAGGTTCGCTTGAGGAGTGCAAATTTTGCTAGCGCCGCTTAGCCGCCACCACCATTTGCAGCTTCTTTCAGGCAAGTAGAGATCTCTCTCTCTTGCAAACATTGAACTTATTTACCTTGCCTGATCTTATATTTGTCTGAATTCGTCCTTGATTTCTTGTTTCGTCAAATTATTTTGTCCTCGAATCCCTAAATAGGCTTGTTATCCGTTTGAGATTCCCACGATAGGGATAACGCGAGTCATGAGTGTAAAGTATGATATTTGGATAATTGAGAGACGAGTTCGTGAACAATAGTTAATTGAATATGCATATTGATGGATTCTGTCTCTTTTGAGGAATAATTTGAAGAATAGCAGAGCGTTAATCACAAGCAACATTGCCACAATAATAACTGTAATGAATTCTGATTAGCAAGTATATTATTGATGTTTTGATGTATCATGCTCGTAACACACTTTTTACGTGGAAAATACTTGAGTGCAAGGATGATTTAACCTAGATGATTATTTGACTTCCTCGATCCAATACATGTCAACTTACCTCTATGTTTTTACTCGAGAAATCTTCCGGTTATTATCACATTAACCCCCCTCGAACCCGCAAGATTCAAAATTCACTGTTTGATTTCTTCTGTGTTGTCTGTCTGGTTTCTGATGTATGTCTGGTTTCTGACGTCTGTCTGGTTTCTTAGGTCTGTCTGGTTCTAAGACTCGAGCGAATGTTGCTCCGTACCTCAATTATTCTCTTGACGCGTTCATGAACTCTAATATGGTACAGCTGAATCGCTAAGTTTGTAACAGGTCTTGATGTGATAAATAATCACATAAGTATGAAACTCGAAAACAAATCCGTAGTTGTAAGCAAATTCTTGAACTGTAGCGTCTAACTGGGCATCTGTCTGTCGTCATGGTCACGACAAACATGATTACTTTTCCAACAAGACTTCCACGCAGATCTGATCGTGAAAGCATGGGCGCCCGCTATAGCACCTACACCCTTCATCGATCACGACTTACAACATTTTACATGAATAATGTTAGACTATGCTCCAGAGTAGTCTAATAAAACAAACTTGTTCTTTTTAGCTCTTTTGTTTGCTGGTAATTGAATAGTTTTGCTTCATGAGAACTGATACACTCATACTTTTCTGCTTCACTTATTGTTTTGTACCTTTACTTTGCTCACGTGTTTATTTCAATGTTCTGAGATTTTTTCTTTTGTGTTTTAGAATTGTCTTATCTTTCGTGTCAGCGCCGCCAGGTTCTTGAGCCCGATCTGCATCAAGCTCCTGTTTTCCGATGATTGATCTTCTAGCCGTGTTAGGTTTGATGTTTTTGAATCATTTATTTTACTATCAGATATTTTCTTTATGTGAAAATTATGAATAGTAATACATGGACAACTGATAGCCTATTTACATACTCTATGTACTAGAATTTGATATTAAATGCATGTGCACGCTCTTGAGAATCATAATTGCATGAAATCTGTAGCGGTGTCTGAACAAACATGAATTTTGCAAAATACATATGCATTAAAAACTCTGAAAGCTTCCGCATAACAAAAATCAAACCGTTTTTACTAAATAGTAACTATTTTAAAACTATTTTTAGTATTTTCTGCATCCGCCTTTTCAAACATGGATTTTCTTCCGCCCATGCCTGTGGCATCATGACTCGTCTCAAAGCTTTTGTCGAGACGGGTCGTGACACTCTAGGAGTCCCAAGTACAGATCTTCATGAGTGGTGAGTACTATTCACGAGTTCCTATTGCAGACTTGCATGTCTCGTGATTACTGTTTGCGAGTGCCCGTTAAAAGTCTTGCAGGTAGTTTTGTGAGTGCTCAGTGCAGGCATTGTGAGTGCCCAGTGCTAGCCTTGTGTGTACTATTTTCCAGTGTCGGTATTGATCTCACGAGTATTGACTCTATTCTCCAGTGGTGGTGGTGTGTTGTCTGGTGATGATGAAATATTGTTCTGGTACAAATCTTGTGCGTTTGTTTGCGAATAAATTGCATCAAGTTTATTATTTTCCTGCGAATCGTTTATAGTCCAACTTTATATGTAGTATTTTTTAGAAATGTATTTCTCCCTGTAATTGATTACTACAATTATATTATTCTCAATATGTGGTTTCTTGTTATTATGTATATAGTTGTACTACGACAATCACTCAGATTTCTAACATAGAGTATCAGAGTGAGGTTCACATAGATGACTAAATGGACGTTCATGGAAAAAATTGACTTAGGTGGGGAACAACTAGGTTTGATGTCCATAATTTTAAATCTAACCATTGAATTAATAAAGTCAATTACTTTGACAACTATGGTATGGAAGAAAATGGATTTGGCCCAGTACTGAGTGGAGAATTTTGATGGAAGTTACAATTTTAGTTGTGGCAGATTCATGCCAAAGACATGTTAGTTGAGTAGATGTTGATATGAGGGTTGCGGAATGTGATAAATTTCTTGCTCTCGTGAAAGACGTGACATGGATGGACCTAAATGAGCGTGTCACTAGTGTCATCAGAAAATATAATATGCGAGTAGCTGAACAGAACTCGTGAACACTTGTTATTCTCTACAAAAGAGAAGTCAAAACAGGTATAAAAAAATATAATACGCGAGTACATGAAGAGAACTCGTGAACACCTGCTAACCTATGCAAAAGAGATAAGAATCAAAACAAGTATAAAAGAAATATAACACGCGAGTATCGGAAGAGAACTCGCGAACACCTGCTAATCTCTGCAAAATAGATTAGAATCAAAGCTGGTATAAAAGAAATATAACACGTGAGTACCTGAAGAGAACTCGCGAACACCTGCTAACCTCTGCAAAAGATATAAGAATCAAAGCAGGTATAAAAAAAATATAACACGCGAGTACCTGAAGAGAACTCACGAACACCTGCTAACCTCTGCAAAAGAGATAAGAATCAAAGCAGGTATAAAAGAAATATAACACGCGAGTACCCGAAGAGAATTCGCGAACACCCACTAACCTCCGCAAATGAGATAAGATCAAAGCATGTATAAAAGAAATATAACACGCGAGTACCTGAAGAGAAATCGCGAACACTTGCTAACTGCAAAAGAGAAGTCAAAGCAGGTATATGAAATAACTTACCGATACCTGCTCACTTCTTGTACTAGTAGGTGCAAGAAATAAACATTCATAAAAAGAGGAGTTCCTCAAGAAGACATGCTGATACCTGTTTTAACCACTTTGAAGGGCCTAAGAAATGATTACTCCATTTATATAGGAGATATGAACATCCATCCAAGATCATTTCTTTAAGGTGATATTTTTAATATTGAGGAAGAGACATTTCCATATGGACAATTAAATAATATCCACATTTACGCAAGAGAGGACAATGTTTCGGTAACCTCAAATTTGAATATTTATTGAATGGTGACATGAAACCCAAAATGATCATATGATCTGAGAAGTATAAATATTTATAAGTATGATAGCCAAAAATCTGGTATAGAAACCTCGACATTTAGTAATACAATCATTTTGAAATGATATACGGAGGCTTATAGCACCTGAAATAATGCCTACCAACAAATGATCATATAAAAAAGTACTATTCTAATCTATTATTCAGTTGTATCACTGCCATCTATCAACTCGTTAATAGATAAGTACTCCTAACCTATCATCAGATAGGCAACATAACAATCAATCAAGTTATCAATAGATAAGTACTTCTAATCTATCATTAGATAGGTAGCACGACACTCAATCAAATTGTGGATGGATAAGTACCTCTAACCTATCATCAGATAGGTAGCACACATCAATCAATCAATTTATCATTAGCTAGGTACTTTTAGTTGTTCTAAAGCATAATGGATCAACTTACCCGATAGAGCATCACAACTATTAATAGTAATCATTAAAAAAAATTTAACTTCGGCTACTACTGCATATCTGCGAATAATTTGAGCGAGATGTGGTTTGAGTGGCTTTATGAACTGATGCATAATCAACCAGTGGAGGTATACCCTCACACCACATAAACATCATTTCCATCCATCACATCCATTCATAATCCCATATCCATTTTCCATATTCATATCACATCAACAATGTACTCATATCCATGTATTTTAATGAAGAAACCTTAGTGCATTCTTGAATAATTTCAAGTAAAGGAGGATACGACAAATGATATTGATATTGGGTTGAAGGCACTCTACTGCTGAAAAGGTCTTTGTGATGATAACTGTAGATAAGACCTGAGTTGCTGGTATATCTGTTACAAGTAAAACTAAAAGAAAAGGAAAAAGTGCAGGAAACTCCAAACAAATGGGAGATATATGAAATGCAGGAAAGAAAAATAAGTTGTTCTTTCTACTTCAGGTACACCTATTATTGATAAGTCTGTAAGCTTTCAAAAAGCCTAATAGTCCTCTATATCATGAGTCATGACCGATATTCATGTGATATTTGCAAAAGAGCTCTTTATGACATCTCTTTCTATTTGGTCTCAGAGGACGGGGTTTTTCAAACTCTGCCATGTTTTGAATAATTGGAAGAAGCTCCTCCATGGGAATATTGAACTTGACATACTTATCCGAATACATTTCATATTTAAGTGTTTTAGGATCAAAAGATAGAATAGGACAGACTTCTATATGCTCAAGTGACTCATTCTACTGCAAAGATTGCGCAGGCATACTTTGAGGAGGAGAGTAAGATCTAAAATTTCTGTCTTGCGGAGAGTTTTGTGATGATGAAGAAGGATGTTGGTGATAAAAGTTCCTCCAATGCTGCCTAGTCCCTCAATTTAAAGAAGAAACATAGTTGGGGTTCATTGCTTCAACTGCAATAAACCGATTAGCTATCTCAATGCGATCTCCATGAGATTCAGGTTCCTTTTTGCTGACTTCAAATTTGAGAGGGTCTTCTTTGAGTCCATTTATTAAGGCAAATTTGTAGAAGTCTTGATCAATATTGACGACATCAAGGGTTTCCTTTTAGAATCGGTCGATGAAGTGAGCAAGAGTCTCCCTATCTCTTTGCTTGTTCTGAAAGAGAGTCGCGGAGCCTCTCTTCGCTTCCTTAAGATAGCAAACCTTAAGAGAAATTACCTTTGAAGGTTCCAAAAACAATTGATTGATTGAGGTGACAAATGGTAGAGCCAATCCATAACTTGACCATCAAAAGACATTACGAGAAGCTTGCACTTGATACCATCAGATCAGGCTCTTAATGAAATAGCCGACTCGAAAACTTGCAAATGAGAAATCTGATCGCTTATCCCGGAGTAGACTGGAAGACGAGGCTCTTTGAAATCATTAGAGACAGTTTCTCAACAGATTTGGTCAGAAAAAGAAGAAGGGTCTTGCTCTTCTTCTAAGAGAAGTGTTTGCTCTTGATGAACATAATAAAGGTAAGTCGTCGTGTTTGCCTTATGGAGCTCGCGGGGAGGGATGGAGAACTCTTCTGCATCAGGTTGCAAAAAATGCTTAACACGATCAGTAGAAGGCTCTTCATTACTAATGGTCGCCACATCATTAGGATGAGAACCAACTCGCCCCTTGAGGAGGTTGATCTTAAATAGTAGGAGGTTGTAGTCGCTACTTTGGACAAACATTTCTGGATGATTGAAAAGGTATCCAGGAACATTTAATGGAGAGTCCATGAAAATAAGAATTGTCGAAAGAGAAAAATTGCAATAACTTTTAAACGAAGTTGAATTTGGCCAATCTGAGAGCACTAAACGAACTTGAACAGGGAACCCTGTTCGCCATTGTAGATCTTCTCAAGCTTTCCGAAAAGCTTTTATTTTCTAAAAACGAACAACCAGATCAAATGTTATGGCCGTTTTAAAATTGGGTGTATTTCAAGCAACATCTCACATCATCACCGTAACTGATTTTCATCAACTACTCAAGTTCCACGCTCACCACACCAAAATACCGGTACCATAAATATATATACCAACTCTTTGTGCACTACCGCGAGTTGGGTCGGATGGCAGAGGGAAAATGTCTTGATGCCCGAACTGATGGAAGGTGGTCGTGAGTAGTAGGTTATTTCGAGTCACAGATGAAGAGGAAAAGACTGGTCGCGCCTAGACAAAGGAGTTCGCCCGGGCCGCTCAGGAGAGGTCACACAACTAGAAAAAGCAGGTCGCCCAAGTCGCCGAAATAGGTCGCGCGGTCTAGCGAAACGTAACCACAAGTTAGCCTTGCGACTTCTGCCTCTGAGCTCCCCTACTCAAAAAGAGACTTGGATCCCTATTTATAGGAATAGGGGGTTGCCCGGACGGGCGGGCTCTTGAAACTCTAGCAGCCCGGGGAGGGCAACCTTGCGGCTAGGAAAAGGGTAACCGTACTGCTAGAACTTCTAATCGCGTGGCTAGCGGCCAGGTCGCATGAGCCCGCCGACTACCAGGAAAGGGCTGACCACGAGCTCTCCTAAGGGGGAGACCTTGCGGTCATCTCATCTAGAGAAAGCTGACCGCACAACCTCGCGGTCAGCGTGACTAAGGAAAGACTGACCGCGAGCACTCGCAAGGGGAGACCTCGCGGTCTCCGCGGCTAGAGAAAGTTGTGTTGGGTTTTGCTATATGTCACAACAGTTGTGCGCAGCGGAATTAAGAACAAGAAAACCCAAAAGAAATTTGGACTTGACGATGAACATTGATTCATTGATCAAGAAGAAACATGGCTATAAATAAATTATACCTTTGTGGGATTGAGTCGATACTCAACCAAGGTGCTCCGAAGAAATCCAACGAACGCTAACGGCCGGAGTTTCGAACGTAGAATAGTGTCCACGTCTCTACGGATATCCACACGAGCACGGAGAACCCTTAGACTCTTGTCATACAAGATCTAGGTTGGAAAAAAATTTGCCCTCTGTTACGGATCCCCGTTGGGGCAAGACGTACAAGCGCCGCAAGCCTCGCGCAACAACCGCCTAGACCGTCACGGCGTATCTTGTTATTTTTATTTCCTATTAAGTATTTTAATGCTCATGTTTAAGCCTTATGAGGAGGGCATTTAATATTTGGGTTGAACCTTTGTTATTCACTTTATAAGTGGAGTTGGTGGTGGAAAATGCTAAGCAGAAATTAAAATCCAAATTTTATCTCTCTCTCTCTCTCTCTTACTTTTCCCCCACCCGATCTGTTCCTCCGAAGCCCGCTTTCCCTCGCCGCCTGCTCTTCCGCCGATCTCCTCTTGCCGAGCAGCCGCTCCTTCACGGTAAGGAGATCCTCCTCCACCTCTCCACCATTGCACCCAAGGGATCGAGGAAAGCTTCTTCCTCCCACCTCCGAGACTTCCCTCTCCACCGATCGTCTACGCGCTCGCAATCCCGGGAACGTAACATCTTGGTATCAGAGCCACCGGTCCTTCCCACGGCCGCCGACAGCCCACGCTCGCCACCACTCCCTTCCACCGCAGCACCGAGCCCCGATCCGCGTCGGCCCGCACCGCGCCCCCCTTTTTCCTGCTGCCCCCCCCCCCCCCCCCCCCCCCCCCCCCCGATCCGGCCACCATCCGCCCCCTCCAGTCATCTCCCGCCAGTTTCCAGCAGTACTCCCGCCATCCTCCTTGGATCGTCGCTTGGCGGAGGTTCTCTACTCGCCTCATCCATCGGCCTACTTCCCCTTCCAGATTTTTCTCCACCTCGGTTATCTCTCTCCATGACGGATGACACCACCGGCCCAACCTTGGCCCAAATTCTGGAATCCTTTAAGTCCATGATGGCGGACAACCACCAAGCTCTCCTCGCCGCGATCCACCCAACCGGCCTGCCGCCGCCTAGCGGGACGGCCTGCCGCCGCCTCACCGTCGTTTCCCGAGCAACAACAACACCCCCTCCAGCCCGAGCTCCCAAGTCGCTCTGATTATTCTACCGTGCCACGGTTTGTTAAGTTGGACTTTCCGATCTTCGAGGTCCGCGAGGATCCCCTAACATGGTTGACTCGTTGTGAGCAGTTCTTTGCGGCACAACGTACTCCGTGGGAAGATAGGTTGGGCGTCTCCTCCTTTCACTTGATGGGCTCAGCCTAATTGTGGTTCTCCCAACTTCACCGGGAGAAGCCCCTACTTACCTAGGAGGACTTCAAGACTCAGTGCAGCCTTCGCTTCGGGCCTCCTCTACGCTCCAATCCCATCGGTGACTTGATTTCTCTGCGACAATCTGGTTCTATTGACGACTACTTGGAGCAGTTTCAGGTGCTCCTTGCTCGCGCCCCGCCCGTACCGGCGGCGTACCAGGTGTCTTTCTTTACTGTCGGGCTACATGAGCGCCTCCGCATGGACGTGGAGTTCCAGAGCCCGCCAGACTTCACTATAGCCATGAGCCTCGCGCGTATCTGCGAGCGGCGCATTTTACTAGACCGCCCTCACTTGGGTCGTCGCGTCCACGACACTACTTTCCGGCACCCCAGTCCTGTTCAGCCGTCACCAGGGGCGGTCCCACTCGGCCTAAAGAAGGGGAGCACCCAACACACATTCGGCGCTTGTCTACTCAGGAGATGAGCGAGCGCCGTGCCAAGGGGCTCTGTTTCAATTGTTATGAGCCTTACACCAAGGGGCATCGATGTAAGCGCCTTTTTTGGTTAGTGGTCGATGACCCCTCCGACGACGATGTCGGGGATGACGAGGCTGGCCACCCTTCTCTCTCGGTCAACGCCATGTCAGGCCCACATTCCGGGGCACAGTTCAGATGGCCATTTCTGTGGCGGGCCACCAGTTACTTGCCCTCATGAATACGGACAGTACACACAGCTTCATCAGTGACCTCACGGCGCAACGACTTCAGCTTCCAATTACTACTCGCAGCCGTCTGCGTGTTGCCGTGCCAAATGGCGCCGCGATGGTCTGCACCGGGGTTTGCCGGGATGTTCCGATCATTGTGGACGACTTTCACTCTCGCGTGGATTTTTTTTGTCATCGCCCTGTGCGGGTTCGAGGCCGTTCTGGGCACGCGCTGGTTGCGCACTCTGGGGCCGATTCTATGGGACTTGGACGCCCTCACGATGACTTGGGGCCAAGGGCCGTCGTGGACAGTGTGGCAGGGCCGTCCGGCGGGGGATGTTGGTCACGCCTTCTCCTTCCAGCCTGAGCATGAATATTCTGCGCAGCCCGACCTCTCTGCCCTTCTTCGGGAGTACGCCGACACCTTGCCGCGCCAACTGGGCTTCCCCCCTTGCGCCGCCAGGACCACCGTATTTGTCTCCTTCCGAACACCGCCCCGGTGGTTGTTCGCCCTTACCATTATCTCTTCCTCCAGAAGGATGAGATTGAGCGCCAGTGTACCGAGATGCTTCGACAAGGGATCATCCGCCACAGTGTCTCTTCGTTCTCTTCGCCGGTCCTGCTGGTCCATAAGAAGGACGACACTTGACGCTTCTGCGTGGATTACCGGGCCTTGAACGCTCAAACCGTGAAGGATAAATTTCCTATTCCAGTTGTTGAAGAGTTGTTGGATGAACTACATGGAGCGCACTATTTATCCAAACTAGATCTTCGTTCGGGATACCACCAAGTCCGCATGTTTCCGGTGGACGTGGAGAAGACCGCCTTCCGCACCCATCATGGCCACTTCGAGTTTCTCATGATGCTGTTCGGGCTTACCAACGTCCCGTCTACCTTTCAGGTCCTCATGAATGAGGTATTTCACACCCTTCTCCGTCGTTGTGTGATTGTTTTCTTCGATGATATCTTGATCTACAGCAAAACATGGGAGGCACACCTCGACCACCTCAGGCAGGTTCTCTAGCTCTTACGAGCTCATCGGCTTTACCTGAAGGAGTCCAAGTGTTCTTTTGGCTCCGACAGAGTCGCCTACTTAGGACATATCGTTGATCACACGGGCGTCTCGGCCGATCCGACCAAGAATCAGGGGGTCCTCGATTAGCCCATTCCTCAGTCGCAGCGTGAGCTGCGCGGCTTCCTGGGCCTCACCGGCTACTACCGGCGTTTCATTCAGGGCTTCTCCGTCATTGCCGCCCCCCGGTTGTCTCTCCTGCGCCGCCCGTATTTCACGTGGGACGACACCGCCTTGACGGCATTTCGAGCACTGCAGCAGGCCTTAGGGTCTGTTTGGCGCAGCTCTGGCGGCTGGAAAATCTCTATTCCAGCCGTCAGAGCTGTTTTATATGTGTTTGGGACAGCTCCCTGTGAAGAGCTTTTCAAAAATCTGGAGCTGTTTTGCAGCTTTTCAGAAATCTCCTCCCCTCCAGCTTCTGCTCCTGCAAAATAGCTTTCTCTCTCACAGGTTTTGGAAATCTCAGTTGGAACATGCTTAGAGGCCGGACGGCCTTCCTCCGGCGATTCCGAGCCCCGGACGGCCTTTCCTCCGGCGATTCCGAGCCCCCGACGTCCTTCCTCCGGCGATTCCGAGCGCACTTCTGCACAGAACACCCAAACACTCTGCAGCTTTTCAAAACTGCTCCCCAGAGATCTATTTTAAAACAGCTCTATCCGGACAGCAGCTTTTCAATCCGCCAGAGCTGTCCCAAACAGAGCCTTAGTCTCGGGCCCAGTCCTCCAGCTACCCGATTTTGAGAAGGAATTTCAGGTGGAATGCGATGCATCTGAGCATGGTTGCGGCGCGGTACTTCAGCAGGGATGCCACCCGATAGCTTATTTTAGTCATAAAACGACTCTCCACCACAGGAAGCTTCCCGCGTACGAGCAGGAGCTTATCGACCTGGCCAAGGCCGTCCATCACCGGCGTCCCTATTTATGTGGTCGTACCTTCTTGGTCTGTACCGACCACTTCAGCCTTAAGTACTTGCTGGAGCAGCGATTGACGACCGTGCCACAGCAGCGCTGGGTGGGCTGTCTCTTGGGCTACGATTTTCGGGTGGAGTACAAGGCCGACCACTTGAACCGTGCGGCCGACTCTCTTTCTCGCTGCGACTCACCCGAGGCCTCTCTTTATGCCGTGTCCGAGCCGTCCTCCTTGGTTCTTCCCCGCCTCCTCCAGGAGATCGATGACACACCGACACTCAGCGAGCTACGACACCGCATCCAGGAAGGGCGCTTGCCTCCATGTTTGGCAGTTCGCGACGGCCTCATTCACTACAAGCGCCGCTTTTACTTGTCGGCCACTTCTCCTTTGATCGCCGACATTCTAGCGGCCGTTCACGATCGTACTCACGAAGGCGTCCACAAGACTCTTCAGCGCCTCCACATCGAATTCTTTTGGCCGGGCCTCAAGCGCAATGTTCAGTCTCACCTCGCGGCATGCGTCATCTGCCAGCGCAGCAAGACAAAGTCTCTCTCCAGCCGGCCTACTACAGCCTCTGCCCGTTCCGACACAGATATGGGCCGATATCTCCATGGATTTCATCGAGGGGCTGTCTTCTTCCCGAGGATATTCAGCTATTTTGGTGGTGGTTGATCGCTTCTCCAAGGGGGCCCATTTTATTGCCATGAGCCGCCCCATTACAGGCCCCACCGTGGCCCGTGTTTTCTTTGATCGTGTGTTTCTCCATCACGGGCTCCCGGAGAGCATCGTTTCTGACCGCAACAAGGTTTTCACATCTCAGTTTTGGCAAGAGTTGTTTGATTTATGTGGCACCAAGCTCACACTTTCTTCCGCCTACCACCCACAGTCAGACGGTCAGACCGAGGTGGTCAACCAGACGCTTGAGATGTACTTGCGTTGCCTCACGGGAGACTGGCCGAAGGATTGGGCCCACTGGTTACCATGGGTGGAGTTCTGTTACAACACATCCTACCACACCGCCCTCCAGACCACTCCTTTCCACCTAATTTACGGTCGGGATCGGCTCGGCCCGCTCCATCGCCGTCGACACCGAGCTCCGCACGCGGGATGAGATATTGCGCCTCGCTCGAGCTCGCCTACTTCAGGCCCAAACCCGAATGGAGGCCAACTACAACCGCCACCACCGCGAGTTATTCTTTGCCCCCGGGGATTGGGTTTGACTCAAACGCCGGCCCTACCGTCAGACCACCGTATCTAAGGGAGCCTGCCAGAAGTTGGGGCCTAAGTTCTTTGGCCCCTTCGAGATGCTCCACCGCATTGGGGACGTGGCCTACCGCCTCCGCCTCGACGAAAACGCACAGATCCACGATGTCTTTCATGTATCGCAGCTCAAGCCGTTCGTGGGCGACCCTCCTACAACACCCTTGGTTCCATTGCCACCACCACCACCGCACAAGCTTGAGGACAAGTTTGATGACGAGCAGGGAGGAGATGTTACGGATCCCCGTTGGGGCAAGACGTACAAGCGTTGCGAGCCTCGCGTAACAATCGCCTAGACCGTCGCGGCGTATCTTGTTATTTTTATTTCCTATTAAGTATTTTAATCCTCATGTTTAAGACTTATGAGGAGGGCATTTAATATTTGGGTTGAACCTTTGTTATCCACTTTATAGGTGGAGTTGGTGATGGAAAATGCTAAGCAGAAATTAAAATCCAAATTTTCTCTCTCTCTCTTAATTTCTCTCTCTCTCTCTCTCTTACTTTTCCCCCACCCGATCGGTTCCTCCGAAGCCCGCTTGCCCTAGCCTCCTGCTCTTCGGCCGATCTCCTCTTGCCGAGCAGCCGCTCCTTCGCGGTAAGGAGATCCTCCTCCACCTCTCCACCATTGCGCCCAAGGGATCGAGGAAAGCTTCTTCCTCCCACCTCCGGGACTTCCCTCTCCACCGACCATCTACACGCTCACAATCCTGGGAACGTAACACCCTCAACGTCACCACAGACTACTAGATCCGTTAAAGGAGAGGCGGCGATGACGAAGACGACGCTTAGGAAACAAACAGTGAACAGTCGGCGGCGAGAAGCAGCGATCGCGACCTAGCGGAACAGTTCTGTCGGTAAGAAGGATCGTCTCGATCGATTAGGTCAAAACAAAACAGTAACTCCTTCAGTTTACTATACATATCGTGTATTATACATAGAACTGAACCACCCGATACTCGCAGAGCACGCCAAATCAGACTTAAAGGAAATAAACCGGAGGATACAGAATTCGTCGAGTATATAAGTCGATATTCGACGAATCAAAAACCATTCGTCGAAATAACGCAGACAGACTCGACGAATCGAGACAGAGCAAACCGTCGAAGTATTAAGGCGATATTCGACGAATCGACGAATCGACGATGATCGACGAATCAACAACATTCGACGAATAAGTCTAATTCGTCGAAACTGTCATGACGATACTCGACGAACCCAAGACAGATTCGTTGAGTCTATCATGACGATATTCGACGAATTTCAACTCATTCATTGAAATCTTGAGCGATACTCGACGATTTTTCCTTAGAGACTTTCGACCACTTACCTGATGACCCATATTCACAATATAGGTCCCAGAATGAAAATCCTCCACATCCATAACGTCGTAGGCTTGGTCCTTAACTCATATCACATATGAGTAAGGCCAACACAAACCTTTCCAACTTCTCCAATGCTCTTATGTGCGACCCTATAGGCTCATATTACGTTGGCAGCAAGACTATATGTTTGATCACTTCCAGATCACCATGGTAACACCAACAAGTTGACTGTGCGACCTCGTGGTCAGCACGGTAAGAAAAAGCTAACCGCCGGGCACCTGAACCGAATACCTTGGATAGCCTATGTCTGGGTAATCAGGTAAAGTCATCATATGCACCATGATTAGACATAGGGTATTGTATACGCACAACTTTACATTTTAGCAAAGGAAGGGGAACATGTAAATCATCACCAGAATGTGAGTCCAAAGCAGACATTGGCAGCGAGGGAACGACGAAATACTGTTTACTTGTTTGGCGATGATGGTATACATGAGGAAAAGAAGAGATGAGTCTTGGTTCTTTCATTCCTGCTTTGGACTTTAGTGGACATTCATGTTCTGTGATGAGTTCTTCCAACTGATTTAAAAGCTTCCGCTAGAATGCTCTATGTTAGGATTCGATATTGTGTAATAGTTATTTGGTGTTAATATGTAATTTCATTGACTGTCTGTGGTATATGACGTGGGTCCCCGACCCGACCTTTTGTTATATCCCATGCGACGGATGAGGGTGCTACAATGTGTGTCTGCACGAGGGACGTCGTCCGCACCCTTGCTGGTGACAACTATGTAGGAGACGTAGGGGGCGTAAGAGATGTAGGGGGCGTTGGTGACATAGGAAGAGTAGTTATAGTGGAAGGCATGGTAGGAGTGGGAGGAATCAGAGGGAGAGGGACAGTAGAATCCATGTCATCATTCTCCCCCTGACAAATGAAGTGAGTCAAATCCAGGTGGTAGAATTCCTCCTCGCAAAAAGTAACATCCATGATACATAAAACGCGTTTAGAAGGAGGATGATAGCACCGATACCCTTTTGTAGTGTTAGAATAGCCAATAAAGACACATCGGAGAGCCCGAGGGTCAAGTTTGTCACGATGAGGCTGATGTACCTGAACAAAACATACACAACCAAAAACACGGAGTGAAAGATGAGAAGTATGAACAACAAAAGTAGAGAGACGGACTAGAAGAGTAGCATATTCTAGAACTCGTGAAGGCAGACGATTGATAAGATATGTAGCAGTTAGGATAACATCACCACAATATGATTTTGGAAGGTGCGTGGTGGTGAAGTTGTGAGGAAAACAGAATAAAATTATTAAGACCAAAATGCCCTTGAAAGGGTAAAATACAAAAAACACGGACTTAACATAAAATATTGATCACAACTCTCCCCATCAAGTCAGACGATATATATTTGTCATTCCGAGTTTATGAATATCATCAATAAAAACATCGCACCCCAAGCTTTTGGTGAAGATATCAACTAACTGGTCTTTAGATTGAACAAAATGAATGACTAAGTTTCCTTTTTCCAGATGGTCTTTGATAAAATGGCGGCCAACCTCAACATGCTTAATTCTGTCATGTTGAACAGAATTGTGCGCTATGCTGATGACAGCTTTGCTGTCACAGAACAGAGAGATGAGAACATTCTCCTCGAGACCCAGGTCTTGCAATAAGGTACGCAGCCATAAGCCTTCACAGAGAGCTTGAGACATTGACCGATGCTCAAGTTCAACACTAGATCTGACACAACATTTTGTTTTTTGCTACGCCACTTGACCAAATTTCCACCAACAAAGGTGCAGTACCCCATTGTGGATTTCCTGTCATCACGGCTTCCGGCCCAATCCGCATCAGTAAAGACTTCAATCCTTAAGTGGTTATTCTTTGAAAACATAAGCCCGCGACCGAGAGACTTCTTCAAGTACCGTAGTACGTGGTAGGAAGCTTTCTGATGTCTGATCCTGGGAGCATGCATATATCTACTCAAGGTTCCTTCAACATATGTGATGTCGGGACGAGTGTGAGATATGTATAAAAGTCTCCCAACCAATCTCTCATAACTCGAAGCATCAGTGTGATCGTCGTCGATGTCTTCATCGATCATATGGTTCTCCCCCATAGAGGTGTTAGCAGGAACACAACCAAACATCCCAATCTCTTTTAACAAATCTAAAACATACTTGCGTTGAGAGTTGAAGATACCTTGATTTGATCTGGTTACTTCAATTCCTAGGAAGTAATATAATCTCTCCAAGTCTTTTACTTCAATCTCAACAGACAGAAGAGCCTTTAGATTTGCGATTTCGTCTGAGTCATCACCGGTGATCACAATGTTATCAACATAGACGATAAAAATCACAAATTTTCCCTCATTTTTCCTGACAAACATAGTATGATCTGACTGTCCCTGTTTGTAGCCAAATTTGATCATGGCCTTGAGAAACCTGCCAAACCAAGCTCTTTAGGACTGTTTCAGTCCATACAAAGACTTCCTTAAGTGACAAACAAGCCCTTCTTGCCTCTTCTTCACAAATCCAAGGGGAATGTCATGTACACCTTTTCATCAAGATCACCGTGCAGGAAGACATTTTTAACGTCCATTTGTTGTAGATCCCAGCCCAAGCACGCAACACAAGATAGTAGAACACAAATAGAGTCCATCTTTGCTACAGGAGCAAAGGAGAAAAAGGTCTCCTGGTAGTCGACTCCCTGGGTCTGGGTGTATCCACGAGCCACTAGACGGGCTTTTTATCGCTCAACTTTACCATTCTGATTATGCTTAACAGAGAAAATTCACCTTGAACCGATGACTTTCTTGTCAGGGGGAAGGGGAGAGACATCCCATGTGTGATTCTTGTCCAAGACAGACATTTCCTCCTTCATTGCTTGAGCCCATGCCGGGATGCTAATCGCCTCCTGCCACGTATTTGGAATAGTAATCACAGACAAGGAAGATATAAAACCCTGATGAAGCTGGGTAAGATGATCATAAGCAGCATGATTAGAGATAGGGTGTTCCGTACACACAGGTTTACCTCTTAGCACAACAAGGGGAACATGTAGATCAGCATCAGAATATGAATCCAAAGAGACAATAGCAGCGATGGAACAACGAAGGGTTATTTACCTGTTTGACGATGGTAAACATGGGGAAAAGGAGAGATGAGAGACATACGATGGTATATATGAGAAAACAATGTAGGTGTTGTAGGGGATGAAGGTGGCGTAGGGGACGAAGGTGGCGTAGGAAGAGTAGCTATGGTGGAAGACATGGTAGGAGTAGGAGAAATCAGAGGGAGAGGAATCGTAGAGTCAGAATCCATGGCATCATTCCCCCCCTGACGAGTGGAGTTAGTCGAATCCAAGTCATAAGATTCCTCCGCGCGGAAAGTAACGTCCATGGTACAAAAACGCGTCTTGAAGGAGGGTGATGACACTGATACCCTTTTGTAGTGGTTGAATAGCCAATAAAGACACATCAGAGAGCTCGAGGGTCAAGTTTGTCACGATAAGACTGATGTATGTGAACAAAACATACACAACCAAAAACACGGGGAGGAAAATAAGATGTATGAACAACAAAAGTAGAGGAGAGATAGGCTAGGGGAGTAACATAGTCTAGAACCCATGAAGGTAGACGATTGATAAGATGAGTAGCAGTTAGGATAGCATCACCCCAAGATGATTTCAGGAGGTGCATGGTGGTGAGAAGGCACCAGACAATATCAAGGAGATGCTGGTTTTTCCATTCAGCAACACCATTTTGGGTGGAGGTGTAAACGCAAGTGGTTTGATGAATAATTTCATGACTTGTGAGATATGAGCCAAACGGTCCACAGTCATCGTATTCCCCACAATATCACTACGAAGAACACAAATAGTACCATTGAACTAAGTTTGCACCATTTAATGGAAGGTTTGAAAAACCGGAAACACTTCATTTTTTTTTAAGAGGTAAACCCAAGTAGTGCGGGAAAAACAATCGATAAAGATGGCAAACCAACGATAACCAGTTAAAATAAAACCAGGGAAGACCTCTAAACATCAGAATGTATAACAAGAGAAGGAGTAGTACTAGGAGAAGATAAATACAATGAAGAATATCGAACATGTTTAGACATTTTACAAAATCACAAGCTAAAGTTTTAATAAACGACAATAAAGTAGGAAATAATTTTTGAAGGTAGACTGGAGAAGAATGTCCAAGACGCAAATGTTAGCGTCGAGCATCAGCAACAGTAACAACAGAAGAACCAAGGGCAAGGGACAATGTAGTAGAATCCAGATGGTACAGGACACCACGATTCCTACCATTGCCAATGATCCGCTTCGTACCCAGTTCCTGAAAAACACATGAATCAAAGGTTACAAAGCAGTTAAGAGAGCGAGTGATATTGTTAATTGAAAGTAGACTGATAGGAAAAGAGGGATCATGCAAGACAAAAGAAAAGGAAATCGAGGGGGAACATGAAATGTTGCTCTTGCCCGCAAGGGGACAGGGTGCCGTTAGCGGAGATAACCTTGCCCTTACCGGACAAGGGAGTGTAGGAAGAAAAACCTGAGGAGGAGTCGGTTATGTGATTAGTGGCTCTCAAGTCAATGATCCACTCAAAGTAAATTGTTCAAAGTAATCCAATTCCTGAGAGATACGCTCGAACTCGGAGAAGTAAGTAGCCATCGTCATGGATCCCTGACATAACTCTAGCATACGACGCGTCAACTCATAAATTTGAGTGGAATTGCCGATCTGAGAGTAAGTTTCGCGTGCCCGAGTCCAGATCTCATAGGCCGGGTCCATCAACATATAACTACAATATTCCTTAGGTGATGGAATAAAGGCGCCACGAGACAATAAGGGAATTTTTAGAATCTCAATGCCGCTAAGTAGGATTACACGGAGGAGGTGCCATGATTGTCCCATCTATATATCCGAACATCTGGTGGCTGTGAATGACATGTTGAGACACACGAGACCATTCAAGGTAATTCGTCCTATCTAGGGGCACAATGGTGATCTTCAAAGAGCCAGCGTGGCCATGGGGCCGCTGAGGGTCACCCATCTCCGGCGTCACAACACTCGGCGAGGTGGAAGAATCAACTGTAGCTGATGAATCACCCATGATGAACAATCAGCAAAAAACTAGCGGAGAATCAGCAGGAAATAGTGGCAATAACCATGCCCAGAAGGAAACAGAGGTCCTCGTGAAGGAAGGAAACAGAGGTCCTCGTGAAGGAAGGAAACAGAGGACAGTAGATAGCAAAACTAACGAAGAATCAGCAGGAAACAGTGGCAATAACCATGCCCAGAAGGAAACAGAGGGCCTCGTGAAGGAAGGAAACGAGGACAGCAGACAACACCGAAGCACGAAGAAGAAGATGGAGATCATGGAGAAGCCGATGCAACCGCTGATTTAAAGACACTGACGTTGAAGGAGGCTGATGCTGGAAGACATTGAAAGACGGGCATAGCTGGATGAGAGGCAAAGATCAGGAGGCAGATGCTGAAGAAGATGTCGACGTCGTTGGATCTGGAGGCACCGTCGCTCGGAGATTTAGACGAAGAAGCAGGCGATGATCGAGCTCGAATTAGGATGAGGAACACGCGATGAGAATGACAGAAGCATGGATCGACGACAACAAGTCGGCACGCATCATAAGGAGAGGCGGCAGTCTCCTTCAGCGTGCGCAACCGCCGACAAGAGGACCGCGGCTCAGCATCGAAGGGACCTCAAAATAGCAGAGAGCGGCGGGTTGCGGGATGAGGCCGACGAGAGAGAAATGCGGGATGCGGAAGTGAGCGCGGGCGGCGGAAGCGAGCGCGGGCGGTGGAAACGAGAGCTGCAAGTTAGAGTTTTTCTCTTGCTCTGATACCAAGTTGAGAGGAAAACAAGATAAAATTTTTAAGAGCCCTTTACTCATATATATATATATATTGAATAAGGGGAGCAACAAAAGACCGAAATACCCCGTAGAGGGTAAAATACAAAAAACGCGAACTTGACATAAAATATTGATTACAACTGTGAGAAGGCACCGGTCAACATCCAGGAGATGCCGATTTTTTTGTTCAGCAACACAATTCTGGGTAGTTGTGTAAACGCAAGTGGTTTGATGAACACTACCATGAATTGAGAGATAAGAGTCAAACGCTCCACGATCATCATATCCCCTCATTATCACTACAGATAACACAAATATTACTGTTGAACTGTGTTTGCACCATTTTATGAAAAGCTTGAAAACATGAAAACACTTCATTTTTCTTTTTTAAGCGATAAACCCAAGTAGTGCTGTAAAAACAATCGATAAAGGTAACAAATCAACAAAAATCCGATAAAGATAAAATAAGGGAAGACCCCCAAACATCAGAATGTATGACAAAAAAAGGGTGTGACTAGGAGAAGATAAATGTGACGATGAATGTCGAACATGTTTAGACATTTCACAAGCATCACAAGCCAAAGAGTTAATAGACTGCAACAAAGTAAGAAATAATTTTTTAAGATAGATGGGAAAGGGATGTCCAAGACGCAAGTGTCAACGTCGAGCACCAACAATAGTAACAACAAAAGAAGAGAGGGCATGAGATGATGTCTGAGAATCCAGGTAGTACATGCCTCTGCGGTTCCTACCACTGCCAATGATCTGCTTCGTACCCAGTTACTGAAAAACACAAGAGTCAGGAAAGAATGTTTCAGAGAAGTTAAGAGATCGAGTGATATTGCTAATTGACAGTAAACTACAAGGAAAAGAGGGAACATGTAAGGCAAAAGAAAGAGAAATTGAGGGGGAACATGAAATGTTGCCCTTGCCCGCAATATGAGACAAGGTGCCATTTGCGGAGATAACCTCGTCATTGCTAGACAAGGGGATGTAGGAGATAAAACCTGAAGAGGAGTCGACCATGTGATCAGTGGCACCTGACTCAATGATCCACTCAGACAGGGGAGACATGACAGCGTTAGCACTAGGCATAGCGACAGTAGCAAAGAAGGTAGAAGTACCAAAGGTAGCGTCCGTCTGGGAGTGTAGAAGATGGCGGAGAGCATCCGATTCATGCTCTGTAAAATGTCCCGAGGGCTCGTCGTAGACCTCAGTGGAGTAGGCGACATCATGAGGTCGAGAACTATGCTGTCGGAACTCCCCCCGACCTTGTTCACGAGCACAACCACGGCTAGGTCCAGGTGGAGCAAGGTGAGGATGGAGCTTGAAGCATACATCCCAAGTGTGGCCCCTGCGGCCATAGTAATCACAAGTAGGAATAATGTGGGTATGGTTAGAGTTTCCCCAACAAACACTAGTAAAGGCAGAGCGATCCAGAGTAGTCGTGCTGAGAGTCTGACGACAGCCTTCATCGTCAAGAATCATACTAAAGGCCTCCTGAAGAGATGGTAGAGTGAGTGCGATGAAGAATAGTAGTCTGAACCGCTTCGAGTTCCATGTTCAAACCCATCAGAAAGACATGTAGACGAAATCGTTCGTCCTTTTTATGCAACATGATTGCATCGGCAATACAGGCGGGAGTAAACTGGTCAAAGTAGTCCAATTCCTGAGAGTGACGCTCGAACTCAGTGAAGTAAGTGGACACCATCATGGATCCCTGACGCAAGGGGATGTAGGAGATAAAACCTGAAGAGAAGCCGACCATGTGATCAGTGGCACCTGAATCAATGATCCACTCAGACAGGGGAGACATGACAACGTTAGCACTAGGCATAGTGACAGTAGCAAAGAAGGTAGAAGTACCAGAGGTAGCGTCCGTCTGGAAGTGTAGAAGACTGCGGAGAGCATCCAATTCATGCTCTGTAAAATGTCCTGGGGGCTCGTCGTAGACCTCAGTGGAGTAGGCGGCATCATGTGGTCGAGAACTATGCTGTCGGAACTCCCCCCCGACCTTGTCCACGAGCACAACCACGGCTAGGTCCAAGTGGAGCAAGGTGAGGATGGAGCTTGAAGCAGACATCCCAAGTGTGGCCCCTGCGGCCATAGTAATCACAAGTAGGAATAATGTGGGTATGGTTAGAGCTTCCCCGACCAACACTAGTAAAGGCAGAGCGATCCAGAGTAGTCGTGCTGAGAGTCTGACGACGGTCTTCATCGTCAAGAACCATACTAAAGGCCTCCTGAAGAGATGGTAGAGGGGGTGCGATGAAGAATAGTAGTCTGAACCGCTTCCAGTTCCATGTTCAAACCCATCAGAAAGACATGTAGACGAAATCGTTCGTCCTTTTTATGCAACAAGATTGCATCGGCAGTACAGGCAGGAGTAAACTGGTCAAAGTAGTCCAATTCCTGAGAGTGACGCTCGAACTCAGTGAAGTAAGTGGACACCGTCATGGATCCCTGACGCAACTCCAGAATACGACGCATAAGATCATAGATCTGGGTGGAATTTTCGATCTGATAATAAATTTCGCGCGCCTGAGTCCAAATCTCATGGGCAGAGTCCATCAACATATAACTCTGATATACCTTAGGAGACATAGAATGGAAGAGCCACAAGACCACAAGAGAATTTTCAGAATCCGGATGCTTCCAAGTTGTATCATCCTGAAGAGGTGCCACGATCGTCCTATCTATATATCCGAACATCTGATGACTGTGAATTACATGTTGAGCTGCACAGGACCATTCAAGGTAATTCGTCTCATCCAAAGGCACAATGGTGATCTTCAAAGAGTCAGTGTGTCCGTGAGTCCGTTGAGGGTGACTCATCTGGGGCGTCACAACTCTTGGCGAAGAAGTAGAAGAGTTAACCATGACAATGATGGACTAGCAATAAGAACAATCTTAGAACGCAATGGCAATAACCACTGCTGGAAACCCCATTGAAGATGGCCCTCAAGAAGGAGACGGGCTCAGGAAAAATGGATCTGGAAAGGGTGGCTGCCGCCAGTGCTGAAAAAGTGACAAGAGGACCCGTCGACGAAAGTAAACACCAGAGCTGGAAGATAGAGGAGATCTTGAAGGCAGCAACAATAACGACGCCGGATATGGAAGTAGACAACGCCGGATTAGGAAGACAACATCAATTGTCGGAGATGATACACGACGGTGCGTCGAGGAAGCATACAAAGACGAGCACGAGCACGATGGAGGACCCTCAACACAAGCAATTGAGGGATGGATTCATCAACATCAAGGCAGCATGCGTTACAAGGAGGGGTGGTGGTCTCCCTCAGCGCGCGCAACCACCAGTGATAACGTAAGGGATCAACATCCAGGGAACCTCAAACTAGCGGTGGAATGGAGGAACGCGAGGGAATAGGTCGGCGGAGGAGTCGAATGGAGGCGAAAGAGGTCGGCGGGGGAGACTATGTTTTTTTCCTCCTTTATTACCAAGTTGAGAGCAAAAACAGGAGAAAAATTATATTGATGATAATAATCAGGAGTCTTTTACTCGTACATATATATTGAGTAAGGGAAACATCAAAATACCAAAAATACACATAACGACCTGACAAAATATATTAATTACAACTGTTGGCACATGCTTCGTCGGGCTGTCCAGCTTAAAGTGCAGTGCATCCTACTCCGGTCAGAATCTTCATGATCGACCGGAGAATGGGGAGCCTGGAAATCAAAATTTCCAAGCAAGTCGCGTCCTTCACAACTGGAGGAGCCGGAGGTATTGGCACAGAAGCCTCCAACTTCTGTTTCTCTTCGCTAGACTTCACCCATCCTCCGACCAAAAGTTTCTCCCCGGTTAGCCCTGTGCCCCCATCGGCGCGGCCAAGAATCTACCTCAGCAAATCCCTATTGTAGTATTCTTGAATAGGGATGAGGTGGTGAAGAAGATGGAGAGAGGTTGAGAAATTTATGGAGTGCAGAAATGGGTGGAGCTTTTGAAGTTGATGCATTGGGGACATCCAAAGAGGAGAAGATGCTTTGCTTTCCGAAGAAGGTTTTGAGTGGGAAGTGAAAGTGGGGGCGGTTCTCTATTCTTACCTTAAATCAGATACCCAAACTCCTGAAGGGAACTATGGTTTAGGGAAGCCCAAAGTGGAGATGAGGATGGAAGGAGAGAGCTCGTTTCCACCTTCTGAGTTCTGACGGGAGCCCGACAACCAGAGGAGAAAGCAGATTTCATGGTCACGAAACCTAACCTTGCGCGAATTTTTTTTCTAGTGTGGTCGCCCGCCCACGCTCGCCATATATTGGGTCTGCCCCTAATTGTGATCGTCGGAGTTCAATGTAACGTCTCCAACAATTTTATCGATGAGTTCATTGAGTTTGTCAATCATGATCTTGAATTCCCGTCAACCACTATTGACGTTATTTATGAAAGGAATTCAAGCCCACATTTGCTCCCTCTGCATCGAACATCTTATCACAATCACTGACGACATGTATATTGCTCGTTTGGTTGAAGCGGACTTCTCCGTCAAGACCACTAAACATATCTAAGCTAACCTCTCCCACTCTACCTCTTATAATCTGTGACAACCCTATTGCCTACAATCCACAACAGAACAACTCATCCATGATATAACCGCCTTTCCAAATCACCCCCTCATCCTCCACCATACACTAATTATCAAACGAGGAATACAATGATTTGCGAAGCAAGGGGATTTATTTCCACTAAAAGCAGTTGTACTCACCCATTGATTGTTGTCGAAGAGTTGCAGGTTCTCATCAGGGACAATGATTCATATGTGATACTTTTAGATTTCAAATCCATGAAGTGGAGGATGGTACACCCACTGACATTCGGGAAGGCCACTTATATATGGACCTCATATGCTTCTCACAAGCTAACTCTGGACCGTGCACATGGAGTTGAGCAGACAATTTCACGACCTTCCAGCCCGATCATACAAGTCTGCGCGAGAGCCGCAGTGTGTCTGTCCACAACATTCGTCGGCGCGACCGTGAGCTCATGGACGAGGAGAGAGTCATGTACCTTTTCATGTTGTTATCTCTCTTCTTTCCTGTCGGTTATAGGGGTTGATTTTCATTGTCACTGATGGAAAATTTACTTGAATTCTTGAGAGAAATACAGTGACATTATTCAATAACGGCATGACATTGCAAAAAAAATGAACACAACAATCAGAAGACAATATCTCGCCAACTCTTGTAGGTTAGGTATTCCAAAGAGATTCTCTCAAATGAGAGAAAAAGCTAAGGGATCTAACAGATACCCCACACAAGCTGGGTATAATGACTCTTCAAGAGTGTCGTTAGGCATAGACACGGCTCCATGTATTTTGTTGTAGTGCGAGAGGGTCAGCTTGGACGTGTGCATAACAACTGCAGCATCATGTATTCTAGATTCCTAGTGTAATTTCACACCACAAACACTGACCATGGGAGGGCTTTTTGTATGTACCAACTGTTGGAGTTTGTCATCTAGAACTTATCAAGAGATTAGTCTTATTATCAACATAATATAAACCCATGGGATCACACACGAAGAACATACAAAAATTTGACTATTGATCAAGTTAGTTTTATTTATATTAGATTTAAATAAAACCAAATCCATAATGTATATTTAAATGATAATTAATTAATTGAAAATTACTCTTTTCGGCGTTGAACTGAAACGACAACTTATTAAGTGCGATAAATTCATCTCTAATGGATTTTCTAAATCTCCTCTCTGATATAAAAGAGATCATTTTAGACATTGCCGATGAATACTATTTTTGGTTTTGACTGAAAGTGAAAGAGTCACCTGTTTTGTTCTTCTATGAAAGACCGACAAAACAAGGAGAAACACAAGAGAGGAATCTTCTCAGAAACTAAACTAGTATTTCGTTGTAAAGACGAGCGCACATCTTCCATATGTGAGACCGTTAGACGGTCTACGTGGTGTTTTTTGTTTTCCTATGGATACTTGTAGAAACGTGGATTTTGTTTTGCGTTTTGATTCTCAAAATTACTTGTTCTTCACGAAATTTGATTTTATTATAGATATATGCTTCTTTTTCTTGATTTGTTGTGTTTCGCATGGATCCATTCTATGATTTTCAGTATCATGTTGTGATCATGAAACCCCAATAATGTTATCAGAGCCACTTGCGAAACCACTTAGTCAGAAATCGTTTCCCCCTTTTATAGTAACTGTTAGAAAAGCCCATTTAAGGGCCCATGTTGTTCCTTATTTTTTCTCTCTGTTGTATTAGTCCCACATCATGTATTAGGATTTTTTCCTTCCTTCTTCTCCTATATAAGGGTATGTATACTTGTAACTATTATCAAGTGAACATATATACAAGGTTGGCTTTCTCCATTTCTACATGGTATCAGAGCCAGGTTGCTGACTCCTGCGGACTCCCCTTTCTGTCCGCCCTGCGACCTCCTGCGGCCTCCCTTTTCCTGCGACCTCTTGCGGCCTCCCTTTTCCTGTCCGCTGCCTCTCCCTCCGTGGAACCACCTCTCCTCTACGGCCTGTGAAAGTGTGTCCGCATCTTCTAGCCGCTTCAGTCCTGCGGCCTCCCGTGTCCAGTCCGCAGCATCTCCTCCCGTGGAACCACCTCTCCTCCCGCCTTCTCCTTCCTCCTCTGGCCCCCTATTTATAGCCATCCTGTGGGGTCCACTGCTTCCCCTTTTCGCTGCGGCCTCCTCTTGTCCGGCGCGACCTCGGCGACCTCAACCTCTTGGTTTCCTTCCTGTCCGCTGACCGCTCTCTTGTGTCCGCTCGAGTCTCTTTGCTCGCGGACTGCTCCACTCTAGCTCGCTCTGCTTCTGTCCGCTCGAGCCTCTTTGCTCGCGGACTCCCTATCCGCAATCTCTTGCGGACTGCTCCTGTCTGCTGCGGACTCTCCTCTTGTCCGTTGCGCACTCCCTCGCGGACTCCCTCAACCGACTCCGCAATCTCTTGCGGATTCCTTCTCTGTCCGCCGCGGACTCTCCTCTTGTCCGTTGCGCACTCCCTCGCGGACTCCCTCAACCGACTCCGCAATCTCTTGCGGATTGCTCCTGTCCGCTGCGGACCCTCCTCTTGTCCGTTGTGCGCTCTTCTCTCTTGCTGCGGACGCTCTCTTTTATAACCTTTTCTCTCTCCGTGGGACCACCTTCTTACCCGTCCGCTGCGGCCTCTCTCCTAGTCGCGGCCTCTCGTCAGCCCGCTCCTGCGCTCGTTGCTTGATCGCAGCCTGTCTTGCCTGCGGCCTCTTTTCTGTCCGCCGCGGCCTCCCTACTCGTCGCGGCCTCCTTCTTTGTCCGCTGCGGCCTGTCTCTGTCCGCGCGACCTCTCTCTACCCGCTGTGGTCTGCCCTACTCGTCTCAACCGCCTCCAGTCCGCCGCGGACTGTTCCTGCTCGCTGCCGGCCTCCCTTCTGCTAGTCGCCCGGCCTCGTCTCTGTCACCGCATGGCGCCTGCTGCTTCAGCTGTCACCTCTGTTGTGTCCTTCTCTACGGAGGGTATCACCTGCCTCTCTCATCATCCTTGTTGGATCGTTGATTCTGGCGCTACTCACCATATCTCCTCTCAGAAGCCCCCAGTATATCTCCAACTGCCTCATCCTGCTCGCATCACTGTGGCCAACGGTGACACCCTCCCTGTCTTTGGCTCCGCTGATCTTCAGCTTACGCCAACCCTTTCTCTTTCCTCGGTTCTTCACGTTCCGGGTTCTCCCTTCAATTTATTATCAGTTAGTCGTCTCACACACGACCTTGACTGTTGTATTACATTTTCACCCTCTTCTTTTCTTATGCAGGATCGCCGCACCCGGAGTACCATTGGTCAAGGGCAGCTGGTGAATGGGTTGTACATCTTGGATATCCCACCAACTCTTCTCTCCACCATCTCTACTGTTGATTGGCATTGCCGCCTTGGACATGCTCCCCTTTCGATTCTCAAGCGGGCTCTTCCTGATATCTCTTTACAAGAGTTCTCCTGTGAATCTTGTGTCTACGGCAAACAACACCGTTCCTCTTTCCCCCCTGCCTGTACCAGGAGTACTACTCCCTTGTCGTTAGTTCATTCTGATATTTGGGGTCCTTATCGGCTCCCTAGTATTTTTGGCTTTCGGTATTTTGTCACGTTCATTGACGATTACTCCCGTACCATGTGGCTCTATTTCCTACATGATCGCACTGAACTTCCCTCTGTCTTTCGTGCCTTTTTACTTGAGATGCGTACGCAGTTCGCCACTCCTCTCAAAGTCATTCGCACTGATAATGCTCGGGAGTATACGGGTCGTGCCTTCTCCGATCTCTGCACAGACTTTGGTGTCATCCATCAAACTTCCTGTGCGTATACCCCTCAGCAAAACGGGGTGGCCGAACGAAAAAATCGTCATCTTCTCGATGTTGCCCGCTCTCTTATGTTCCAAATGCATGTTCCCACCAAATATTGGAACTTTGCTGTTTCCACCGCCTGTCATCTCATCAACCGCCTTCCCTCCTCTGTCCTTAATTTTGCCTCGCCTATCCAACTCCTCTCTCCCTCCATCCCCCTCACCTCTCTCACACCACGGATCTTCGGGTGTGTTTGTTATGTCCACCTTCTTGGCCCTCCTTCCGACAAACTTGCTCCTCGGGCCGCCAAGTATATGTTTGTTGGCTACTCCCGCACTCAAAAGGGGTACGTCTGCTACTCTCCTACTACCGGAAAAATGGTCGTTTCTGCAGATGTCACCTTCTGCGAAGACCAGCCCTTCCACTTACCCGACACCACCTCGTCTTCTGCTCCCTCGTCTTCTGCTCCCTCTCTTCCCCGGCCCGTTGTCCCGGTCACGCCATCTGTGCCGTCTTCTTCCTCCTCTCCCCCCGTTCCTCCTCGGGTTCCTCCACCGCTCATCCGTGTCTACTCTCGTCGCCCATCCATGGATGCTCCCGTGACCCAGCTCCCTGCTGCCAGCGATAGCTCGGCTGCGGTCGATCACGCTCCCGTCTCTACAGCTCATCCCTTGACCAACTACGTCTCTCTACATCGGCTCACACCGCCTCTCTACGCTTTTGCCACCTCCCTTTCCTCTATTTCTCTTCCTAACAATGTGCAGGAGGCGTTTCACCACCCAGGATGGCGGGCTGCTATGCACGATGAAATGCAGGCTCTCTGGGCTAACCAGACCTGGGATCTGGTTCCTCTTCCTACTGGTCACACCCCTGTTAGCTGCAAATGAGTCTTTGTCATTAAACATGCAGCGGATGGCACTATCGACCGTCTGAAGGCACGTCTTGTGGCACGGGGGTTTACTCAGCAACATGACCTTGATTACGAGGAAACCTTCTCTCCCGTGGCCAAATTGAACACGGTCCGCGTTCTTCTCTCCTTGGCTGTTCATCGTCACTGGCCACTTTATCAGCTGGATATCAAGAATGCCTTCCTCAACGGCGATCTCCAGGAGACAGTTTATATGCAGCAGCCTCCCGGGTTTGAGACCACGGGGGAGTCTTTGGTATGCCACCTTCGGAAATCCATTTATGGTCTCAAACAGTCCCCGCGTGCATGGTTTGAAAAGTTCAGTAAGGTGGTCTGTGCTAGTGGCTTCACTCGGAGCTCGGCTGATTTTTCTCTCTTCACCCGACATCGGTCAACCGGGACTGTGATTCTTCTGGTCTATGTTGATGATATCCTGATTACTGGCGACGACACGACAAGAATACAACAGATCAAGGCACAGTTGAATTCTGCCTTTCAAACCAAAGACCTGGGCAACCTTCGGTACTTTCTTGGGCTCGAGGTCGCCCGACGTCCTGATGGTCTAGTGTTATCTCAAAGGAAGTACTGTATAGACCTCCTTCGTGATGCAGGTTATTCTGGGTGCAAACCTGCAGAGACTCCTATGGACGCAAATCACAAGCTCTCGGCCCATAGCTCTGACTGTGACAAGCTACTTACAAATCCGGAATATTACAGACGCTTGGTTGGGAAGCTGATCTACCTTACGGTGACTCGACCAGACATCTCATTTGCTGTGGGAGTTGTGAGCCGTTTCATGCACGCTCCTCGGACATCTCATCTTCAAGCTGTCGAGCGCATCCTTCGATATCTCAAGATCGCCCCCGAACAAGGACTCGTGTACAAGCCATCCACATCTCTATCTCTTGTCGCGTATTCTGACGCTGACTACGCAGGATCTATTGATGATAGGCGCTCCACAACTGGATTCTGTACTTACTTTGGTGGACACCTCATAACTTGGCGTAGCAAGAAACAGAATGTGGTTGCGCGTTCCTCTGCCGAAGCCGAGTACCGGGCTATGGCTGCTGTCGTTTCTGAGCTAACCTGGCTTGAAGGCCTTCTGAGAGACTTAGGTGTTCGTCTCTCATCTCCGGCAACCTTATTTTGCGACAGTCAGGCAGCAATTCATATTGCCAAGAATCCGGTTTTTCACGAACGAACAAAGCATATCGAAGTTGACTGTCACTTTATCCGGGAAAAGGTACAGTCAAAGAAGATAGATTTGGCGCATGTTCCTGCTACCGACCAAGTTGCGGACATCCTGACGAAAGCTCTCTGCAGGCCGCTATACTATCAGTTCTTATCCAAGCTTGGCGCCTACGACTTGTACGCTCCAGCTTGCGGGGGAGTGTTAGAAAAGCCCATTTAAGGGCCCATGTTGTTCCTTATTTTTTCTCTCTCTTGTATTAGTCCCACATCATGTATTAGGATTTTTTCCTTCCTTCTTCTCCTATATAAGGGTATGTATACTTGTAACTATTATCAAGTGAACATATATACAAGGTTGGCTTTCTCCATTTCTACAGTAACCATCCATCTCTGTTCAGTTTTGGAAATTGGATCGCCGAACATGTGATTCGCTAATTTTTGTTTTATAAAGTTGATCGTGGATCGCCTAAAAGGCCGATCACCGATTGTCGATCACAAATAAGTGCGCGTGTCTATTGTCCAAGGGAAGAGAGATTTTTAATTGCCGATCGTCGATCGGGGATCGCCTAACGCAAATCAATGATAGCAGATTGTCGATACGCGCTTATAAATATGAGATTACAAAATACTTCTTAAATCTCGTATTTAGCCTTCAAACATGAAATGTTGATGATTTTTCTAGAAGGAAATTATGGCGGTTTTGCCAAAAAGGTCAGGACATTGCTCTACACCCATTATGGGCTCTGCTCCTTGACCCAACTCGTTGATTGGTCAACAATACCACTATTAAGGGCTCTGCCCATTAGGACTCCGCCAAGAGTGCGACCCCTTGCAACCTCGACAGGGGCGCGACCCCGTGCAATCTCTCCATATTTCGTAGTGCATTATATGTAAATCTGAGATGCTCCAACAATGTGAATGGTATAATTATTTCATGATTGTTTTATAATTTGTGCAAGATTAAAAGTTAATTATTAATCATGAAAAATCTTTAAAGTTATATTAAGTATTTGGATTTCTTCCAATGGATGACATTCATCAATTCCTTGATCAATGAAGTGTAATTTTGTCAAAGCAAGGTGCACCAATCTGTCAGTGAGGTACAATCAGATAATTATGATATACAACTGTCAAATATTGGGTCATACTTAACTAACCAATCTCAATTGGATTGAGGGCTTAGAGACAGAGTTAAGAAGCATCATAAGATGAATGCGAATAAATATTATTAATCCAACTATACAAGAGTTGTATAAGATACAATTGACAAATTTTGTCTACCTAACCAAATCATAGGTGATTAGTCAAAAGATGACTTATGACTTCGTGAAACATGGATCTTGTCCCACGAGTGATTATATCGCCTAAACTCAACAAAATTAATATTAAGAGTTATTAATTTGAAATAAAATAGTGTGAATGTTTTAATAAAAGATCTTATTAAAAAAACTGTATTTTGAAATATAATACTAATTTAAACTCTGCATAATATATCGTGAACATCCATAACAAGTAACACACATCACGCATTGTCTCTGCGATCGGTTCTTGAGAAGGACAAGCTTAATGTTACAAACTTCCTGGACTGGTACATAAATTTAAGGGTTGTCCTCGGACAAGAGTGAAAACTTTTTGTCTTTGTATCTTAGAGGAAGATCTCCTTTAAGAGCCACTTGATGGCGCGTGATACGTTCTCAGGAAATCCCGAAGAGGAATTCGACAAGGGGGAGGACCGACGGTGAAGAGCAAGAGAAAGGAGAAGAGAGCAAGAGGAAAGGTTATGGAGCAACCATAATACTCATACATCAAAAACATAACTCAAAAGAGTACAACTTCACCCCTTATAAGTGCGGGGTGTGACAAAATAAGAAATACAACATAAAAGAAAAGAAATAAATGCGTACGACCAAATAGGAAATAATGAAATAGAAGATAAATAAAACGTCAGTCCGACGCCGCGTCTTCAGTCTCTCCTCCTGCAGATGGACCTGTCGTCGTCTTCCTCCGCGTGTGGACCCGCCACGGTGTCTCCTCGGCGTGTGCGTGTCCCGTCGACATGCGCAGTCGTAACAATACCGCCGTCTGTAAAACATGCCTTGTCCTCAAGACAGTGATCAGAGCGGTGTCGGCAGTAGTGATCCCGGAACAGCCTCGTGGCTTCGTTCTCCAAATTATAAGACTCCGCAATCGGGACCTCCTGCGGGCCAAGGTCCCTCTGAAGGTAGTAGCAGTAACCAAGTAGCTTGGCTGGGTAGTTCGGCACCAACTATCGTCTTTCTTCCGGACCAGAGAAAACTGAGATATTGGCGATCCTGACGGAGGCTGGGTGACGTCGGTGAGTGCAGTAGAACGCTCTTGGTGGCCCGTCAAAGAAGGAGAAGGCATCACGGACGGGGCCGAGAGAGCCCACAACCCCACTAAGAAGGTGACGTCCAAGGGCCGCTGGATTGTGCGGAGGGAGATCAGAGAGCGTAGGAGGGAGGAGTCGCCGTCAAGAAGACATAGCTATACCTTGTGTAGGAATTGCATGGACATAGTCTCCCAGTTGATGCATACCTCGCCGAGCGGGCGGAGCCAAGCCACTCCCAGAATAGCGTCGGGTCCACCAAAGCCGAATGTGTACAAGTCTAGGGTCACAGAATAGTATCCCATAGAAAGCGAGACGGTAGTGCAACAGCCCTGAGTCGGTCGGTGACGCCCATCGCCCATAGCACCGCAACATCCGGGGAGGGAGCCCAAGAAAGATGGAGCTGCTGCACCAAGTGTTCAGAGATGAGGTTGTGGCCGACGCCACTATCCACCATAATGATGATCGGGCGATCATATAGTGTACCTGAAAGCTGCATGGTCTTCTGGCTGGAGAACTCGCCCGTTGAGGCGCCAGATAGCTCCAACTGGTGGAATGTAGTTGCGGTGGGGTCGAGAGGGGTGTCCTCCGGTGAGAGCTCCAGGGCAGCAAAGTCAGCCAAGATAACCTCAGGGTCGACGCCGCCGATGATGGAGCGGAACTACTTGACTGTGCAGACATGGGTACAAGAATAGGGCTGGCGGAAGAGAAAATACAACCCCTTGCGACGGAGGTCGTCCAACTCGCGGTTGGAGAATCGCTGAGGAGGGTCCGGTCGACCTGACAGAGGGGATGGAGGAGGCCGAGGAGTTGGTGTCTCTGGAGTAACGGTCGGACACGGTCGACCCCCCGATGGAGGTCCGTCTGACGATGTAGGTGGCCAAGGAGACAAATCCACCTCCACGAGGTGGGCCATGTCGAGGGCATGGGAAACCGTCCAGGGGTGATGAGTGTAGAGCCAGGAGCGGATGTTGGCCAAGAGGCCCTGCATGAAGAAGCCGAGATAATGATTCAGCGGTAAGCCCGAAACATGGGTGACGAGGCCACAAACTCATCAATGTAATCATCCAATACACCGATTTGGCGGACCCCACACAGCCATTCGATGGTGGATCCGAAATAGCGGCTGTCATAGCGACAGATCATCTCATGTCTGATCTCCGACCAAAAGATAGTCGGGTTGGACTGTCGGAGCCACCGAGCCCAATGAAGGGCGGAGCCGCAGAGTCCCATGACGACAGTTGAGACTTTATCCTGCTCCGGAGTATGGTGGAGGTCGAAATACTGCTCCGCCATGGCAATCCACCCAATTAGGTCCACCCCGACAAAGGTGGGGAGGTCCAAAGCGAGGGCGGGATGGCCTGGAAGAAGCGGGACTGCGGAGTGCCCGATGTACTGAAGGGATGTCGATCCAAGGATGGGCGCGCCAGCGGCCGGGCACGCGGATACGTTGGCGGAGGGCGGCAGGGCATCAAACTTAGTGTGAAGGGCGAGAAGGTAGGCATGCATTAAGGCTACAAGTTGTTCCTGAGCCTCGATGCGGCGACTAAGTGATTCGGCGGCGGAATCAAGAGTGGGGTCGTCAGAGGAGCGAGTGGTGGGCGCCATGGGGCTAGGGACGGTGATTGGGATGGGCGGATGTGACCGAAAAAGGTGGAAAATCCAGCCTCGTCTTTGCTGTGGCCGAACGGCCGATTGCGGAAGGGAAGCAGGCGGCGGAATGCCAGGAGGAACTGTGCTGCACAGTCGGCTTCCTGGTGAGGACGGGTTGTGGGCGCGGAAACTGCTGCGAAACCGCGGCTGGGGCAGCAGGATCCGGCAGCACAGGGTTGCGCGGGTTATGTCGGGCGCGGAAAGAGGTGCGTCGCGGGATGCGCACGATGCGGGAAGCGCAGGTGTCGCGGGAGGAGAGGGATATCGCGGTCACAGGAAATGCGGGACGCGACGTTGGGGGTCGGCGGGGATGCACACGCAAAATGGCAGTGGTAGGACTCCAGAGGCGTTCGGCGGGCGGTCCGGCAGGTCGGACCAAATTGATACGTTCCCAGAAAATCCCGAAGAGGAATCCGACAAGGGGTGGGGGTGGAAAGCGAGAGTAAGGTGGAGAGAGCGAGAGGAAAGGTTAGGGAGCAACCCTAATTCTCATACATCTAAAACATAACCCAAAAGAGTACAACTCCACCCCTTCTAAGTGTGGAGTGTGGCAAAATAAGAAATACAACATAAAAGGAAAGAAATAAATGTGCACAACCAAAAAAGAAATAATGAAATAGGAAAAAAATAAAACGTCAGGCTGGCGCTGCGTCTCTGGTCTCTCCTCTTGCAGACAGACCCGTCGTCATCTTCCTCCGCATGCGGACCCGTCACGGTGTCAACTCGGCGTGTGCGTGTCCCGTCGGCATGCGTAATCGTAACAGTGCGTCTTGTGCAGACAAAGATACTTACAAAAAGTATTTGGATGATTCTTTGGACGTCAAAATCCTCATGCTAAGCCATAAATTCTGAACTTTAGAAGCAACATGAGAGCATACTTGACTTTGAAATTATCAAGCACCTGAAGAAAATATTTCAGGGCAGACTCGAAAAGAGAAACGTGATGTCTAGTGTTATTTCAGTGTAAGATGTCCGTGAGTCAGTAAGAACTCATGTACCTAAAATGATTTGGTAGATTACGAATTTTTAAAGATTTTGTTTTCCAATGGGTCAAAAGTTGACTGCTGACGTTATTTTGCATTTGTTGCTAGAAAATTATGAGTAGTTTACCGTGAATTACAACATGAATTTGATTGGCAAAACACTTCACAAATTGTTAGGCATGTTAACAACTGTCAAAAATACGAGGAAAGTCAAATCTACTAGCATCTTATTGATGGTGCATAAAAGTAAGGGTAAGATTAAGAGATTTAAAAAGACTAAGATGTGATCTAAGTCTTACTTTAAGGTCATGTTTCTGCACTGAGGAATAGAGGATTGGCGAAAGATGAAAATTATCGCTATTATGAAAAGCCTGAACACTAGAAAAAAAATATTCAACGTATCTTGAAGATCTGAAGATGAAGAAGAAATGAAGTGAGACTTCCAATTTATGTATATTTGTTATAGAATTTAATCTTTCTATTTCTTTATCTTGGGTATTTGATATCAAATGTGGTTCTCACATTTGTGTTAATGTGTAGAAACTAAAAAAGAGCAAAATGTTTGTTAAAGGCTAGGTGGACTATTAAAGACGTGGTGGGCAACGAGTTGAAAATGGAATAAGGGTTGTCATTATTGTAGGAACTAATCATCTGTCTCTGTCAAGCTCTGTAATAGATATATGATTATTATTATTATATACTTGTTATTATTATGAATATTATTTTTATTCCATGTTTGAACTTGAAAAGATTTTCATTTGTTATTGAAAACAATAGTTCTATATATATGAATGATTTTTGTTTTTGTACTACACAAATATTTAATGATTTTTATGTTTTGAACTTAAACCAATCATTTATACATTAATCATACCAAAAAATTTTAAACAAATTATTCAATCACACATATCTTCTGCATTGTTTCATAGGTCATATAAATAAAAAAAGCATTTTCAAACTCCATAAAGATGAATTATTTGACTCATTTGATTATGAATCATATGAGACATGTGAATCTTGTTTGTTAGATAGGATGACAAATCACTTTTATTGGTCATACTGAGATGACAAATGATCTTTTGGGTATGATATATTTTTGTAGAAAAGAAGAGTAGTGAAACTTGTGGGTAGTATTTCTTATATAAACATCAAGTATGAATACAAATATATAGGAAGAGAAGAAGAGAGAAATCCCAAAACTACAATGTGGGACAAAACCTAAGACTACTTGGGCTCATAAATGAGCCGCAATTACAATAGGCTTTTACATATTATTTCACTATCTTCTAACACTCCCCCGTAAGCTGGAGCATACAAATCGTAAGCACCAAGCGTGAATAGAAACTGCTGATACAGTGGCCGAGGAAGAGCCTTGGTAAAGATGTCAACAACTTGCACAGAAGCTGTAACATGCTCCAATTCAAATTTCTTTAGTTGGACCTTCTCCCGAACAAAATGACAATCAACCTCAATGTGTTTTGTCCGCTCATGAAACACAGGGTTCTTCACAATATGGATAGTAGCTTGACTGTCACAGAAGAGAGTAGCAGGAGAGGAGAGATTGACACCCAAATCACTAAGAAGGCTCTCTAACCAGGTAAGTTCAGAGACAACAATAGCCATCGCACGATTCTCAGCTTCAGCAGAAGAGCGAGCAACAACAGATTGCTTCTTGCTGCGCTAGGTGATGAGATTTCCTCCAAAGTAGGTACAGAAGCCAGAGGTGGATCGTCGATCATCAAGTGAGCCCACATAATCAGCATCAATGTATGCAACAAGGGATAAAGAGGAGGATGGCTTGTATACCAACCCTCGTCCCGGGGCTGCTTTTAAATACCTAAGGATGCGTTCGACAGCCTGAAGATGAGATATCCTTGGTGAATGCATAAAGCGACTGACCACTCTAACAACAAACGAGATATCGGGCCTTGTAACTGTTAGATATATCAGTTTTCCCACAAGGTGTCGATAATATTCTGGATTAGTAAGAAGAGAGTCTGATTCTACTCCATAAGCACTGAGCTTGTGGTTGACATCCATATGTGTTTCAGCGGGTTTGCATCCGGAATAACCAGCATCCTAAAGAAGATCCAGATAATATTTCTGTTGAGATAAGACCAGGCCATCAGGTCTTCGAGTAACCTCAAGACCTAGGAAGTACCGAAGGTTTGCCAGATCTTTTGTTTGGAAGACAGAGTTTAAGTGTTGCTTGATTTGTTGTATCCCGTTATAGTCATCGCCAGTTATCAAAATATCATCCACATAGACTAAGATAATTACAGTCCCTGTTGATCAATGACAGGTAAAAAGAGAGAAGTCAGCCGAACTGCAATGAAAACCAATATCGCGAACGACCTTGCTAAATTTTTCAAACCAAGCTCGAGGGGACTGTATGAGACCATAGATAGATTTTCACAGTCGACACACCATAGACTCCCCCATGGTCTCAAACCCAGGAGGTTGGTTCATGAAAACCGTCGCTTGAAGATCACCATTAAGAATTGCATTTTTAATGTCCAGCTAATGCCGAGGCCAGTGGCGGTGAACAACCAGTGAGATGAGAACCCTAACAGAATTCAACTTGGCGACAGGGGAGAACGTCTCCTCATAGTCCAAACCCTGTTGTTGAGTGAACCCATGAGCCACAAGACGGGCTTTGAGGCGATCAATAGTCCCATCCGGAGCATGTTTAATGACAAAGATCCATTTGCAGCTGACGCGGGACTGGGCAAACGAAAGAGGTACCAGATCCCAAGCATGATTAGCCCAAAGGGCTGACATCTCAGCTTCCATGGCTGCACGTCACCCAGGGTGTTGGAGAGCCTCCTACACAGTGTTAGGCAGAGAAATAGAGGAAAGAACAAGAACAAATTTCCGAAGAGGAGTAGAGAGCCGATGTAGGGAAATATAGTTGGCCATAGGATGAGCCGTTGAGGCAGGGACAAGGTCAGCTGACCGCGAAATCGTACTTGTAGATGGTACCAGTTGTTGGTCTCCAGAGTTCAGATTACGACGATTGTAGACATGGATGAGAGAAGGTTTGGTTGTTGGCTGATTGGGTGCTGGTGGTGTGGGAGCAAGTGGTTCCACGTGCGACGTTGAAAGAAGAGGACGTAGAGAAGTTGTGACCGGAATAGCAGGGCGAGGCACAGGTTGCCCATCAGAAGGTATCAGGGTGGATGACAGAAAGGGTTGGTCCTCCAGAAAAGTAACATCAGCGGACACAACCACTTTTCGGTCAATAGGAGAGTAGCACGCATACCCCTTTTGAGTCCGAGAGTACCCTACAAACATACACTTGGTTGCACGGGGGGGGGGGGTGCAAATTTGTCTGTAGGTGGACCAAGATTATGGACATAGCAAGCACACCCAAAAACTCGAGGTGCAAGAGGAAACAGAGCTTGAAAAGGAAAGAGGAGACTAAATGAAGTGACGAAGTTGAGAACGAAGTAGGGTAGACGATTGATGAGATGACAAACAGTTGAAATCGTAAAATTCCAGTATTCGATGGGTACCTGCATCTGAAGCATTAACGAGCGGGAAACATCAAGAAGATGACGATTTTTGCGCTCAGCAACCTAATTTTGCTGAAGAGTGTAGGCACAGGAGGTTTGATGGATAATGCCAAATTCAGCACAAATAGAGACGAACGTTCAACTAGTATATTCCCTTGCATTATCTGTGCGGATAATTTTAAGGGGCGAAGAGAACTGAGTCCGAAGTTCAGTCACAAACGTACGAAATATAGAGTTGAGTTCGATACGATCCCGTAGTAAATATAACCATGTCACACGAGAGTAATCGTCAATAAAAGTAACAAAATAACGGTACCCAAATACATTTGAGACCTTATAGGGGCCCCAAATATCAGAGTGAATAATGGATAAAAGAGTACTACTCCGATTACAGACATGACTAAACGAGACGCGATGCTGTTTTCCAAAGATACATGACTCACAAGTAAACTCATGTAAGGAGACCACTGGAAGAGCTTGCTTGAGAATCGGGAGGGGAGCATGTCCAAGACGACGATGCCACTCGACGAAGGAGACTACAGAGAGGGTAGGAGGGACATCAAGAAGATAGAGCCCATGCAACCGCCGTCCGCTACCAATAATAGTCTGCGTTTGCCGATGCTGCACAACTAAAAAAGATGGTGAGAAAGTTACATGACAATCAAGGTCCTGTGTAAGTAGGCTAATAGAAAGTAAGTTGAACGGGGAGCCCGAAACATGAAGAACCGAGTTTAATGAGAGGTTGAGTGTGAGGTGGATATCAGCAGTTCCAAAGACAGGGGTGGAGTAACCAGTGGTGACAGTGATGAACTTGGGATGAGGAGAGTCCAAGTATTTTGGCGGCTTCTGACAGGTAATATGGTGGGTGACACCAGAATCTACAATCCAGTAGGAACCCCGAGACAAATAGGTTATACCTTCATTAACGATGGAGGCCACAGAACCTGATGAGCGAGCAATCACTCTTTGGAGTTGCTGGAGCTGGGTGCGGAGAGCATCAATATCAGAGTGAGCAGTTGAAGGAGTCGAGATAGAAGCCATGAGCATAGAATCAGCCTTTGAAGCAGCAGCAAGATGGGGTGACAGACTTTGCTTCCGATAGCAAGTAGCCTCCAGATGATTTTCTCAACCACAAAAGGTGCATTTCAGGGGAGTTTTTCCAGTGCGTCCTCGTCCGCGAGACGAATTGCGACCCACACGGGTCGAGGTACCACAAGTGGAGGGATGTTGTGAAGGTAGCTACAGAAGAGCTGGAGAGGTAGGCAAAGTAGTCTCGGGAGGCGGAGTGACCCTCAGAAGCATGAAGCACACATCAGAGGGAGAGGGAGTAGTGGCAGATGAGAGTATCTGAGCACGAACACTATGCAGATGCGGAGGAACTCGTGCCATCAACATGGCAATCCCGATTGCTTCTTTTTGTGCTCGTTGGGCAACCAGATCAGTAGTAGGAGGCTGATGTTGAATCCACACCTCAACAAGTGTCTTGGCCTTAACAACGAAGGAATTCATATCTCCAGGTATCCCGGGATCAAGAGATTGAAGATCAGTAATGATGTCAAACAAATGCTGCAGACTATTTTGACCGGAATAGAATGACTGAAGTTCCTCCCACATGGACTTTGTCATGTCATGATACATGACCATCCTATAGGGCTCAGTATCCATAAAGTTGATGAGCCATGATTGCACACAACCATCATCACGAAGCCACTCATCTGTGGAAAGGGTAGGAGTGGCCCTGGTCAGGTGATGAAGAAGTCCTTTCGTCTGGAGAACCCAACGAACAGAGTGGACCCATTCCACAAAGTTTCGTTTACCCGTGAAAGAGATAGTAGTAATCCTGAGTTCATCCCGCAGTTCAGTAGCAGGCGGAGCAGTCTGAGGTGGCAGAGAAGAGGTACCAGCGGACTCACCGGAGACAGTAGGAGTAGCCATGAGGCAACCTGAAGACCAAATCGCAACGGCTAGAACAACAGACCGTGAGCAATAATAGCGGCTAGACAGCCGAAGCGGCTAGAACACCAGCGAGCAGGGAGAAACCGCAGCGGAAAGAGCAGGCCGCGTGCAACATCCCTTCCCAGTTTTATAATAATCAGCCGTCCTGTCGGATCAGCGATATAAAGAGAACTAGGAAATAGTATCAAAACTAGTACGCATCAGGTATAAAAAAATACAGAAAATTTAAACTTGCAATGGTAACCACATACCTTTAAAAGTTGGATTCACAGAGTCACTAAACATGAAACGAGATGAAAGAATTGAAAATCTGAAGTAACATAATAAGTCTGATACATGATATTCAAACATTAACAAAATACAGTATCCAAGGCTACAAGTGTATACTAATAGAAAAGAAAGCTAAATAGAAAAACACTACAAACTGACACCACAAACACGTTTATTCTAGGCGTAGTTTCCCACCTGTGTCACCTGTAAAAACATTGCCCACGAGGGGTCAGAGTAAGGAAAAATAACTCCTCTTAGTGACACTAAAATATTTTCTTAAATGATGAATGCATGTCATTTGAAAAATAAATTTAGTACATTAAAAATCTTTATGCTAGATGATATGCATGCGTTTACAATGTTTCCTAGTCAACAAACATACTCGTTCTACGTTCATGAACTTTCATTTTACTTACCCAAGTCCCGACGTTCACTAACTAGTGCGCTGTCTCACGTCAGGTTCATGCTTGAGTTCTAGGTGACTTCTAATCTGCACTTCTACTTGAAAGGCTCTAGGCAGAGTAGCTCCTAACGCGCAACTGAAATCTGACGACCCGAGATCATCTTACGAACTTAATTGTTATAGTGTCGCGCGGACACGGTCTCAAATCTACTGTCTCAAAGGGAAGTCAACTCCCAAAACTCTACTACTCATAGGATATCATATGGCTTATGAGAAAGGTAGTTTGGCTCTACCAAACACGAGAAAACTTATGTGTGCTTACTGACCCTTTTTTGTCTAACGCTACTCTGCTTAAGACATCTCTTTTGGTGTACTACTGAGCGACCCTTGATTTTCTTGTGGTCGGCTAGAAGGGACGTTCACGCCCTTAATTAGACAAATTCCAAACTTACGTACACGAGTAAAAGTTTCGTACCTAACTTTAGTATACATGATCTGACTATTCGGGCCTGGAAAGGGTGTTATCCTGCACTAATTTCGTGATCATTTTCCTACCGCCACACATTTCTATGCATGATTATGATGCTTGTACGAAACTTACACATGCGTACAAAAAATAATTTTCTTGATACGTCTAACTAACAGGGATTAGGTGATGGGGGACCATCGACGGCCCATGACAAGGCGGGTCCCACTCTCGTCTATTCTCGCCGGAAGACTTGATCGGAGGGACGATCCGATCCCGCGGATGCGCCCGGATGCGTGCCGCGAATCTTTTTAATATATAACTTTGTTATTTTCAGTTCTTTTTCCTTTTATTTGGCACGGGAACGCGTCGACCAATCATAGCCGTCAAATTCGGGTTGCCCTAATGCTTAGAATATTATAAATATGAGTGTTTGAGGCTTGGAGAGGCATTGCTGGTTTTGGAGGAAGTCATTCCCGGAACTCCGCGATCAAGCCACGGTGCCGACGCCGTGGAGCCCTAGGTGCCGACTCCTAGCGGTGGAACTTCATCCCCAAGGTAAACCCTAACCCCCTCCATCATTTTTCACCTCCTCTTACCCCTTCCGGCCACCGAATCCCCTCCGAAACCCCACCTGAAACCTGCCAGCCTGCTACCTGGACAGCAGCCCCCTCCTCCCCGTTTTCAGTCCCGCATCCCCTTCCCCTCACAAAACCGACCCCCCCTTGGGCCCCCTTTGCCCTAGCCGACCTCCCCTCCTCTTCCCCTTCGTGGATCCACTTCCCGCCGCTCTGAAAACCCTAGATATATCTTGATCAAGTGCTACCACCCTCAACCGGCCTTCCCCTCTCTTGGATCAACCCCGATCCGAGAGATCCAACCCCGATCTACAATTCTCCATAACTCCTTCACCATTCCTAACCCGGATCCGCTCTCCACCACCGGATCTATCCTTTCCTTGTCCGGATCCTTCCATATTTGGCCGGATCTACCCGTTCTCAGCCCACCGCAAACCCTCTCCACCGCGGACAGCCACCATCCCGACACGCGAACCCGGATCTGCCCTCAAAACCGCCGGATCTCCCCCTCCTCGGACATTCCCTTATTTGTGAGTTGTTGTTGTATGGAACTTTAATTTTCAGCACTTGAATATTGCTTTGATTACTCATGTTTGTTTGAACATTCACTTGTGGAATTTTGCCCCGTAAAGATTTGTGATTGTAGGAAGGAGCCATCTGTGCCGCGCTTAATTTTGGCCCTCCGTTTGGAGGAAAGCCTTGCCTAATCGCTCAAACTAAAATTGTTCTCACTTGTGTTTTGGATTGCGTGGGTTGTGATTTTCATTTGAATTAATTGCCGGACGGATTTTGGTGCATTTACATATAGTATCCACGTGTCCACTCACTTGAGTAGTCTAGGTTGCACGACACACATCCTACCCTACATCAAATTGGTATCAGAGGATAGGTTAGGCCATTTGCATGCTCCGTAGTGGTAGGACATTTAGGACTAGCATGACAGAACCACAAGTAACAGACGACCGAGCGGGAAGCTCGAATTCGGGCACCGCATTTGCTGAGTTCCAGCGCCTCATCCTCGATCGTTTCGATACCGTAGGCGCCCAGTTTAATGACGTACGACAAGATCTTGCTGAAGTGAACCTACGATTGGACCACCTGGAGAATGTCAGGGACACGCTTACACATCGCGACGATCCTTTGGAGGATGACCTAGATGTTTCTCCACGTCCCGACCGGCGCCCGAGAGTGGGCCAACCACCAGTGGAACGTCCTCGTCATGACATTCCCTACCGGGCCCCAGCCCCGCCGGCAAGGCGAGACCCTGAGCCAGTACGTGATAGACACCCACCCCGGCGTGAGGATTATCGTATTCCCCGTCAGCCTCAGCCTGACCTTAGGGACCGGGTGCCTCCACCTGGTCTCCGCGACCAGCACCGGGATGAGTATTACCCTCCGGATCGACGAAGGTTTGACTACGATTATGATGACTACCCAGGAGAATACCCCGACCCGCGGAGAGGTGGCCACGCCTTTGACCTCACCCGTCGGATTCGCCTAGACGCCCCTTCGTTCGACGACCGCTTGGATCCGAAAGCCTTTAGTGATTGGATCTTAGACATGAATCACTATTTTGACTGGTACGATATGAGAGACGAGCGTTGTGTACGTTTCGCGAAGATGAAGTTGACTGGACAAACCAGGGTATTTTGGATTAGCGTGGAGCGAGCTGTCGAGAGAGAAGGCTATTACCCTATCACTCGTTGGGACGAGATTAAGGAGAGACTGAAGGATAAGTACCTTCCCGCCTCTTATCGTGACCAGTTGCTTGATCAGCTACAGAGCCTACGTCAGGGGACACTCTCAGTAGCCGAGTATATGGCCCGATTCGATGAGTTGGTGGTTAGGAGCGACATTTCGGAAGAGCCCATTGCCACCGCATCTCGATTTAAGGCTGGCCTTCGCTCGGAGCTCCGGAGGGAGTTGATTCCCCATCGCCTCGAGAGTGTTGACCAGATATTCCAGCTCGCCCTAGAATACGAGCAGTATCTCCGTACTTCGAGTACGAAGCAATTCCCCTCGCGCACTGATTCCTCGACATTCAAGAAACCCGCCCCTTTCCAGACCACCACAGCTACCCCGCCCACACGGATCACCACTGACATGAAGGGCAAGGCCCCCGCCACTGAGGGTCAGAGACCTGGGGGTATCCAGTGTTTTAGATGCTCTGGCAGAGGACATGTGGCGGCACATTGCCCCACACGAAGCCTGCTAGTTGAGGGTGAGGAAGAACCTGGCCTAGAGGGAGCCGAGGATGTTACCGAGGAGGTCGAGGCTACGATCGAGGAGGGATGGGAGAGCGAGGCTGAGAGATCCCTAGAGATGGGAGTTGTGCGACGTCTCCTATATACCCCCCGTGCGGACGAGGATTGGCGCCGCACCACTATCTTCTACACGTATTTTCCTAGTGCAGGAGGACCCTGCAAGCTAGCCATTGATAGTGGGAGTTGTGCCAATATCGTGGCCCAGAAATGTTTAGAGCGTATGCAAGTGAAAGCGGAGCCCCACCCCCACCCTTATCGGGTCATTTGGGTGGACAAGACCGCCATCGAGGTGACACAGCGGTGCCTCGTTCCCATTCGGCTTGCTACATTCGAGGATCATGTGTGGTGTGACGTAATTCCTATGGATGTTGCCCACGTGTTATTAGGTCGACCTTGGCTGTACGACCGCGATGCTACGTGCTATGACCGGTCGAACACATACACGTTTTATGATAAAGGTAAGAAGATCACGTTGTCACCCACCCGGCCCAAGGAGAAATCCAAGGGTCCGATCGAGCCCTCCACGAGCACCATGTCGTCACGACCGTTACATCTCTTGCGGTGCAGTGAGTTCTTGCGGGAGAGCCGAGACACCGACGTATTTTACATCGTTGCCGCCACTATGGCTCCTGAGAGCCCGACAGTGACTCCGGATCTTCCCCCGGAGATTCGGACCCTACTTGAGGAGTTTGTTGACATCATGCCGGAGGAGTTGCCTAATGAGCTCCCGTCGTTGCGAGATATCCTGCACGCTATTGATCTAGTCCCAGGAGCTTCTCTCCCAAACCTACCGCACTATCGTATGAATCCAGATGAGCACACCGAGCTCAAGCGACAGGTTGACGAGCTTCTCCGGAAGCAGTTCATTCGGGAGAGCCTGAGTCCATGTGTCGTTCCCGCCCTTCTTACCCCTAAGAAGGATGGTAGCTGGCGCATGTGCATCGATAGCCGTGCCATCAATAAGATTACGGTGAAGTACAGGTTCCCCATTCCACGCCTTGACGATTTGTTAGATACCATGTCAGGTGCCCAACTCTTTTCCAAGATCGATCTAAGGAGTGGGTACCACCAGATTCGGGTACGAGAGGGTGATGAATGGAAGACGGCTTTTAAGACTAAAGATGGCCTATACGAGTGGTTGGTCATGCCATTTGGGCTGTCCAATGCCCCGAGCACATTCATGAGAATCATGACACAGATATTACGGCCCTACATGGGCAAGTTCCTAGTTGTGTATTTTGATGATATTCTGATTTACAGTCAGACCCATGGCGACCACCTAGCGCACTTGAGGCTTCTTTTCGAGACCCTCCATGGTGAGAAATTATTCGTGAATCTAAAGAAGTGTTCGTTCTACGCTGAATCGGTTCAGTTCTTGGGATTTATCGTTTCATCTACAGGAGTGTCAGTCGATCCTGAGAATGTTAAGTCCATCCGCGAGTGGCCCTTGCCTACGACCATTCACGAGGCCCGCAGCTTCCATGGTCTAGCTACGTTCTATAGGCGGTTCGTTCGAGGATTTAGTTCGATTATGGCCCCGTTCACTAGCTGTTTGAAGAAGGGCGAGTTTCAATGGACCCCCGCGACCACTCGAGCGTTTGAGGAGATTAAGGAGAAGTTGACCACGACACCAGTTTTACAACTCCCGGATTTTGGCAAGGCTTTTGAAGTTGCGTGTGATGCCTCTGGAGTAGGGATCGGTGGTGTGCTGAGCCAGGAGGGACACCCGGTCTCCTATTTCAGTGAGAAGCTAAATGAGGCCAAGCAAAAATATTCCAATTACGATAGGGAGTTTTATGCGATTGTCCAGTCATTACGATACTGGAGACACTACCTCCTTCCCCGGGAGTTCGTTCTCTATTCAGACCACCAGGCGCTTAGGTACTTAGATTCCCAGAAGAAGTTGGGGCATCGGCATGCGAAATAGGTTGAGTATCTCCAGGATTTTCACTATGTTCTCAAACATCGCGCTGGTGTTGAGAATAAACCCGCTGATGCATTGAGTCGGCGGGTCACCCATCTGCAGACCCTGAGAGCCCACGTGGACGGACTTGAACAAATTATTGCTGCTTACCCAGGTTGTCCGGACTTCGCCGAGATATACGCAGCTTTATCCCGAGACCCACCTGAGCCTGTCGACGGCTTCCAGATTTGGGAAGGTTACCTTTATCGGGGCTCCCACATGTGCATCCCCAGCACATCATACCGTGACTATCTCATTTGGGAGCTTCATGCGGGCGGAGCCGCCGGGCATTTTGGCAGGGATAAGTTCATAGCTATCGTCGAGGACAGGTTTTATTGGCCCGGCCTGAAGAGAGATGTGGCCAGAGTTGTTCGGCATTGTCGTACGTGTCAGACTGCAAAGAGAATTAAACAAAACATAGGATTATATACGCCCTTACCAGTCTCATTTAGGCCCTGGGAGGATATTAGTATGGACTTTGTACTTGGACTGCCGCGCACGGTTCGGAAACACGACTCCATCTTTGTCGTCGTTGATCGTTTTTCCAAGATGGCACACTTCATAGCCTGCTCTAGGACTGCTAACGCATCACACGTTGCATCCATTTTCATTCGGGACGTCTTTAGGTTACATGGTCTACCAAAGTCCATAGTCTCCGATAGGGATGTTAGGTTCGTGAGTTACTTTTGGAAGACCCTATGGTACAAAACGGGCACTACCCTGAAGTTTTCATCTGCATATCACCCTCAGACTGACGGGCAGACTGAGGTTGTGAATCGCAGTTTAGGGAATTTGCTTAGATGTCTTGTTGGCGAGCATGTGGCGAGTTGGGACTCCGTCCTTCCCGTCGCGGAGTTCGCATACAATAGTTCGGTCAATAGGTCCACCGGGTTGAGCCCATTTCACATAGTATTAGGGTATGAACCCAAGAAGCCCATCGACCTCCTTCCTTGTCCATTAGAGTCTCGTCCGAGTGAGTCCGCTGAGTCATTTGCACGTCATTTGCATGATTTACATGAGTCAGTCCGTCGGCAAATTATCTCAAGTAATGAAAACTATAAGACACATGCAGACTTAAACAGGCGGGAACTTGTTTTCAACGTAGGCGAGCAGGTAATGGTCCGAATCCGGGCGGAAAGGCTCCCACCGGGGCCTGCCAAGAAATTAAGCGCTAAACGAATGAGTCCCTACTCGATCATTAAGCGGATCGGGACTAATGCCTACGAGCTGAATATTCCCGCGAGCATGGGCATCCATCCGGTGTTCAATGTTGAGGACTTGACTCCGTATTACGAACCTCGCGAATATTTGGACCCGAGTCGGGATGATCACCACCACCCCACCTCATCCCCAACAACGGCTTCCTCCTGCTCACCTCTGCCACTTGTCCTGCCCCCAGCTGTACGCACCCCTGGGAGTCCTTCACCTATGGTGACACCGTCCGCACCCCTGATCGCTCCGGGTTCCACTTCACGAGAGCAGTATACTGAGAGTATTACAGATATCGTCGCTCATGAGTACGTCCCTACCACCACTGGAATTTCATGCCGCTACCTGGTTCGTTGGAGAGGCCGCTCCGCCTCTGATGACACGTGGATTCTACCTACTGAGCTGGATCGACTCGCCCCGGGGCTTCGACGACAGTATGATCATCTCCATCCATCGGAGATGAATTCTTTTCAGTCAGGGGGAGTTGATGGGGGACCATCGGCGGCCCATGACAAGGCGGGGCCCACTCTCGTCTATTCTCGCCAGAAGACTTGATCGGAGGGACGGTCCGATCCCGCGGATGCGTCCGGATGCGTGCCGCGAATCTTTTTAATATATAACTTTGTTATTTTCAGTTCTTTTTCCTTTTATTTGGCACGGAAACGCGTCGGCCAATCATAGCCGTCAAATTCGGGTTGCCCTAATGCTTAGAATATTATAAATAGGAGTGTTTGAGGCTTGGAGAGGCATTGCTGGTTTTGGAGGAAGTCATTCCCGGAACTCCGCGATCAAGCCATGGTGCCGACGTCATGGAGCCCTAGGTGCCGACTCCTAGCGGTGGAACTTCATCCCCAAGGTAAACCTTAACCCCCTCCATCATTTTTCACCTCCTCTTCCCCCTTCCGGCCACCGAATCCCCTCCGAAACCCCACCTAAAACCTGTCAGCCTGCTACCTGGACAGCAGCCCCCTCCTCCCCGTTTTCAGTCCCGCAGCCCCTTCCCCTCACAAAACCGACCCCCCCTTGGGCCCCCTTTGCCCTAGCCGACCTCCCCTCCTCTTCCCCTTCGTGGATCCACTTCTCGCCGCTCCGAAAACCCTAGATCTATCTTGATCTAGTGCTACCACCCTCAACCGGCCTTCCCCTCTCTTGGATCAACCCCGATCCGAGAGATCCAACCCCGATCTACAATTCTCCATAACTCCTTCATCATTCCTAACCCGGATCCGCTCTCCACCACCGGATCTATCCTTCCCTTGTCCGGATCCTTCCATATTTGGCCGGATCTACCCGTTCTCAGCCCACCGCAAACCCTCTCCACCGCGGACAGCCACCATCCCGACACGCGAACCCGGATCTGCCCTCAAAACCGCCGGATCTCCCCCGCCTCGGACATTCCCTTATTTGTGAGTTGTTGTTGTATGGAACTCTAATTTTCAGCTCTTGAATATTGCTTGGATTACTCATGTTTGTTTGAACATTCACTTGTGGAATTTTGCCCCGTAAAGATTTGTGATTGCAGGAAGGAGCCATCCGTGCCGCGTTTAATTTTGGCCCTCCGTTTGGAGGAAAGCCTTGCCTAATCGCTCAAAATAAAATTGTTCTCACTTGTATTTTGGATTTCGTGGGTTGTGATTTTCATTTGAATTAATTGCCGGACGGATTTTGGTGCATTTACATATAGTATCCACGTGTCCACTCACTTGAGTAGTCTAGGTTGCACGACACACATCCTACCCTACATCATTAGGTTTCCTTACAGTGGTGATGCGGCGCTCGTACACTCGGTGAGACGACATTGCTTTTTTTTAGAAAATCTGACTACTGAGAACTTCCAGAACCTTGCCCCGAGGCCACCAAAAATCTGCAATTCAAGACGAACCTAAATTACACATTTTCCCTTTAGGGTTATCGGCAAAGGAAACTCAAAATGACTAGGGTAAACAAATGAAGGACCAACATAATGTAGTACCTTTACGTGAGAGCGATTAAGACTCACAACGCGATCAAATCCAGATTTGCGGTGAATCTAGTACTCCGATCCCTAATTAGGGCAAGACGAAAATGAGAAGATAGTTAGAATCAACTTCCAATTAGAAGTATTTCCACAAAGAAATGAAGACAAGTGAGGAACTAAACTCACCGAGTCCAAAACGGTGCCTCAACACCCTTGACTTCCATCGGTTAGGGTTGAAACCGGCTCTCCTACGACAATGGAAGGAAGGAGGGAACTCGCCGGCGCCCGTAGAGGAAGGAGGAAGGGTGAATAGGCGTCAGTAAGGCTGCGGGAGGCGGAGCGCCCTGCTAGTGTTGCGAGAGGTGGAGCATGCGGCTTGCAGAAAACAAAAATCGGGAGGGAGTGTTTGCGGTTTCTTCCGTGCCACCGGGCTTTAATAAGACATGTCGGGAGAGGGGCTTGAATCGGTGCACCCCTACAAAACCAAATTAAGTTTTACACTTAATTACACCAATGCCCTTTATCCCCTAAACACTCGAAGACATTATAAATACTCTGCCCTCACGTCTATGTTTTTTTAAAAAAATACGTCGTACGCACAATTAATGATCTGAATTAATTCATTAATTAACATACATGTTTTAAATCACTCTAAAATTGTACCTTGCCACAACACTGACTCGTTCAAATTTGCTCAAGCACGGGTCCTGCAATTAAAATTTCTCATCAGATTACAGATGTTACAAATCTCCCCTCTTAATAAAATTTCCGTCCTCGAAAATTTACTAACATACCCGAGTCAAAGAGAAAAGTATAATCTGCATTGCTCCTAAGCTCATCCTCTCGATCTCAAGTTTACTTTGGACGACCGCAATTCATCCAAAGGACTTTGACCATGCAAATCTCTCTATTTCTGAGCTTCTGTATCCTTGAATCCACGATTCTGACTAGTCTAATCACAGTACTAAGATCTGTCTCGATTGGTGCTTTCTCGGTACTGATGATCTGACTGGAATCTCTGACTGGTCTCCTCAGATAGGAGACGTGGAATATATCATGAACACGACTCATTTCCTCTGGTAAGGCCAACCTATATGCAAGCTCACCAACTCGTTCCAGTACCTCAAAAGGATCAATAAATCTGTGACTCAGTTTCTTCATACGCTTTATTCTAGAGACTTCTCTAACTCGTCTGACCTTCAAATAAACGTAGTCTCCAACACTGAACTATACTGACCCGTGCTTCTGATCATGATACTTGGTCTGACGATCCTGAGCTGTTTTCATACGCTCTTGAATGAGCTTGATTCTGTCAGTGGTCTTATCAATACATGATTCCCTGATGGTAGACATTTCTTCACTTTCAGTGCAACACAACGGTGTCCGACAACGCCTACCATGGAGAGCCTCGAACGGTGTCATCCCAATGCTTGTTTGAAAGTTGTTATTATAGGAGAACTTCACAAGGGTGGCATACTTCTCCCACTTCTCTTCAAAGTCCAGTATACACATCCGTAGCAAATCTTCCAAAGTCCTATTGGTGCGCTCAGTCTGTCCATCTGTCTGGGAATGGAAAGCGATGCTGAAATGTAACTTGGTGCCTAACCGCTCCTGAACGTATCTCCACTCCTTGGAGGTAAACCTGCCATCTCGGTCTGAAATAATAATCTTGGGGACACCGTGAAGTCGAACTATCCCGTCTATGTATAACTATGCCAGTTTCAGACCTTGATCCATCTTCTTAAGAGGAATGAAGTGGGCGACCTTAGAGAGCCGATCCACTATAACCCATAAGGAATCATTCCCACTCTGCGATTTCAAAAGACCATGGATGAAATCCATGGATATATCCTCAAAAGGCCACTCAGGAATGAGAAGTGGCTGCAACTTGGCTTCAGGTCTTTGGCACTCGACCTTAACCAACTTGCACGTCTCGCACTTCCCCACATATTCATCAACATCATCTTTCAAGTCTGGCCACCAAACTACCCTCTTGAGATCCGCATACATCTTCGTGCTGCCCGGATGTATATAATATTTGGAGTTATGTGCCTCAAACTGAATGTCCTCGTGAAGGTGACTAACATCGGGGATACACACCCTGCCATCATGCAATAATAAATCATCATGAATAGTGAATCTCTCCTTATAACCCGTCTGCGCTGAGATCCAAATCTCTGCCATCTTTGGATCTGAGTGTAGAGCTGTCCTGCTTTTATCCTTGATGTCACATGTAATCTCCATCAAACTCAACCTTGCAGAACCAAAAGTAAAACGTGGCACAACGATGATGTCCAGTCTCTCCAGTTCCCGCACCAACTCCTTCTGCTGAGTGAGAAGGGAAAAACACGAACCTCTACGACTAAGGGCATCAGCTACAACGTTCGCCTTTCCTGGGTAGTACTGAATATCTACGTCGTAGTCCGATAAGAACTCTAACTATCTGCGCTGCCTCAAATTGAGATCCCGCTTATCAAAGATATACTTGAGGCTCTTATGATCAGTGAAGATCTCGCAACGCACTCCATAGAGATAGTGCCTCCAAATCTTCAGAGCATGGATGACCGCTGCAAGCTCCAAGTCATGCACGAGATATTTCCTTTCATGCACCTTTAACTGTCTCGAGGCGTAGGCTATGACCTTTCCATGCTGCGTGAGTACACAGCCCAAACCCTTACCTGACGCATCACTATAAATATGAAACCCATCGGGCCCTTATGGTAAACTCAAGATCGGTGCGGTCATCAACCTGCCCTTCAAGTTCTCAAAAGCCAAGTCACACTCAACTGTCCAATCAAAGCCCTTACCCTTCCTGGTGAGGTAAGTCAGTGGTAAGACTATCTTTGAGAAGTCCTTGATGAATCTCATGTAGTAACCAGCTAGACCCAGAAAACTGCGAACCTCTGAGACTGTCCTCGGCCTCGACCAATCCTTAATGACCTCTATCTAGGGGTGTGCATGAAAAACCGAAAACCGACCAAACTGACCCGAACCGCCCAAACCGAACCGATTTTACACCGAACTGAACGACTCGATTCGATTTTGGTTTTCCTCTCTGAAAAACCGAACCGCGCCGACTAATAATACATGTAAAAATATTACCAATAATGATCTTTGAACTATTTTTATTAACTAAATAATGTATACAAATTATATCAACTTAATAATTTTTATATCATTTGAACAAAAATAAATTTTTGTAATGCATATTTTATGTATCAAGAAGATTTAAACATTTTGTTTAAGTGATTTTATTTATATCTTTTTATATTTATTACTCGATTTCCCAATAAAAATATTCAATCATAATATTTTTAACGTAACATGAGCTATTAGCTGTAATATATCATATGTAAATAAAGCTTGATGATATTTATTTTTACTTATCATATCATTTTTAAAATTTTCTTGAGATATTTAAGTACACAATTATTTAAAATAGTATAACTGAAAAACCGAAAACCGAACCGAGTAAACCGACCAAAAAACCGAACCGAACCGATAAACATCGGTTCGGTTTCGGTTTGGGTCCAAACCGACCCAAACCGAACCGCTTGCACCCTTACCTCTATCTTCTTTGGATCAACACTAACCCCCTTCTGACTGATGACATGACCTAAGAATGCAATCTCTGAAATCCAGCACTCATACTTTGAAAACTTGGCATACAGCTGGTTCTTCCTGAGAGTACTCAATACAATCCCGAGGTGAGCGGCATGATCTCATGCACTCTTTGAGAACACCAATATATCATCTATAAAGATGATAACGAAACGGTCCAAGTACTCTCGAAATACCCTGTTCATCAGGTTCATAAATAATGAAGGGGCATTGGTCAGCCCAAACAGCATGACCACGAACTTGAAGTACCCATATCTGGTACTGAAGACCGTATTTTGAATATCCACGTCCCGAATCCTTAACCGATGGTAGTCCGACCTCAGATCTAACTTGGAGGAAGTGCACGATCCCACCAACTGGTCGAACAAATCATCAATCCTGAGAATCAGATACTTATTCTTTACTGTCAGTTTGTTTAATTCACAGTAGTCTATGCACAATCTCATACTACCATCCTTCTTCTTCACAAATAGTACCGGAGCACTCCAATGTGAAGTACTGGGGCGTATAAAGCCCAAGTCAAGCAACTGCAACTGGCTCTTCAACTCCGCTAATTCTCTTGGAGCCATCCGGTAGGGGGATTTAGCTATCGGTGTAGCCCCAGGCTGTAGGTCTATCGGAAAATCAATCTCTCTATCTGGAGGGGCACCAGAGAGCTCTTCCGGGAAGACATTAGGGAATTCCTGCAGCACTGGTACTTCTGACAAGTCAGCATTAGCCTCCGCATTCATCAGTACTAAGAAAGTTTCACAACCCTTACCGATACACCTTCTGCTTGGACTGAGGAGATGATCATCTTCACTACTCCCTTCAAGCCCTGAAAGGTAAACGCAGCCTGGTTGGGTCTCTCAAACTGTATCTACTTCTCCCTACAGTCAATCCTGACGTTGACTGCCGAAAGTCAGTCCATTCCAAAGATCAGGTCAAAACATGCAATAAGAAGCTGCAAGGCTTCTATAATAATCTCGGTATCACCAAACTGCACTGTTACCCAGCACTTATCTCTGGTCTGCAGAAGGAATCCATTCGGCATCATGACTTCCAGCGGTACTGTCTCTGTAAAGAATTCTAAATTCAGCTTACGCACTAGAGATTCTGCGATGAACGAATGCGAGACGCGCGTATCAAACAGAATATTGGAGGGTAAATTATGAATCATAAGGATGCCTACATGAATGATTTACAAAGGATGATGAGAGTGTCACTACGGAGGATTAAATAAAATTGTTAAAAAATTAAACACTTACCCGTCACTACATCCTCCTGATCCTTTGTCTCCCGCTGGCCAAGCCCATATGCTCTGGGCTGCTCTAAATCTCGATCCTGATGTGCCCTCCCGTCAGTGATCATCAATGCTTTGGCATTGTCTATTCTGCTCGAGCCACCAATCTCGAACTTTGACTGCAGGGACGAGTTACATTTGTCATCAACAGTAATAAAATAAATACCATGAATACAAACTAGGCTTCGGTTTACCTGATTCGCACCAACTTCCTGACAGTAGCGAATTATATGTCCAGGTTGTCGACACCTGTAACACACGCCTGCATTGGCCAAGCAATTTCCTGGATGGCGACGCTGGCACCTAGGACAAGGGGGGTAGTCCTTGCTCCTGTCTCCAGACTGACCACTCTTCTTAGCATCAGGATTCTGTTTCTTGTTCCAGCCCTTACCCTGGTCATTCCTGCTATGCTGCGACTGATGCGAATCCTGAGACCTCTTCGTGCAAAAACTGTTTCGCTTTTGTACCTTCTGCTGATCAGCCTCCAACCTGCGAGCCGTATCCACTAAGCTCCTGTAGTCAGCGTTGACCATGGTCATCAACGGCTGCCTCAACGAGTCACGCAAGCCATCCACAAAGCGGCTGCACTTCTCAACCTGATCCCCGTGCATCACGCCCGCATAACGAGCCAGATGGGTAAGCTCTCGCTCGTACTCAGTAACGGTCTTGTCCCCTTGGTAGTATCTAAGATATTTCTCCTGGAGAGCTCGTCGTGCGGAAGGAGGCACGAACCAATTTGCAAGGGCTCTAGAAAACTCGCCTCACGTAAACATATCCGACGTACGACCTGGCCCAAAAAACATGGTCATACCATTTATAATGAACGTATCACTTCCTAAAATAAGAGGAAATTTTCATGACGATTTACCTGCAGGGTCATCAACCCGGTACTTGTCCCATCAGACCTTTGCCTCTCCCCGTAGGAGGAAAACTGTCAGAGGAACCTTCTTGTTCTCCGGACACTCCATAACGTTCAACAAATCTCTAGTGTTTGCTTTCTTGTCGTTTGTGTCCATTGGGGTTTCATCCCCATTGTAGTTTGATGGTTGGAGATCTCTAAAGTTTCTCAAATAGCGCTCCAGGGTCATCTCCACGGGTGCTGGTGCAGGAGCTGGTGCAGGGGCTGGTAATTGCACTGGAGCTGGAAACCCTGCAACCAGTCCTCTCTGAAACTCCATCAAGGCTACAGTGACCGCCTTGACAATCTGGGACGCTATGTCAGCGGCTTCTGAAGCTGCTGGAACTGGTGGCACCTATGGCACATCAACATCTCCCATGACAACGTTAGGAACAGGGTCCTGATGTGAAGATTCACCCGGTTCACTGACTCGTGGTGTCTGATATAACATATAAAAGAAAAATGATTATTTATCATGCATCTGGGAAATCTAGCTTAGCAAATAATTTCATACCCTTGCGAAAACTAGGGTTTAGACGCAACTTACATACTTGGGCTCTGTGAATCTTTCTTGGGTCCAGAGATCCTAAACCTGACTCTGATACCAATTTGCAACACCCCTTCCCAGTTTTACAATAATCAGTCGTCCGGCCGGATCAGCGATATAAAGAGAACTAGAAAACACTATCAAAACTAGTACGCAACAGGTATAAAGAAAAATACTGAAAATTTAAACTTGCAACAGATGTTATGAAAGAAACCAAGGGTAACCACATACCTTTAAAAGCTGAATTCACAGAGCCACTAAACATGAAACGAGATGAAAGAACTGAAAATCTGAAGTAACATAATAATTCTGATACCTGATTTTCAAACATTAACAAGATACAGTATTTAAGGCTACAAGTGTATACTGAAAAAAAAAGAAAGCTGAATAGGAAAACACAACAAACAGACACCACAAGGACGCTCATCCTGGGCGTAGTTTCCCACCTGGGTCACTTGTAAAAACATTTCCCACGAGCGGTCAGAGTAAGGAAAAATAACTCCTTCTAGTGACACTAAACATTTTCTTAAATGATTAATGCATGCCCTTTGAAAAATAAATTTAGTACATTAAAAATTTTTATGGTAGATGATATGCATGCGTTTACAATGCTTTCTGGTCAACAGACATACTCGTTCTACGTTCATGAACTTTCATTTTACTTACCCAAGTCCCAGCATTCACTAACTAGTGCGCTGTCTCACGTCAGGTTCATGCTTGAGTTCTAGGTGGCTTCTAATCTACACTTCTACTTGAAAGGCTCTAGACAGAGTAGCTCCTAACGCGCAATTGAAATCTGACGACCCGAGACCATCTTACGAACTTAATTGTTCTAGTGTCGCGTGGACACAGTCTCAAATCTACTGTCTCAAAGGGAAGTCAACTCCAAGACTCTACTACTCATAGGATACCATATGTTTTATGAGAAAGGTAGTGCAACTCTACCAAATACGAGAAGACTTATGTGTGCTTACTGACCCTTTTTGGTCTAACGTTACTTTGCTTGAGACATCTCTTTTGGTGTACTACTGAGCGATCCTTGATTTTCTTGTGGTCGGCTAGAAGGGACGTTCACGCTCTTAATTAGACAAATTCCAAACTTACATACACGGCTAAAGGTTTCGTATCTAACTTTAGTATACATGATCTGACTATTCGGGCCTGGAAAAGGTGTTATCCCCCATTAATTTCGTGACTGTTTTCCTACCACACCTTTCTATGCATGATTATGATGCTTGTACGAAACTTACACATGCGTATATAAAATAATTTTCTTGATACGTCTAACTAACAATGATTAAGTTTTCTTACAGTGGTGATGCGGCGCTCGTACACTCGGCGAGACTACATTGCTTTTTCGAAGAAAATTTGACTACTGAGGACTTCCAGAACCTTGCCCCGAGGCCACCAAAAATCTGCAATCCAAGACAAACCTAAATTACACATTTTTTTCTTCAGGGTTGTCGGTAAAGGAAACTAAAAATGGCTCAGGTAAACAAATGAAGGAGCAACATAGTGTAGTACCTCTACGTGAGAGCGTTTAAGACTCACAACACGATCAACTCCAGATTTGCGGTGGATCTAGTACTCCGATCCCTAATTATGGGAAGAGGAAAATGAGAAGATAGTTAGAATCAACTTCCAATTAGAAGTATTTCCACAAAGAAAAGAAGACAAGTGAGGAACTAAACTCACCGGGTCCAAAACGATGACTCAAGACCCTTGACTTCCACCGGTTAGGGTTGAAACTGGCTCTCCTACGACAACGGAAGGAAGGAGGGAACTCGCTGGCGCCCGTAGAGGAAGAAGGAAGGGTCTGCTCTAAGAATCGGAGGGGGAACAGGCGTCAGCAAGGCTGCGGGAGGCGGAGTGCACGACTAGGGTTGCGGGAGGCGGAGTGCACGACTAGGGTTGCGGGAGGGAGTGTTTGCGACTTGCGGAAAAATGAAAATCGGGAGGGAGTGTTTTGCGGTTTCTCCCGTGCCGCTGGGCTTTAATAAGACGTGTCGGGAGAGGGGCTTGAACCGGTGCACCCCTACAAAATCAAATTAAGTTTTACACTTAATTACACTAATGCCCTTTATCCCCTAAACACTCGAAGACATTATAAATACTCCGCCCTCACGTCTATGTTTAAAAAAATACGTCGTGCGCACAATTAACGATCCGAATTAATCCATTAATTAACGTACATGTTTTAAATCACTCTAAAATTGTACCTTGTCACAACACTGACTCGATCAAATTTGCTCAAGCTTGGGCCTTGCAATTAAAATTTCGCGTCAGATTATGGATGTTACACCGCGTGCGACTCGGAGGCCGCACGAGAAGAAGGAACTTGTAAGCATAACCAGTCAAAGAGTGACTGAAGAGAGGCCGCACAGTCTCAGTGTCAAAGCACCAGGGGTAAGAGGCCGCGACCAAGTGCGGATACCGCGGCGGGTAAAGAGACTGCAACAGTTAAGGGAGACAGCCCGCAACCACAGAGCGGGGCGGAGAAGAGAAACCGCACGGTCTGGGTGTCAAAGCACCTGCGGTCAGAGGCCGCGACCAAAATGCGGGGCCCGTTGAGGGTAGAGAGGCCGCAGCGGTAAGATATGCCTATGCAGGGGTGCGGAGAATGTAACAGGTAGGAAGACCACAACAGGTAGGTAGGCACCGAATTCGCCGCGACTAGACAAGTAGTAGCGAGAAGAAGAAGAAAACAAACCGCGACGGTCAGAAAACGGTCGTGCAAGAATGGAAGTTGCCAGCGACTGAAGCGGGAAGGTAGGTAGCAGCGACTAAAGAGCAGAGAACGCGCGGTCTCAGTGCAAATACCAGCAGTAAAAGAGTTACCGCGACCAAGGTGCGGTAGAGGAGGTCGTCGAAGCGAGTAGAGAAAAGAAGGTCGCTCGGAAAGGGGGCAGAGACCGCAACAAACAGGTGGGGGGGGGGGCACCAGTGCAAGAGGTTATAAAAAGGGGGTGGGGGTGGAACCACGAGAGAGAGAGAGAGAGAGAGAGAGAGAGAGAGAGGGGGGGGGGGGGGGGTTAGAAAACTGTTAACCACACAAGCAACGACAGTTAGAAGAAGAGAACAACGTACAGAAGCCGGGCACCAGACCGCGCGGTTAGCAAGCAGGTCAGGCGGATAAAAAGGAATAGGTCGGACCGTATCCCTCTGATACCATGTAGAAAAAATGAGTAATGAAACTTGTAGGTAGTATTTCTTATAAAAACATCAAGTATGAATACAAATATATAGGAAGAGAATAAGAGAGAAATCCCAAAACTACAATGTGGGACAACACCTAAGACTACTTGGGCTCATAAATGAGCCACAATTACAATGAGATTTTACATATTATTTAAGTATCTTTTAACAATTTTGATGTATATGGTCTTATGAGCTCCACAGTTAGAGTTGTATTTTATTAGGGCGTTTATATTGGCAGCCCCTATATAACTATTGAAAGCCAAAAGATAATAGCAGCCAAAAAAATGACTATTGTCAGCCCGATGGATATTGACAGCCCAAAAATTAAGTTTTTAAAAGACATTTTTAGGAAAAGTGTTTAACATGAAAGTTGTAGATCTCGACGATATCTACAACTCTTATGTTGAACACTTTTTCTAAAAATATTATATAGTAAGACTATTTTTAAAAAGCGCAGAATCCGGGCGGAACTCGTATCATTCCGCAAAGATTCCGCGCCTTTTGAAAATAAGCATGCTATATAATATTTTTAGAAAAAGTGTTCAACATAAAAGTTGTAGATCTGACGAGATCTACAACTTTCATGTTGAACACTTTTTTAAAAAATGTCATATAGTAGACCTTTTTTCAAAAGTCACGTGTTCTGCGTTTTGGGCTGCTATTAGCGGCTATTATATGCGTGTTTTTTATTATTTTGTCAGGCTGCCAATAGTCAAAGCTGGACTGCCAATATAAATGTCATTTTATTATTTCATTACGTTTATAGATAATTTTAGTAGATATGAATTTGTGTACCTTGTGAGATACAAGTCTGTATTTTTTTATAAATTCAAGGAGTTAAAGAATGAAATACATAACCAACTAGGAAAAAAATAATTAAAGCACGCTAATCTAATACAGACGACGAATATTTGAGTCAATAGTTTCAACGATGTTTGTTTCCATACAGTGTAAATGTTTAATGATTTTTATGTTTTGAACTTAGACCGGTCATTTATATATTAATAATACCAAAAAATTAAAACAAATTACTCGAATCTTACGAATCTTTGGTATTGTTGTTTAGGTCATATAAATGAAAAACTCATTTTCAAACTCCATAAGAATGAATTATTGGATTCATTTGATTATGAATCATATAATACATATGAATCTTATTTGCTAGACAATATGACTAAAGTTATTTTCACTAGTCAGATGTAGATGACAAATGATCTTTTGGATATAATATATTTTAAGGTATATGAGCTTATGAGCTCCATGGTTGATGTGTTTTATTATTTCATTACATTTATTATTTCTGTAGATATTGATTTGTGTACCTTATCAGACACAAGTTTGAATCTTTTAATAATTCGAGTTAAAGAATGAAATACATAATCAACAACAGTCAAGCCTTTATCCCACTATAGTGGGGTCAGTTATATGGATAGTTTGTTGTCATTGTGCCCTATCTTTAGTCATAATCTCTCTAATTCTTTAGTTTCTTTCCAAATCTTTATTAGTCTATCACTGCCCCATTTAACATGCCTAGTGGTTAAACTCTTACAATGCCTAGTAGGTGTCTTTAATGGTCCCTTTTGTATGTGTCCAAACCATCTTAGTGGATCTTCTCACATCTTCTCCGCATTTGGTACCACTCCTGTCTTATCCATGATATATTCATTCATAATTTTATACAGTCTCGTGTGTCCACACATCTACCTAAGCATTTTCATCTCCGCAACTCTCATTTTTTGCTCATGTACACAATTCACTGTTCAACACTCAGAACCATAGAGCATCGCTGGGTCTAATTGCAATACAGTAAAATTTGCATATAAGTTTTAATGGTACTTTATGATCACATAAGATCCATGACGTGCCTCTCCACTTCAACCAACTTGCTTAGTTTTTATGTATCACATCTTTATCAACACCTCATCTTTTTGAACTATCGATCCAAGATATTTAAAGAACTCACTGCAAGAAATATCTGGATCACCCAATTTAATATCGAAGTCATTCGTCCTTCTTGCACGGCTAAATATAAGCTCCATATACTTAGTGTTTGTATGTGTATCTTTAAGTATGTCAATATATGATATATTTACACCTTTCTTTTTAAAAACCCCCCATAAGATCTTTCTTGGAACCCTATCATAAGCCTTCTCAAGATCGATAAATAACACATGCAAATCTTTTTTTCTTTCTCAATAATTGTCAATGAGTCTCCTCAAGAGATGTATATAGCTTCATCCGCCCTGACATGAGTCCAAGTTGATTCTCTTAAATGTTAGTCTCTCATCTTACTCTTCTTTATAGTACTTGTTCTTATAGTTTCATGGTATGACTCGTTATTTTAATTCATCTATAATTAACATAATTTTGTATATCTCGTTTGTTCTTAAACAAAGGTACCAAGATACTTTCTCTCTATTAGTCCGACATCATTTTTGACTTCAATATCTTATTGAAAAAATATGTAAAACACAAACTTCCTTCTTTTCTTAGACATTTTCGTACTTCGATGGATATATCATCTGGCCCAACCGACTTTCTATTTTTCATATTCTTTAGAGCATAATTTACCTCTGATGCTTGAATTTTACGATAAAACGTTATGTTTCTATATTTCTCTGAATTACTTAACTCTTCCAAGTTCAGTTTATTGTCTTTTGTTTCATTATAAGGTTGATCAAAGTTTCTTTTTCGTCGTTTTTGAATAGCCACATCATCCGTCAAAACTGAATCTATGTCATCTTGTATGCATTTAACTTTGCTAAAATCTATTGTCTTTCACTTGACCAATTTTATATATTTCGTACTCTCCATCTTTGCTATCTAGTCGCTTATAAAATTTTTCATAAACTTGACATTTTGCTTTACTTACTGCATGTTTAGCTTCTTTCTTAGCGACTTTATATCTTGCCAAGTTTTCATCATTCCTAAAGTAGAGAGTGTTTATAGATGACCCTTTTTGTTCTCACTTTGACTTGTACTTTCTCTTTTCAGCACAAAGATTTTTTATTTGGGATCGCACGACCATTTGATTCTCCAAGTACGTTCTTTTCACTTATGCTTAAATGTGAACATAACTTTCCATGCGATACTAGAATCAACATGAGGTACATCAACTAGTTGTTCTATAATTGTTATCTTGAAAACGACCTGCTTTTTAATCTTCAAGTTCAACCCTCAATTTTTTGGCAATACCTTATTCTTTGTTTTAAATTTATTATATTTAATTTGTGCGACCAACATCACTAACTTATTTTGTGTTGTCAAACTTTCTTTTTGTATGACTTTACAATTCTTATAAATCATTTTATACATTTTGCTAATCATAAAATAATCAATGTATGACTTATTTGGTCTGCTTTTAAAAGTAATTAAATGTTCTTCTCTCTTCAGTCTTCATTAAAAACGTATTTGTCACAATTAGCTAATGTGTTATGACCAAGTCTACAATGATTCTTAATTCTTCATTTCTTTCTCTATACCTGAATCCTCCATGAACAACTGCATAATCTATATTTTCTCTCCCTATCTGTCTATTCAAGTCTCATCTTATGAAATTTTTCTTACTAAATCATTTATATCTTCCCAAAATTGCACTTTAATAACATCACTTAATCTCACTTTAGTTTCATTTCAAATGACTAATTTAAGAGCTAAGATTTTATCACCTTTTTTACTTGAAAACCTTTTCCCTCAAAGCAGTATTCACAATAATACCTACTTCATTGCTTATTTTATTTTTTTCATGTGTACCATAATTTAAAACCTAAATTGTCTAAAATTTTAGCCTTCTCACTTACCCATTTAGTCTTTTGTATGCATAAGATATTTATCATTCTCCTAATCATCGTATCCACTTCTTCCATAATTTTTCTCGTTAGCATACCTATATTTTATCGTCTAAATCTAAGCCGGTCACAAATCGTATTATATACTTTCATAGGACGTCAACTAGGAAAAATAATTAGGACACTCTGATGTGATCAAGGTGGCGAATATTTGAGTCAAAGTTTCAAGCTCATCTAAGAAAGTGTGGTATTGCATCACAACTCACTCCACCTAGAAAACAACGATATAATGGTGTTTCTAAAAAGAGAGATCGCACCATATTAGACATGTTGCGATATATGATCAGTCATGCAGATCTTACTATTTTCTTTTGGAGTTCTAAGATGTCATATGAGATATGGACTAAGAAGTGTCCTAGTATGTCTTTTATAAAATTTGAGGGTTGTGAGGCTTATAAGAGACGTCAAGTATCCGACAACCTCGAGCTCAAATCTGATAAATATTATTTTGTAGGGTATTCTAAAGAAATTACATGGTACTATTTATATAAATATTCAAGGGGTAAAGTGTTGTAAGAATTGATGTCTTTCTAGAAAGAAAGTTAATATTTAGAAAAATAGAACTTTGGAATGTTTCAAGAACCACAAGATGACAATAAACCTAAGGTAGAACCTGAGCAGGGACTACAAATTGTTATAGCACGAGAGCTTGCTCAAGAAACATAATTCCTATGTAGATTTGATAGACCACGAGTTGAGCCTGAGAGATGAATTTCTCATGACTCGCCAAAGTGATGTATTGCTCTTGGATCAATATGAGCCTACCACCTATCAAGATGCTATAAATTGACAGGACTCTGAGAAGTGTCTTGAGGCTATGAGATCTGAAATTGACTTCGTGTATTCAAACTAAGTATGAACCTTAGTTGTACCACCTGAACGCGTAAAACCTATAGGGTGCATGTGAGTTTTCAAAAAGAAACTGACATGGATGAGAATGTCATACATTCAAAGGGCGATTAATAGCTAAAGGTTTCAAAAAAATTCATGGTGTTAATTATGATGATATATTTTGCCCAATTTTTATGTTCAAGTCCATCAAAATCTTGTTTGTTATTACAACATATTATGATTACAAAATCTAGTAAAGAGAAGCCAATTTTTTAATAGAAACCCTTTTGAGGATGTGTACATGACATGTTCTGAGGTTTTATATCTCCATATGAAGTCAGAAAGGTATGCAAGTTGCAACAATCCATTTATAGATTGAAATAAATGTTTCTCGAAGTTAGAACCTTCGTTTTGATGAGAAAATCAAAAAATTTGGTTTCATCAAAAATGAAGATGAGACTTGTGGGTTCAACAAGGTTAGTTGGAGCATAATTGTATTCATAATATTATATGTGGATGGCATGTTACTCATTGGGAATGACAGTTCAACCTTTAAGTTTGTTAAGACTTGTCTAGAAAACTACTTTTCTTTGAAGGACTTGGATAAAACAATTTATATGCCGAGCATAAAGATCTATAGAGATAGATCAAATAAATTGCTTAGCCGAAGTCAGAGCTCATACATTTATAATGTGTTGAAGCGATTCAACTTGTTTGAGTTTAAGAGAGGTTTCTTACCCATGTCGTATAACATGAATCTCTTTAAAATCCAGTGTCCTAAATCTCAGGAAATTAGGGACCGCATGAGTATGATTTCATATGCGTTCGCACTTGGATCAATTATATATGTAATGTTATGTACTCGTTCTGATATTTCATATGCATTGAACATAACTGAAAAATGCCAGTCAAATTTATGTGAAAGTTACTGGACGACAGTCAAGAATATCTTAAGTACTTAAGAATGACTGATGGAGTATTCTTGGTATATGATGGTGATGATGAACTTGTTGTAAACGGTGCACGGATGTCAGTTTCCAATCTGATATGGTCGACTTAAAGTCTGAATCAGGTTATATGTTTTTCTTAAATAGAGGTATTGTAAGCTGGAATAGTTCAAAGCTATTAGAAAAGCCCAATTAAGGGCCCATGTTTTCTCCTCCTTTTTCTCTCCTTTTATTAGTACCACATCTTGTATTAGGATTTCTCTCCTCATTCTTCTCCTATATAAGTGTATTTATACTTGTAACTATTCATTCAAGAAGTATATACAAGGTTTGAGGCCTCTCTTTACATGATATCAGAGGGACCGACCTCCTCCTTGGGTTCTCGCGTCTGTTTTTTTCTAGCCGCTTCTCCTCCTTGGCTGTCCGCGCGGCTTTCCCTTAGCCGCGGACTCTTGCGGCATGTTTTCTTTCTGTTCGCGTGGCTTTCCCTTAGCCTCCAACTCTACTTCTCTCGTGGCTTCCACCTCCTCCTTTCTTCTTACCATCTCTCCTTTTATAATCCTCTCTCACGTGGGTCCACTTTCTCCTCTACCTTCTCTTCCCGCGCGGACTCTTTCTATCCGCTGCGGCTTCTCCTGTACACCGGGCGGGCTTGTGGTGCAAGTCTGCTCGTTGCTCCCTCTTCCTGCTCGTCGCGCCCTGCCTCTCCTGCTCGCCGCGACCTGCCTCTCCTGCTCGCTGCGACCTCGCCTACCCGCAGCTGGCTTTCCTGCCTCTCCTGCTCGCTTGTTGATCGTTGCTCGCCGCGACCTGCCTTTCCTTCACGCTGCGACCTGCCTTTCCTGCTCGCTGCGACCTGCCTCTCCTGCTCGCCGCGACCTGCCTTTCCTGCTCGCCGCGACTCGCCTCTCCTGTTCGCCGCAACCTGCCTCTCCTATTCGCCGCGACCTGCCTTTCCTGCTCGCCGCAACCTGCCTCTCCTGTTCGCCGTGACCTGCCTCTCCTGCTCGCTGCGACCTCGCCTACCCGCAGCTGGCTTTCCTGCCCTCTACTCGCCCACGGCCTGCCTTGTCGCTAGCGCTCTCCTCTCTGTTCTTAGCCACATATGGTCGCGACCTCGCTTGTCGCTGGTGCACCCGCCGAGACCGTGCTGCTATCTTCTATGTCGACTTCTCCCTCTCACCTCGGCCTCCTTCTCCTAGTCGCATTCTGGTCGCAATCTCCTGGTCGCTGTTGTGTCCGCCGAGAACGTGCGACTACCTATTCTAATCGCCCGCTCTCTTCTGATGGCCGCGCATGGCTTCCGATACTTCCGCTGCTACTTCTGCTCCACCAGCCCGTGCGGCTGCCACGACTTCCGAACTCCGTGACGAGGTACGGATTACTATTATCTCTCTAACTGGAAAAGGAATTTCGTTGAGTGGGTTCACTCGGTTCGCCGATTTCTGCAGACGAAAGGTATTCTTCACCACTTGACCCACGATACTCCAACTGCTCCCTCTGATGACTGGCTTCACGATGATGGTCAGGTCATAGCCCTACAGGATGGCCATGTATCATGACACGGCTAAGACCATGTGGGAGGAGCTTCACTCTTTTTACTCTGGCCATGACAGCCTACATCACCTATATGATATCATTTTCGATCTTCAGAATTTTGCCCCGGGTGCTCCAGGCGATATGCTCTCCTTCGTGGCTAAAGCTAAGAGTTTGGCAGAGACTTGGATTCAACATCAGCCTCCTACTACCGATCTAGCCACTCAATGGAACCAGAAAGAAGCTGTCGCCATCGCCATGATGATGTCCCGAGTTCCTCCCCACCTGCATAGTGTTTGGGCCCAGATTTTATCATCCGCCACAACTGCTTTACTGTCTGATGTCTGCTCCATGTTGCTAAAAGTCACGCCTCCCTCCGAGGCTCCTCCTGGTTTTGCCCCGACTCTTCTTCAGCAGCCTCTCCTTTCGACTTCTCCTACTCGTGGATCTTCCACTCGGGGGGGGCGACCCCCGTCTCGAGGACGAGGACGTGGTGGTCGCTCTTCTATGAAATGCACCTTCTGTGGTCGGGATAATCATCTTGAGGCTACCTGTTACCACAAGCACGGTTTACCTCCTCACCTTACTGCTACTACCCCTGCTACTCCGGCTCCCACTGGGTCTTCTGCCCCTGTTTCGGCCCCCATTACCCGCCAAGACATTGATGAGCTCCGCACCCAACTCCAACAGCTTCAGGGTGCCCTCAGCCACTCCTCCGGCTCCGTTGCGTCCTTTTCTGCGGAAGGTATAACCTGTCTTTCTCGTAGTCCTTGCTGGATCGTTGATTCCGGTGCTACCCACCATATTACCTCCCAGAATCCCACAGAGTACCTACAGACGCCTCATCCTCTTTGCATCACTGTGGCCAACGGTGACACCCTACCGGTTTCTGGCACCACTGCTCTTCAACTTATGCCGACCCTTTCTCTTTTCTCGGTTTTTCACGTTCCGGGGTCTCCTTTCAATTTATTGTTTGTTAGTCATCTCACACACGACCTTGATTGTTGCATTACCTTTTCACCTTTTTCTTTTTTTATGCAGGATCGCCGCACCCGAAGTAACATTGGTAAGGGGCAGCTGTTGAATGGATTGTACATCTTGGATATCCCACCCTGTTCTATTCGTCGTCTCCACTGTTGATTGACATCGCCGCCTTGGGCATGCTCCCCTTCCGATTCTCAAGCGGGCTCTTCCTCATGTTCCTCTCCGGGAGTTCTCTTGTGAATCTTGTATCTACGACAAACAACATCGTTCTTCCTTCCCCCCTGTCTGTACCAGGAGTAGTACTCCTTTATATTTAGTTCATTCTGATGTATGAGATCCTTATAAAATCCCCAGTATTTTTGGCTTTCGCTATTTTGTCATGTTTATTGACGATTACTCTCGTACCACGTGACTCTCTTTACTCCATGATCGAACTGAACTTCCCTCTGTGTTTCACGCCTTTTTAATTGAGATGCGTACGCAGTTCGTCACCCCACTCAAAGTCATTCGCACTGATAATGCTCGCGAGTATACGGGTTGCACCTTCTCCAATCTTTGCACCGAGTTTGATGTCATCCATCAAACATCATGTGTGTATACGCCTTAGCAAAACGGGGTGGCAGAACGAAAAAATCAACATTTTCTCGATGTTGCGCGCTCTCTTATGTTCTAAATGCACGTTACAATCGAATATTGGAATTTTGCTGTCTCCACAGCCTGTCATCTCATCAACCGACTTCCCTCGTCTGTGCTTAATTTTGCCTCACCAATCCAACTCCTCTATCCCTCCACCAACCTCACCTCTCTCACACCGCGGATTTTCGGGTGTGTTTGCTATGTCCATCTTCTTGGCCCTCCTTCCGACAAACTTGCTCCTCGGGCCGCCAAGTATATGTTTGTTGGTCACTTCCGGACTCAAAAGGGGTAATGTCTGCTACTCTCCTTCTGACGGCAAGCTGGTCGTTTCTGCGGATGTCACCTTCTGCGAAAACCAGCCCTTCCACTTACCTTGCCCCACCTCGTCTTCGGCTCCTCTTCCTCGGCCTGCTGTACCGGTCACGCCATCTTCTTTGTCGTCTTCTTCCTCCTCTCACAACGCCCCTCCTCGGGTTCCTCCACCCCTTATCCGTGTCTACTCTCGTCGTCCATCCAAGGATGCTCCCGTGCACCATCTCCCCGCTACCAGCGATCCCTCGGCTACAGCAGATCCAGCTCCCATCTCTACAGCTCATCCCTTGGCCAACTACGTCTCTCTCCATCGGCTGACGCCGCATCTCTACGCATTTTTCACCTCTCTTTCCTCTATTTCTATACCTAACACTGTGCAGGAGGCGCTTCGACACCCAGGGTGGCGGGCAGGCATGAACGATGAAATGCGGGCTCTTTGGGCTAACCAGACCTGGGATCTGGTTCCTCTTCCTATTGGCCACGCCTCCGTTAGCTGTAAATGGGTCTTCGTTATTAAACATGCGGCGGATGACACTGTTGACCGTCTGAAGGCCCGCCTCGTGGCACGGGGCTTTACTCAGCAACATGGCCTTGATTACGAGGAAACCTTCTCTCTCGTGGCAAAATTGAACACTGTACGCGTTCTTTTCTCCTTAGTTGTTCATCGTCACTGGCCCCTTTATCAGCTGGATATTAAGAATGACTTCCTCAACAGCGATCTACAGGAGACATTTTATATGCAGCAACCTCCCGGGTTTGAGACCACGGGGGAGTCTCTGGTATGTCACCATCGGAAATCCATTTATGGGCTCAAACAGTCCCCGCGCGCGTGGTTTGAAAAATTCAGTAAGGTTGTCTGTGCTAGTGGCTTCACTCGGAGCTCGACTGATTTTTCTCTCTTCACCCGACACCGGTCAACCGGGACTGTGATTTTTCTGGTTTACGTTGACGATATCCTGATTATTGGCAACAACACGACAGGAATACAACAAATCAAAGAACAGTTAAATTCCGTCTTTCAGACCAAAGATCTGGGCAACTTTCGGTATTTTCTATGGCTCGAGATTGCACGACGCTCTGATGGCCTTGTGTTATCTCAAAGGAAGTACTGTATGGACCTCCTTCATGATGCCGGTTATTCTGGGTGCAAACCTGCAGAGACTCTATGGACGCAAATCACAAGCTCTCGGCCCATAGCTCTGACTCTGACAAGCTGCTTACAAATCCAGAATATTACGGACGCCTGGTTGGGAAGCTGATCTACCTTACGGTGACTCGACCAGACATCTCGTTTGTTCTGGGAGTTGTGAGTCGGTTCATGCACGCTCCTCGGACATCTCATCTTCAAGTTGTCGAGCGCATCCTTCGATATCTCAAGAGCGCCCCCGGACAAGGACTTGTGTACAAGCCATCCACATCTCTATCTCTTGTCGCGTATTCTGACGCTGACTATGCAAAATATATTGATGATAGACGCTCCACAACTGGGTTCTGTACTTACTTTGGTGGACATCTCATAACTTGGCGTAGCAAGAAACAGACTGTGGTTGCGCGTTCTTCTGCTGAAGCCGAGTACCGGGCTATGGCTGCGGTTGTTTCCGAGCTAACCTGGCTTGAGGGCCTTCTGGGAGACCTGGGTGTTCGTCTCTCATCTCCGGCGACCTTATTTTGTGATAGTCAGACAACAATTCATATTGCCAAAGATCCGGTTTTCCACGAACGCACAAAGCATATCGAAGTTGACTGTCACTTTATCCGGGAAAAGGTTCAGTCAAAGTAGATTTGGAGCATGTTCCTGCTATAGACCAAGTTGCGGACATCCTGACGAAAGCTCTCTCCAGGCCGCTATACTATCAGTTTTTATCCAAGCTTGGTGCCTACGACTTGTACACTCCAGCTTGCGGGGGAGTGTTAGAAAAACCCAATTAAGGGCCCATGTTTTCTCCTCCTTTCTCTCTCCTTTTATTAGTCTCACATCTTGTATTAGGATTTATCTCCTCATTCTTCTCCTATATAAGTGTATTTATACTTGTAACTATTCATTCAAGAAGTATATACAAGGTTTGAGGCCTCTCTTTACAAAAGCAATAGACTGTAGTGGATTCTACTATAGAGGCCGAGTATATTGGTGCTACTAATGTAGCAAAGGAGGTTATCTAGATTAAGAAATTTATCAACAAATTTGATATTGTTCCTAGAATTATTGGTTCATTGAGATTTTACTGTGATAATAAGTCATTGTATGAGCCAATTAACCCAGATCTCATTAGCACTCCAATCACATACTATGGTGGTTCCATCTCATTCGAGAAATCATCAAGAGAGATGTGTGCAAATACAGAGTGCTGACTAATGACAACATTATAGATCCACTGACAAAGGTTCTTTCTTAGATGAAGCATGGTGGTTATACTAGATCACTTAGTATTAGATACATGCTTGATTAATTCTAGTGGGAGACTTATGCATTTTGGTTTTGTCAAATTTATGTTTACTTAATGACTTGTCTTATTATTTCATTTATGAATGTAAGTATTTTTTTGTTATGTTTATTTTTTTCTATATAGATATTATACACACATAAGCATAATAATTATCCTTGGAATTAATTTCATAGAAATGTAAATGTGTGACTTAAATATGAGATCTTATGTTTTATTTGAAGCATTATTTTAAATCGTTCATAGTCAGGTATTATTGTATAATTGGACAATAATGATACATTAAGATTAGTATGTGGGTTGACTGATTACCGAATCTCATAGGTCTTGATATTAAATATCAAATCATCACATGAGTGCTTGTTATAGAATAAGTCATCACATGGGTTGGTTTTGAGGGGTTTGTACCGACTGTAATGCAAGCCTATGCGAGTGACACAAGACGAACTCCTACAAACCCAATCTAAATGATGCGCGAGTAATTTTAGTTTTAATCCGGAAACAAAATTTTAGTAAATAAAATTTTATAATTTTAGGAAGACAATATGACATGAACAATAAATTCTCGGCGCACAAGCAAGTCACAATCACTTTCACACAAGATGCTTTCTACTATAAGTTTCACAAATAAGTTTTATATAATAGAAGAAAATGAAAAACAATTACACAAGCGAATCAAACTACCTCGACAAGTATGCGGTGTTTTCCCATATCCAATAAAGAAGAAAAATAAATTACAGTACAATAATACTCACGAGCAATAAGAACCGTCGACGGAAGGTGTTGGTGAGCGGCTATTGTGAGTCCAGAAAGACCTTGGTGGTAGGGACCGAGGGAGGAAGAATGTCTCCCAACAGTAAATGATAATTTGTGGCTCAGGTTTGTGTCAGGTTGTAGATAAAAGAAGTGGGGCTTACAGGTGGGGTCGGGTAGGAGAAGGATCATGTGGCTGGTTGTAATGGAAGAATTTACCAATAGAGGGGAATGGCTGGGAGCTTTGGATGGTGTGGCTGGGAGAAATGTCGAGCGATTGGGGAGGATTTAGAGCATGCCGTAGGTGGGAGTGAGAGATGTTGCTTTCAGTAGAAAACTGTGGGTAATGGACAGTTTCGTTTGCGGAAGGGAAAGGAAGGAGAGCAGGAAAGAGACTTGATGGAATTTGCGATGGGGTCGAACGACTTGCTTGAGATTACAGGCAATTAGCGAAGAAGAGGGTGAGCAAGGAACGGACGGTGGTGACTTGAATGAGGTATTTTTGCAACTGGGAGAGGATTATCGGCAGATGGAGTAAGTTGCAAGCGGTTTGTGTGCGGTTATAGACACGATGAACAATCATGGCTTGCGGTTTTGGATGTAAGTGGTGGAAGCAAGGGCTTCAAGGGCGAAATAAAAATAAAGTAGAAAACTGAAAATTTCAGGAAATAAACTGGGACGTCGCACCTCAGAATCTTATGGCGTCGCACCACAATGTGATTGCTGATTTTGGATTCCCTCAAAAAATCAATAATGCCCCAAAATGAAAGCCTCCACCCTTATTTATAATGAGAAGCGCGGTTGAGCACTCTATGTAAATGACTATGATTGATTGTTACGTTTGGTGTCCTAAAACACTAAATACACGTCCAAATAAAAAAAATACATATAAATACTAAAACAGCGCTACAGACGCACTCATGGTCTCAGATCATCGATCTGGTCAACGCCTCCTGTGCGAATACACAAATTGACGCAGGACAGACTCACCTTGGAATCCAGCAGGGGGGTTGTCAGCCTAATCTGTCCAGCCTTCTTGCCATTATCAGGGCTACAACCCATACACCCAAACTAGCTCTTTGCACCGACCCTAGTGTGGTAGGTTGTTGATGTCGGGATTTGGCCCCCTAGACAAAGTGTTCTCCATTGAACTCTCATGACCAACTAACTCTTTATCACAGTGGTGGTGGTAGTTGAATCGAGAACTCTTTATCTAAGGGGTAGGGCATTCAAATCTCGACATCAGCAACCTACTGCACCGTGGCCTGTGTGAAGAGCTGATTGGGGTGTATGGATTGTAGCTAGGGGTGTGCACAAAAAATTGAAACTGACCAGCTCGAACCGAATTGAGTCAATCAAATCGAATTTTACACCAAACCGATTGGTTTGGTTCGGTTTCGGTTTCGGGGGTGGAAACCTGAACCTGTTCAGTTCGGTTTCGGATTACACCTTCAGTAAACGGATGAAACCGAACCAACAAATCATGTTTCAAATGTTTTTATATATATGTGTTGCCATGCAAGAATAACATGCATATAAACATTTGATTATTCTTTAATCTTTATTACAATGTAGATATCAAAATATGATATAATGACTGTGGTTGATGAAAGTAATGATCAAACTATTGAATGGAAAAAATCACGTGCGACACAAATATAAATGGTATGTGTAAACTTTGCTTGCATTTGTAATTTAATATGTTAGAAACCGAACTGATGTTTAAAATTGGAACTGTACTGATGTTTAAAAACCGAACTGATCAATTTTGGTTCGATTTGGTTTGGAGTGTGTAAAAACCGCGGTTATTCGGTTCGGTTTCGGTTACGCCTGAAACCGAACCGAACATAACCGTTTAGAAGCCTAGTTGTAGCCCTGATAATGGCAGGAAGGCTAGGCGGATTGGGGTGACAGACCCCTAGTGGATTCTAGGGTGGGCTTATCTTACATCGCAATGTGGGCCCCACCGAATAGTGACATTTAATCCGACGTCAATCTACATCAATTCCTCCCGACTAAAAGTTATACATCTTCGATGAATGAAGATGAGCGTACTAACGCCAAAGATCGGGGGCAAGTCTATCAAGCTTTGTTGTCGGTATTCAAGCATCATCAAAGATCGGGTGTCTACTTCAGTGCACCAAGTAATGAGAAAGATGGAAGTCTGGGGTGATGGTGCACTCGTGCTACATAATACCAACATTTCTCTCAGCTCTCACCTCTCATATTGGTGGATCCAGAAGAACCTGTGGAATTATGGGAGGTGTGTGCAAATCCGCAGGTACTCATCCAAGGTGATCAGGGGAAGGGTCAAGCTGTAACTGGGAGGGTATCAGAAGTGGCTCAAGGTATGGATCCCTATGCTCGAGAGGCTCAAAGTAATGTGTCAAATCTTTCGTATTAAATATGAGATTAATACCCATATCTGCAGGGAGATCTATCTCGTGAGCATTTGTTCTAATTTTTTTATAATCCTATAAAGACTCATTTGCTTAAGTTGTAGCTTAGTAGCGAATCCTTTTAGGATCCTCTCCAAGCAAATACTGACTATGACATGTTCGCACATCCGAAAATGTTGCGCACGTCTGTGTATATCTGTTTGCGCTATATATAATTCAATACTACTGGCAATTTTCTTCCGGATTAATTCATGCATTTAATGCTTGAAAGACTTTCTGTGTATTTGCTTCCGAATTAATTTATGCAATTCATGCAAAACATACAACAGACGTGAATCATGCAACACTGATGAATCATGCAACAAATGTAAAAGTTGAACAACTGATACGACCAACTTCTTAAACTGGGGGTTTTTGTACTATAAGAAACTCTTAAGATGGGTACATGATTAGGAGGCTCGAAAGGTGAGGCATAGAGAAATTCATCGCAGGCGCGATGAATACTCAAATGAACGTCAGAGACATCAGTAATAAGATATCCCAATATAGTGTATGGACTGTCTCTACAAGTGCGGTTAGTAAGACATAAGATCAACAAGTCATTGAGTGCACTTTCAAACTCGGCTGTCTTATTAATGATAGATACATCCCAAATGAGCGGTGATTCAACATGTGGCTCATCAGTGTGGTCATCGAGAAGGGTATAATGCAATTTGTCGCAAATACGGTGAGTAACAACGTGGGTTTCAGAAATATCTTGAGTGCTCTCATATAAATGATGATGCAAATGAAGCGCAACAAATGTGATATGTTCACTAGTGGGAACTCTGATAATAAGCTGAGTGTTTCTAAAATAAGGTGGCCTATTAGGAGGTTTTTTGGGTGGAATGTAAAAATATTCGTCGAGTATGCGACAAATAGCTAAATGTCATTGTGCAACATCGATACTGAATTGCAGAACTATGGGGTGTGAAATACCTCATTAGGGTTGTAGGGTATCGAGATGCTCACCTGATGGTAAATAGAAAAAATTCACTATGAATGACAATCACCCAAAGGAATGTCATAGATTATGACAAAAGAACATAATGCAGGTGTGTGTCGGGCATCTCTCAAATGATAAGGGTTGTCGGGCGGCTCTTCAAGAGGTATATAAGAAAAGTCATCGCGAACGTGAAGCTCACTTGAGCGAATACATAAGCCATCCATACTAAGGTGAATGCTGTAACACCCCCCATCCGTCACGAATAATATAACAGAAGGTCCGGCCGGGGCCCCACGTCATATGAAACGGACAGACGAAAGAGTTACTAAATGAAACCAAATTCCCTTAAAGATTTTGAAAACGCAATCCTAACACAGAATTGCATTCAAGCGGAAGAATAAAAAGAGTTTCATAAAAACCGCACTCAAAGGCGAATGTCCACTAACCACAATAGAAATGAAATACAACGTCCACAATTGGCCTTAAGGCCTTACAACAAAAGTGTTTAACTCAAATAAAAACGGTTTGCAGACATCGGCACGCAGGCCGACAACACATGAAAAGCAACTAAACAATCAGTTGGGTCTTCGAGGGCCAGCACAGCAAGGGGTTCAGCCCGCTATTTCCCGCTTGGCTCCGCAGCACCTGCAAGCAAACATTCCACCAAGCGGCGGCAAACAAAGCAACGGTCAACAAGGGCTGTCCACGCACAGATCCGAGCTCCGAAGGGGATGTTCTTCTTCTGACACCACCAGTTGGCCTCTCTCGAAGTGTCCAAGCCCAAACCCTACCCTTCTTGGTCGGCCAAGAGGAGAGAAGGAAGGTGCTCCCATAAATAAGGGAGACACTCGGTTTTTTCCACCTTACAGGAAGCGGTCGGGACAGAGGAAAGAGGAGTCGGCTCGGCCTCTGCTGCGAGTGAGAGAGAAAGAGAGGAAGGGGGGTCGGGCTTCTTCCTCCTAGCCGACGACGGGAAAGAGGGAGGCGGGGATTGGGCTCGGCTCGCGCGTGAGAGAGGACGGGAGGAAGGGGGAGAGCTCTGGCTACACTCCTAGCCGGCGACGAGAGAGATGGAGGGGGAGAGATCGGGCTCAACCTCTCCTTCCTGTAGGCCGGCGCAGAGGAGAACGAGGGAGAGAGAGAGAGGAAACGGGATCGGGAGAGAGAGAGAGATAGCGGGATCAGGAGGGATGGAGTGAGGAGGCTGAGAGGGGGAGGGGAAATTTAGGTTTAGGTTTTTTATATTTATATTAGACCCTATCCCAAACCCCCTATCCGCAGACCACATCCCCCTAAACGCACCTCAAACTCAATTAACCGCGCGACACGACTTTTGGGGCGTTACAAATCTCTCCTCCTTAAATAAATTTCGTCCCAAAATTTAAAATATGAATAACGAAATGAAATTCATCATACCTGAGTAAAACAGATCGGGGTATCCCTCGCGCATGACCTCTTCTGGCTCCCAAGAGAGCTCCTCGCGGCCACAATTGTCCCAACGGACTCTCACCATCTTGATTGCCTTTCTCCGTAACTGTCGTATGTCGCTATCGACAATGCAAACTGGCTTCACCCTGGTAGATAGGCCACTATCTACTGGCACAACATCGGTCTCTAACACAGAATCGGGTTCCCGCAGCGCCTTCCTCAACACAGAATTATGGAAAACGTCGTGCAACCCACTCAGCTCCGTCGACAAGGCAAGTCAGTAAGCTGCCTCGCTGATTCATTCCGTGATCTCGAATGGCCCTAAATACCTTGGACTCAGCTTCTTCAAGCGTCGAACCCTCGACACTCCTTTGAAAGGCTTTATCTTCAAGTATACCCAATCTCTAACCGCGAACTCCACGTTCCTGTTTTTGGCGTTGTAATACTTCGCCTGACGATCTTGGGCGATCAACAACCGCTCTCGAATGGTCCAAATGGACTCATTCGCCTCAACAATATCTTGGCGCTTCAACAGCTTGGTATCACCGGTTTCTGCCCCTGCTAACGGAGTGCGGCACTTCCTGCCGTATAACGCCTCGTACGGGGCCATCTGAATACTTGCCTGATAACTGTTGTTATAGGCAAACTCTACGATGTGAAGGTGATCCTCCCAACGCTGTCCGAAGTCCAAAACGCACATTCGCAGCATATCTTCTATCGTATGATTTGTCCTCTCAGTTTGCCCATCAGCTGCGGATGGAAGGCTGTACTAAACTTGAGCTTTGTGCCCAATGACCGATGGACGTGCCTCCAATCACCGGACGTAAACCGCCCATCACGGTCGCTAACTATACTGCGAGGGACGCCATGTAACCGCACGATGTTCTCCACGTACAATTTTGTTAGTTTCTCCATTGGATCACTTTTCCGATTCGGGATAAAATGCGCAACTTTGGTCAACCGATCGACAATCACCCAGATAGAATCGTTTTTCTTCAATGACTTTGGCAAACCGTGCACAAAATCCATGAAAATATCATCAAATTTCCACTCCGGGATCGGCAACGATTTCAAGAAGCCTCCTGGTCGTTGGCACTCGGCATTCTCTAGCGCGCATGTTTGACATTTTGCCACATATATGGCTATGTCCTTCTTCATACATGGCCACCAGAACAGTATCTTCATGTCCTTGTACATTTTTGAGCTCCCCGGGTGGATTGAGTACTTGGTATTGTGAGCCTCATACATCAACTCTTCCCGTAGAGTGCCAGACTTTGGAACGCACAAGTGATCACCTTTCCGCAGAAGACCGTCTTCAACCAAGAACTGGGAATTTGACCCTTCCGCTGCATAGCGCTTCATGCTCTCATCGAGCTCCAACGCTCTCCGAACTCTGTCCGCAAGGTCACACTGCACCTCCGTCCAGTTCAAGCATGCGTTTGCACTAGTGCTCCTGTCGACACAGGCGATACCCAAGGCTTCCAATTCTTGGATTAAACGTTCATCATGCATGCGCAACCGGTTTGCTCGTGCTGGAGTTCTGCGAATCAAAGCATCAGCGACCTCATTCCCTTTCCCGGGTGTGTAATGTATCTCGAAGGTGTAATCTCCGAGGAATTCTATCCACCTTCTCTGCCGCATGTTCAACTCCTTCTGGTTCAACAGGTACTTAAGGCTCTCATGATCCGTAAAGATGTCAACCTTCATGCCATATAAATAATGCCGTCATAGCTTTAGGGCGAATATCACCGCCGCTAACTCCAAGTCGTGGATGAGATAGTTTCTCTCATGCACCTTCAACTGGCGTGAGCCGTACGCTATAACATTTCCAAACTGTAGGAGGACGCAGCCTAAGCCGCTCCCTGAGGCATCGTTATAAATCTCGTAGCCGTCCGAATCACATGACGAACTCAAAATAGGCGTCGTGGTCAAACGACCCTTCAGTTCCTCAAAAGCTCGTGCGCACTCCGGCGACCACACAAACTTCTGATCCTTTCTCGTCAAGGTAGTGAGAGGTAAAGCTATCCGCGAGAAGTTCTCCACTAACCTCCTGTAGTAGCCGGCAAGTCCCAGGAAACTCCGGACTTCCGCTACTGAAGTTAACACTGGTCACTCCTGTATAGCTGCTATCTTCGTTGGATCCACAGCGATACCATCTCCACTAATGACATGACCGAGAAACGCCACAGACGATAGCCAAAACTCGCACTTAGAGAACTTGGCATATAGTCGACTCCTCCTCAAGGTGTGCAAATCCAACCTCAAATGGTTTGCATGATCCTCCTCTGACTGCGAGTATACCAATATGTCATCTATGAAGACTATCACAAATCGGTCTAGATACTCACGAAAGATTCTGTTCATCAAATTCATGAATACCGATAGCGCATTTGTCAACCCGAACGGCATCACGGTGAACTCATACTGACCATAGCGTGTGTTAAACGCTGTCTTGGGAATATCACTCTCCCTTATACGCAACTGATAATAGTCAGACTTCAGATCCAGCTTCGAGTAGACGGTTGATCCAGCCAACTGATCAAACAAATCATCGATTCTTGGAATCGGATACTTGTTCTTCTCTGTCAGCTTGTTCAGCTCTCAGTAGTCAATGCATAGACGCAGGCTTCCGTCCTTCTTTTTCACGAAAAGGACCGGCGCACTCCAAGGTGAACCACTTGGACGTATGTAACCCTGCTCTAGAAATTCCTGCAGCTGAACCTTCAGCTCCGCCATCTCTTTTGGCGCCACTTTGTATAGTGCACGGGACACAAGTTTCGCACCTGGCACCAGATCAATAGGGAAGTCGATCTCTCGCTGGGGTGGAATCCCAGGGAGATCCTTAGGGAACACATCGGCGAACTTGACACGATAGGAATGTCACCCAAACGAGACTTCGGTTCTACAGTCTCCAATAGCGTAAAGAACAACTCCGCGCCCTTCTGAACCGCTTTGACCACTTGGAGAGCAGACATCAGTGTCTTGCTCGATCCTCGCATACCAGCGAATTTGGTCTCGCATTCAGTACCCTGCCCCAAGGTGATTTCCTTCGAGTTGCAGTCAATACATGCACGCTGCTCCGAAAGCCAATCCATGACAAAGATAATGTCGAACTCGGATATGGGCAGTACAGATGCTTCCAACTTGAAATCATGATTCCCTATCCGCACCTGAACACAGCAGGACCTATCCGCACGCATCAAGCAACCGTTAGGAAGCAAAACATCCAATCTATTAGTTGAAAGAACAAAAGACACTCTGATGCGCAATACAAAGTCCTTGGATAGAAAGGAATGAGAAGCGTCTGTATCGAACAGTGTTCTCGCCGGATAGTCCCAAATTAGGACAAAACTTAATTCAAACAAGTTAAAGAAGACACAGGTTAACAAGTATATAAAGCAGTAAAAACTGTATACTATGTCGTACCTGTCACCACGTCGTTCTGTTTTATAGCATCCTGTTGGCCAAGGTTGTAAACTCGAGGCTTTGTAGGAGTATAATGAGAAGCTGATGACTCCGCCGCTTTGCCCTTTTCAGCATAAGATGCTCCAGTCTTTTTCTCAGTCTTCGGCGGGCCACTGCGACACTCTCGGGCGTAGTGTCCCACCTTGCCACATGTATAACACGTAACAGGGCCTCGACTCGAAATAGCTCCAGAAGTAACAGAAGGAGGGGTTGGTCCAGACGACTTAGCCTTCTTGTTCCACCTGTTGCGGAACCCAGACTTCGAAGAGGTATGCACCTTGTACTCTGGCTTCTTCACAACCAAGTCTTTCTTACTATGCACTCTCCTCATGTCCTGATCCAAAGATCGGGGAGTGTTTACCAAAACCTGAAAACCCTGCGTCATCGGGCCTGAGAGAAGCAACCTCAGGTCATCCCGCAGTCCTTCGTAAAATCTGTTGGTCTTTCGCTCCTCGTCTGCAAATGTGAAGCTGGCGTACCTCCCCAACCTTGTGAACTCATGTAAGTAGTCGTCAACAGAACCTTCTCCCTGGGTCAAGCGCTGAAATTGATTCTCCAACGCAATTCTCTGCGTGGAAGGGAGGTACCTGGCCAAAAACAGTCTCGAGAATTCTTCCATAGAAACGTATGATAGCTTCCTGCCAGCAAGCTGATGCAACTCCACCTCATCCCACCATAGCCTTGTCTCTCCATCCAGTAGGAAAGTGGCTATGGTCACCTTCTGTGCTTCATCTGTCTCTGTTGCCGTCATGATTTTCTTTATACGTGAGAGCCAATCTTCAACCTGAGTCGGTGATTCCACTCCTGAAAATGTAGGAGGATTGAAGCCCAACACATGCTTCAACTGCTTTTTTGTTGCTCGCTTTGCCGCCAAAGGCTCAGCAGGCGCTTGCCTCGCCGCCACTGGCTCAATTACGACAGCCTGCCCCGGGGCCACCATAGGGCGTACTTGCTCTCTTGGCTGCGCATTGATCATAGCAAACACAGCTTCCACAACTAAACGGATTGTCTTGGCAGAAGGAGGTGTAGGCACCTCCGCCGGTGCATTGCTCTCTGCAGAATGCTGATTTTGAGACTGTTCAGCACCATTTCTGGTCACTTATAGATGTGTCACACGCACTTTAGTGACTAAAAGACATAACAAACAACAAACAAAGGAAACCTCAGGTTTCACAAACAATGTTGTTAACATGTTTTTCATTCCTAAGTGGACATTCATGGGTTCTTTTCATGTTATAATGGCAACGCACATGAGTGCTCACCCCTGCTTAAAAGGAATTCAACCACGAATTCAAATAAGGAGGATCGACACCAGAGTCTGATACCAAATTGTAACACCCCCCATCCGTCACGAATAATATAACAGAAGGTCCGGCTGGGGCCCCACGTCATATGAAACAGACAGACGAAAGAGTTACTAAATGAAACTAAATTCCCTTAGGGTGCGTTCGTTTCGCAGGAATTGAACTGCAGGAATTGGAATTGAATTCAATTCCCATTCCCGCAGGAATTGGAATTGAATTCAATTCCAATTCTACTGTTCGGCTGAATGCAGGAATTCTGTCATGGGAATTGGAATTAGTAATTTCACTGTTCGGCTTCATATAAGAATTTTCTGTCCAAACGTGCATTTTTTGTCCCGGAGCACATTTTTTTGCCCGGGGGCATATTTTTTGCATGGGAGCGCAATTTTCGTCCGGGCGAGCATTTTTCGCCAGGACACACAGTTTTCGCACAGCCGCACATTTTTTCGCACGGCCGCACATTTTTTCACTGCGAAAAATTCACGCCCGCCGGTCGAAAAATGCGCACCCGGGCGAAAAATGTGTGCGCAGGCGAAAAATTCGGGATCGAGCGAAAAATTCGCGCCCGAGCAAAAAAATCGAGCACAACCAGAAAATACGCGTTCAGGCAAAAAATTCGTGTCCGTGGAAAAATTGCGCGCCCGGGTGAATATTGCGAGCACGGACGAAAATGCGCGCCCGGACGAAAATTGCGTGCTCGGACGAAAAAAGCGCAACCAGGCGAAAAATGGGTGTTCGAGAGGAAAAATGGGCGTCAGGACGAAAAATGCGCGCCGGCGCGAAAAATGCCCGCCTGGGCGAAAAAGCGCGCCCGGGAGAAAAATGCGCGCCCGCGACGAAAAATGCGCGCCCGGGCCGAAAAATTCGCGCCCGATCGAAAAAATCGCTTCAAGGAGAAAAATTCGCGCACGGGAGAAAATTTTGCATCGTGATGAAAATGCGCGCCCGAACGAAAAATATGCGCCCGAGCGAAAAATATGCGCTCGACCGAAAAATACGCGCCCGAGCGAAATATTCGCATCCGTGCGAAAAATGAGATCCCTGGCGAAAATACGTGCATTGGAAAAAAAATGCGTGCTCGGGCAAAAAATACGCGTCGGGGTGGGGGGGATACGTGCCCTGACGGAAAATTCGCGCCCGAGCGAAAAATTCACGCATGGGCGAAATATTCGCTCTCGGGCGTAAAATTCGTTCCCGGGCATAAAATTCACTCCCGAGCGAAAAAAATCGCGCTCATGCGAAAAATGCTCCCAGGCGAAAAATATGTATCCGGGGAAAAAATGCGCGCACGGGCGAAAAATGCGCTCCATGGCGAAAAATGGTTGTTGTGGCGGAAAAATGCACGCCCGGCCGAAAAATGCGTGCTCTGGCGAAAAATGAGCTCCCGAGCGAAAAATTCGATCCCAGGCAGAAAATGTGCGCTTCATCGAAAAATTTGATCTTCGGCAAAAAATTCGGTCATGGGCGAACAACATTATTTGCGTTGATGTTTTTTTGAGAGAGTTAGGGACGCGCTGGTAGGGGTGGGAATCACGAATTCTTACCTCATGAGGTAAGAATTGAGGGAGACATGTTTCTTCTATAATCAATTCTCATGGGAATTGAAATGAATTCCAATTCCAATGTAATTTTATGACCGCCGAACAGCCACAATTGGAATTGGCAAATGAATGCCAATTCCAAAGGCCCAATTCCCGCTTAACGAACGGAGCCTTAAAGATTTTGAAAACGCAATCCTAACACAGAGTTGTATTCTAGCGGAAGAATAAAAATAGTTTCATAAAAACCGCACCCAAAGGCGAATATCCACTAACCACAATAGAAATGAAATACAACGTCCACAACTGGCATTAAGGCCTTACAACAAAAGTGTTTAACTCAAATAAAAACGGTTTGCAGACATTGGCACGCAGACCGACAACACATGAAAAGCAACTAAACAAACAATTGGGCCTTCGAGGGCCAGAATAGCAAGAAGGGCTTCAGCCCGCTATTTCCCGCTTGGCTCCGCAGCACCTGCAAGCAAACATTCCACCAAGCGGCGGCAAACAAAGCAACGATCAGCAAGGGCTGAACAAATTATAACGACCCCACCCCTTTCTCGGGGTGGCGGTGCTTCTTCCCTGCAAGCGGATTAGCATAAATACATAAATCTAGATTGTGCTATTTAAACACCATTCAACACAAACGTTGGCGCGACCGGCCCAACGTCTCGTGCACACAGGGCACTTTAACGGTGTACCTGACTTCTCCGGGTCCCACCACCATTCTCAGTCCTAGACTGAATGGCAACACGCTGAGCATTCGCTAGTCGTGACTCAAGGTTCTCGGCTCTCTCCTATGCTTGTAGCAACACACCAATTTCCTTAGGTAGTCGAACTACATCACATAGTGCAGGTACAGTTCAGTCAAGCCCGCTGCTCAAATCGTCGTACCCCACACGCACGACGCGGGTCAACCTCCCCTTGCCTGTTATCGCATACATAACCGGTCGTTATGTAATAAGGGTGGCACTCGCGGCCACCAGAGTTGCGCGTCCAAGGCACACAACTCCACACACTAGCCCTACAGTCTCCAAGAGATGGGCTTCGCACAAACACGACAAAACTCCCCGGGAGTTAATGCCGACGATCCAACGACTTCGTGCAAACATTAGAGTGTTTCCTGGAGCACACCTCCAGTACTAACTGCCGCCCAGGGCAGACCCCCATTCCGAAATATTCAACTTCCACGGAGTCTTCTCCGGGAACCCCAGAACATCACTAATCCAGACCACCATGTCCGGATGGGCTTCACACAGCATGCCTAAACGGTACTCGCGCTTCCGGGTGCTAATGCAAATAATAGTCGGGATGTAAACATCGACCCGTCGGAGAGCACCCTTCCCCCACCCATCGGTGGAGAGGGGTTTCCATGCAAATATGCTAATTAAGGGATTCATCTGCCCAAGAAGAAAGTCGTTACCCTTGACGCGCGTTTCTGAGGCATGGCTCGGTCATGAACGGCCTTCCAGCGGCTGTCCACGCACAGATCCGAGCTCCGAAGGGGATGTTCTTATTCTGACACCATCGGTTGGCCTCTCTCGAAGTGTCCAAGCCCAAACCCTACCCTTCTTGGTCGGCCAAGAGGAGAGAAGGAAGGTGCTCCCAGAAATGAGGGAGACACTCGGTTTTTTCCACCTTACAGGAAGCGGTCGGGACAGAGGAAAGAGGAGTCGGCTCGGCCTCTGCTGCGAGTGAGAGAGAAAGAGAGGAAGGGGGATCAGGCTTCTTCCTCCTAGCCGACGACGGGAAAGAGGGAGGCGGGGCTCGGGCTCGGCTTGCGCTTGAGAGAGGACGGGAGGAAGGGGGAGAGCTCTGGCTACACTCCTAGCCGGCGACGGGAGAGATGGAGGGGGAGAGATCGGGCTCAACATATCCTTCCTGTAGGCCGGTGCAGAGGAGAACGAGGGAGAGAGAGAGAGAGGAAACGGGATTGGGAGAGAGAGAGATAGCGGGATCGGGAGGGATGGAGTGAGGCGGCTGAGAGGGGGAGGGGAAAGTTAGGTTTAGGTTTTTTATATTTATATTAAACCTTATCCCAAACCCCCTATCCGCAGACCACATCCCCCTAAACGCACCTCAAACTCAATTAACCGCGCGACACGACTTTTGGGGCATTACAAATGCTCCCTGAGAAGGAAGGCTCGTCAAATGGGTCTCTCGAGGACTTAAAGGTATTCCTGAGGGGGTCACAAATGAGAGGATGATCTTCCAAGCGATAGTGTCCATGGAAATAAGCGGGACACCCACAATAGACTCAATGCTAAGAGCGTTGATCCTCACAAGGGAGTGGTGACTCATCGGGAGGCTCAACAATGAATTCAATAATAACGGGATGATCCTCCACATGAGTATCGCCGATAGAGGTTGTGTTCTCAAAAACGGGTGAGGAGGTCACTATGAGATCAACACTAAGCTCGCGGATCTCGGTTGTGATGTGGCTCGGGACAATTACAAGGGAAGAGTGGGGAAAGCCCATACTCAAGTGTGGGTCAAAATGTAGAATGTCGAGGAAGGGTCTCTAACCATAGAAGTAATTTGGTCATGAGCGGGCTCAACTTCCAAGTCAAATAAACATTGAATCTCATCAAAATGTGATGTCGCAATCTCAGGTGTCGGGTGTTACGATTACAGATAAATTTCAGGAAGAATCCGGCGAGAGGAAGGGTCGGCGGAGGTGAGGGAGAGACGAAACCCTAGAAGGGAGGAGAAAAGACTCGAGAGAGAGATTGGAAGTTAGGGAGATAAAAGAAACTTTAGATTCATTCTTACATAACCATTACAAGACCCCGAATGCCCTATATATATGCGCCGATGACATAATTGTAAGTAACAAAACATATAACAATATTAAACACTTAAACGCTACGAAACGACTCGATACATCACGACTCAACATATAAATAATAATAATATAAGATAACTGATGGCGGATGAGGATCCGGTATACTTCATCCGTCCTTCAAAACGAGCTTGCCCTCAAGCTCGTGTACCAAGCGGGTGTCCGGATCATTTGGTACCTTGACCCCCTGCCAGAACAAGGCCAGGTAGCGCGTAGTAGCGGCGACAGTGTTGGCGAGTAGTGGCGGCGCCTTCAAAAAGACAGGCTTCGGAAGTAATGGCTTCCGCAAGGTCGGTGGAGCGATGGTTAGGAGCAGCCATAAGGATGTCGGAGACGCGGCGACCGACAACAGGAACGGATCCGTCGGGCACAGCGGGGCACGGGGCGGCAGAAGAGGCCGTGATGCAGCCAGTGAAAGCGGCAAGGCAGGGGCCGGTGGAGCAACAACCGGGAGAGGATGCGGTGCGATGGCCGCAGGAGCCGGCAGAGCGAGTGACCGGAAAGGTGGAAAAAGCAATGGAGGTACGACCACCGTGGAGAGATGCGGTACATCGGCGGCCGGTGCACTTTTGACGGGAGGATCGACTGCGGTGCAGAGGATGAGATTGGTTTCGTAGCGGAATGTTTGGGGCAACATGACAGGGAAGCTCTTGAATGGTGTAAGTGGCAGCCTTGGTGGAGACGAGTTAAGGTAGGGAATCTCGTGGGGGGTAGCAGAAACCCGTCTGTCGATTGCGAGAAGACGATCGACTTTGACGTGGAAAGAGGCGTATGTGGCCAGAATTTTTGCAGCGAGGGCAAAAAAATGCCGCCGAGGGCTGGTGTCCGGCGACGACAAGAACTGTGGCCCGGGAGCAGCCGGTTGGGAGGCGACCATGGTGCTAAGGATGTAGATTGGAGATGAATCCGGCGACGACACGGTCGGCTGGCGGCGGCTGGTTGGCGGACCAGAAAGATCTGTGTGGAATCGGCGGAAGATGACTGTCCTGCGCGGAGATGACAGAGTGTTGGCCTGGCGGGCTGGGTTCCGGTCGGCAAAAACAGGCGAACCCCGGGCGGAATCGGCGCTAGGTTGCGGGATCCAACAGCTTGGTTCCAGCGGTGCCCGCAAGTGGTGTGGAAGTCGGCGCGGTCTTTTGCGGAACTCGGCGGCCCGGCGAGGCGGCCTTTGCGAAACTCTACGGAAAGGCGGACTCAGCGGATCGGTGAGGCGGAAGGCTCGGAAGTCGCGATCGAGGCAAGGCTGAAGATTCGGAAGTCGCGATCGAGACGAGGCAGAAAGCCAAAGCGAGGCAGACTCGTTTTGGGCGCTGATACACGATTTCTGCCGAAGCAGGGTATTTCTGCGGAAGTAGATGTCCCACCGTGGCACAATCTGGATCACCAATAGCTAGAGAGTGGGTAGTGCGGCGGGTTGGACCAATTGTTACGATCACGGATAAATTCCAGGAAGAATCTGACAAGGGGAAGTGCCGGCGGAGGTGAGCGTGAGACGAAACCCTAGAAGAGAGGAGGGAAGACTAGAGAGAGGGGGGAAGTTAGAGAGAAAAGAAACCTTAAATTCATTCTTCCATAACCATTACAAGACCCCAAAGGCCCTATATATAGGCGTCGATGGCATAATTGTAAGTAACAAAACATACAACAATATTAAACATTTAAACGCTACGATACGACTCGATACAACACGACTCAACACATAAATAATAATAATAATAATAATGTATGATAACTGATGGCGGATGCTGATCCGTAACATCGGGTCTCTCATGTTAGTGGGAGCACTACTAAACGAATTTGTGGTTTGACCTAAACCCTTAAGCTTTCTTTTATTGATTCTTATTAAGTCAGTTTTCATGTGATCAAGATTAGCATCCATGCTATCAAATTGATCAAGAACCAATCGTTAAAATTCGGATTCCAACATCTCCATTTTCGGAAAAATAGGAAGGTCTCTACACATGATGTTATCTTAATGATTGTGACCTCTATAAAGCTCTTAATATTCATTTAAATGGTCATCTCTAATAGACTCAAATCGTGCCCGAGGGTAGACGTAATCCCTACAAACATGCGGTGGTAGGCGAGGATGATCATTATAATAGTATGATGATCTCTCAGGAAGTGCTCTACGGGATCGAGCATATACAGACTCTGGTCTCTCATATAGACGAGTGGTGTAATAATGATTACTATGAAATGCCATGGATGATCTATAAACTTTCGCCCCTTGTATCTTAGACTTCACTCGAATCTCCCTTTGATACCAATTTGACACAGACGGGCTGTGAGGGGTTTGTGCTGACTCTAATGCAAGCATATGTGAGTGACGCAAAACCGACTCCTACGACCCCAATCTAAATGATGCATGAGTAATTTTATTTATAATCCGAAAACAAAAATTGAACAAATAAATTTTTATAATTTCAACAAGACAACACAACATACACGATAATTGTCCGGCGCACAAGCAAGTCACAGTCGTTTTCACACATGATGCTTTATACTACATGTTTCACGAACAAGTTTTATAGAATAAGAGAATGAAAAGCAATTACGCAAGCAAATCAAACTACCCAAAAAACAATGCAGTGTTTTCCCATATCCAATAAAGAAGAAAATTAAATGCAGTGTAATAATACTCATGGGCAATAAGAACTATCGGAGGGAGGTGTTGGAGAGCGGCCGTTGCGAAGACGGAAAGACCCCGGGAAGAAGAATAGCTGTCAGCAGTAAATGATAATTTGGGGCTAGGTTTTGTGACAGATTGTAGATAAAAGATGTGGGGCTTACAGGGGAGAGGGATTTTGTGGCTGGATGTAATAGAAGAATTTTCAGATAGAGGGGAATGGCTGGGAGCTCTGGATGGTGAGGGTTTGCTGGAGTTGAGGGCGGAGGGGAGCTTTGGACTGTACGGTTGGGAGAAATGTTGAACGGCTGGGGAGGAGTTAGGGCATGCCGCAGGTGGGAGCGGGAGATGTTTCTGGTAGGAAATTGTGAGGGTGATGGAGAGTTTTGTTTGCGGCATGGAGAGGAAGGAGAACTGGTGAGTGGCTGGATGAAGTTTGCGATGGGTCGAGCGACTTATGTGAGATTAAAATCGATCGGTGAAGAAGAGGGTGAGCAGGGAGCGCACGGCAGTGACTTGGATGAGGTAGTTTTGCTGTTGGGAGAGGATTAGTGGCAGGGGGATGAACTTGCGAGCGGTTTGTATGCAGTTTTAGGCATGAGAAAGAGGGCGATGAACAGTCGTGGCTTGCAGTATTGTATGTAAGTGGTGGAAACTGGGGCTTCACTGGAGCAATAAAAAAAGTAGAAAATTGAAAATTTCATGAAATAAATCGGTACGTCGCGCCTCGGGATCTCACGACGTCGCGCCGCGATGTGATTGTCGGCTCTGGATTCGCTCACAAAATCAGCAATGCCCCAAAATGAAAACTTCAGCCCCTATTTATGAGAGGGGTGGTTGGGTACCCGACCTGAACGGCTATGGTTGGCCATTACGTCCGGTGTCCTAAACACTAAATGCATGTCCAAATAAGATACATTTAAATACTAAAACGGTGCTACAAACGTGCTCATGGTCTAGGATCGTCGATCCGATCAACACCTCCTGCGTGAATACACAAATGTAGGCCCAACCAGATATTGACCTATAGTCCGACATCGATACCCATCAACAAGTGTACTTGACTTGCCCACTATGAGAATACTTTGTAGATTTTGATATATATGTCACAAATGATTCTCATAGTGATAATAATGTATTTGTTTATTTAACATGAAATCATTACAGTTATTACTTGAAAAAGGTGGATGGTAAGGTTGGTTATTTGGTGTATTACAAATTGTGTAGGTAATCGTGGGTGATGTAGATGAGATTTGTTCTTCCTATGTAACATGAGTTATGTACATGGGTTCATTAATGGAGTTAGACTATAAAATGCATGGGCATTCTACATTGAGTCAATATATAATATTGAGCTCGTTTGTTTTATATATTCATTTTTGGTGGTCCCGCCCCCAGAATGGATAAAAATTAGCACGGATGGGGCACTTTTCCCTGACCATATTACTGGATTGGGAATTATTGTTCGCAATGACCACAACGAAGTGTTGATTGTCACCGGTTCTCACCTCCCTCATTGGTATTCAGGCGGGGCGGAAATGGAAGTCATGCTTGCCATAAAAGGGATTCTCTGACCAGACATGTTTGAGGGTAATCTGGGAAAGCGATTGCAAAAATGTTGTTGACTTTTGCAGGGATTCGGTGCAGCGTTCTACATGGTTGGTGGCCTCCGTCCACGACCCGGGCATATCTTTCCTGGCTGACTTTAACCAAGTATTATTTTGTCATATTCCTAGAGAGTCCAATCGACTTGCGCACTATTGCACGAAATATGAAAGAACTTGTAATTTTATTTGGCATGGTCTAGAAATTGCTACACCCAAGTTCCTTGAACTTATCTAGGACTTGGATGGCATGATTCCAATGTAGTTGTTACAATCTGTTTGTTTTTCATTTACTGCACTTTTCAGCAAACGTCCAAAGTAACAAAGATTGAATTATTAAGAGGGTGACACACTCCTTGACTCGAGTTCATTCTGAATGTCAATGAGAAATAGACTAAACTACACGGGAACATTGGTTACTAGCAGGATTGATCGAGTTACCAACTCTTGTATTGCAATGATGAGGCATTACTAGATGTCACTCCCTGTTTTTGAGATTATGATTTATACGTTCTAGCTCAAGTAAGAGTCTATTGGATTATGCATTACTAGATGTCACCCAGCTAAGTGTTTTTGCGAGATTTGCGTCGATTTGAATTTAAGGATGATGTCAGTAGTCATGTCTCAACGCTGGTGGACTTAGAAATTTCTTCCAGATTATCTGCACAGGCTTTGAGTGATGACTTGTGACTCAACAACTTGAAGCGTTGAGTGTTACCTTGTATCTCAACGCATTTGTACTTAACTGTTATCTTCAGAAGCGTTGAGTGATAAGTCTTCACTCAATGCAAAAACACTTGGCTGAAATCTGACAATCTTCAGAGGCGTTGAGATAGCCTTCTTCACTCAACGTTTTTGTCCTTTGACAGCTTATTTGATAAGGTATTGAGTGAGCGACCATCACTCAACGCATTTGTACTTGACAGATTTTTCTGATAGACGGCGTTGAGTGAACGTCTTTCACGCAACACATTTGAACTTGGTAGCAATATTGATGAAGGCATTGAGTTAACGTTCATCACTCAACACTTCTAGACTTGGACAGATTTTCAGATGAAGGCGTTGAGTAAACGTCCATCACTCAACGCTTCTGGACTTGGCAACATTTCTAAAGGGGCGTTGAGTGAATGTCCATCACTCAGCGCTTTTGAACTTGGACAGATTTAATTGCAAGGGCGTTGAGTGATTGTCCATCACTCAACGCTTTCGTACTTAGACGGATTTCACTGCATCTTCACTGTGGCTTTGAGTGACTGGGTATCTGTCGACGCATTTTGGCCTCAGGCGTTGAGTGAAGTGTACTCACTCAACGCTTTTGTACTTAGGCAACATTTTGCTTTTCCCAAGTATTCTGACTTCTGTCCAGCCAATCCTCTGACACATTGAGCTTGCCTAATCACTGAATAACAGACATCCTGCATATATGAATTTAGACAAATATCAAATACATGTTTGTGTATATTATTGACTTGTGGATCTTCTTCAAATCTGGGACATTGTGATCAATAAACCCAATATGCACCAACTTTAGGCCCTACATCTTCATGGACTTCATCGCATAAATACCCAAGTTAGCTAGCTATGGTTGCATTTTGTTGGTGGTGGTGGTGGTGGATCAATTTTTCAAGTATGAGCTGCTACTCCCCTTCATTGCTCCAATAGTGGTCGACACCTTCGTCCACGAGGTTATCTACTTTCATGAGTTTCCGGGGTCTATAACCATCCTCATGAGCAAATTACAGGGCATACAATTGCGCATAATCACAACCTACCACTCTCAAACGGACAGGTAAACAGGTGCTTCAAGTCATGTATTATTTACTTCATCTCCAAACAACAATGTTGTTGAGCAAAATGGCTAACTCGAGCTGAATACTCTTACCACGCCTACTCCTTGGCGGTTACTAACTCATTCCAAGTCACCTATAGCCGCTCACCGCCAAAAAATTGCATTATTTGTCCGAAAAATGCAACGTGGAGGCACTCACAATCCCTCCATGACAGTCGAGATCCCACAACAACCCAAAGTCCATTTGCAATATTCCCAACAAAAGTTGTCATTCTCGTGCTCTATGATTCTATGATTATTGTTCTATAAAAGTTGGAATGACTGTCATTGCAATTTAGAATTGGTATTTGATTATATTGGAATTATTTCATGGCTGCATTGGATTAACCATGTCCAGTTTTCAGATGAAAAGCTGAAACTAAGAAAAACAGGACATTCAGATTCTGTTAGTATCTAATTTACTTACATGTACTCATAAGGTTTAGTCCCACATTTGGAGACCTCTCCACCTAGGACCAATTGATTTTACGTTGGATTCTTAGATTTCACCAAAAGGTTTCCACTTTCTCATGATGCTTCATTGGCCAGGTGGTGGAGCTCCACGATGACGGGCTTGTCGAATACACCATCCTTGGCTCCAACCTTGAAGCCGGTCATCGCCTGCAGCACAGCGTGCCGCCGCACGTATGGTTTGGATCATTCCCAACCCTCGATTTCTCATCATATTCGACCGACGGCAGCATCCTGGCAAAAGCGCCCAGCAGAGACCCCGAGCTCCACTATTCTCTTGTGGGCTGTACCTGCGCCCCAGCCTTTCAGTTCGAGGACTTCGAGTTGGCGAAGCTAACCGATGTGATTCCTCTTGCTCCCAAGGCTGGACCTCTTCTCGACTATCTCGTTCAGCAGATACATACTTGATATTCGTTCCGGCATGAGTTTTAGCATCTTCTTCAGATTTTAATCAGATTTTTCAGATTCTTAAGCAGACTGATCAGTGGGTGAGTTACAGGATTTTATATCTTTGAAAAGGTGCAGTTGCTCTTCCATGCCGTGATTTTCAAAAGCTTGAACAAATCTTTATCTCAAAGTATCATACTTAAATTTCTCTTTCTGTTTAGAGTGTTTTCGGCTCTATTTTGTGATGCTAGGGCTGCTTTTGTTGACACTTGTCCTTCGATTCTACTTCCGTAGTGTTGTCTTCGGTTGTGCAGGATTTTCTCGCTATCGATTTCTCAAGCTTGGCGTCTAAGTGATTTTAAGGCTCCATTTGGCACGGTGGTGGTGGTCGTGAACGCATGAGTTAAACTGTCATTTGTTTAGGATCACCGAACAAACATCATCCGTTTGAACATAAAAGTGAATGAAATTACACCTAACGGAGCCCCTAAACATCATCCCTAAACAAATGACAATTTAATCGTCATGTTCATAACTGCCACCATCGTGCCAAACAGAACCCAAGTCCAGTGAAAATCTTTTCAGCAGGCTCGAAATCGAACAAATTCAAGTTGAGTTGAAATTGTCTTGAACTTATTTGAGCTCGAGTCAAACTCAGATTTGCTCAAATGTTTGACAAAATTATAAATCAAGCCTCTAAACTTTGGGTGCTTTGTGAGAGAGCTCTATATGTTTTTATTTAGTTGAAATCAGTCTCTAGTAAGAGACTATTTTGAATGTTTTTTATGAAGGCCTGAGATAGATTTTAACTAAACAAAAATTTAGACTAATTTCAAATGATACTTAAATTTGGGGGTTATGTGGTGGCGGGAGCAGCCGGCGTCTGAAAAGGGAGTTTTGGAATCGGAGGGAGATGGGGCTGAAAAAGCGACGTTTGAGGGCTTTTCCTCCTCGCTACGGGAACAAACGGAGCAAATCCTGCCACGGTCTGTTTGTTTACTCGTCTGGCGGCGTTAGCTCCAAACGCAGCCTTTGAATGCCTAACCAAATGAAGTCTTAGGCTCCATTTGTTGCGCTGTTTTTGCTCCGATGAGTTTGAAGAAAAACTCCATGTTTGACATGACAACATGACAACGATTATAATCGGCACCAATAAAAGATTTCTAGTTTTGAACATAAATGTGGATGAAGTTTTTTGTGAGGTTGGTGTGATTTTTTCGTCCGCCGAGCGGACCTTTCTAAAGTCCGCTCGGCCAATCAAAATGCACGAGCATGTGGGGCCACAGTGCATAGATTTACTGTGCACCGTGGACCCCACAAAATTACAGGATTCTATTGGTGGGGACCTACAGGACCGTCCGCTCAGCAGACGGTATTTTTACTCGTGAGGTTGGGCATTCACGAATGGCGATTCATAATCATTGCGTTCATGACCGCCATCACAGTGTCACACTAGACTAATTTGTTTGTACGTTGAACACATATGTAGAACCCTGTGAAAAATCAAATTTTATTCATATTTATTTTTTTCACAAAAATAAATCATGGATTATTGATGCATGTATTTTTATAGTTATTTTAAGTAGTCATACATATATATTTTAAGTTGAAAATACACTTATAAAAAACTGTCTTTTATGAACTATTATTATAACTGCATTTTACACTGAAAATACAGTCGTCTGTAACTGTGTTTTGCGTTTCAGTCAATGTTTTGAGAATCGGACCGACGATCGAACCGGTGAGATCAAATGTTCAAGGTCCGACCGATTGGACCGGAGTTGAACCGTGATGTTGTATAGTACATTTATACTGTTATTTTTGTAAACTTTAAAAGTGTAAAATTATAAACCAAACTATAAAATGAAAATCATTATAAGTCAAAAGTCAAAACATATTACATATCATCAAACACAACATTAGATTTCAAAAGCTAGATCGTGGAAGAAGAGATGAAGAAGAAGAGCATACCGGGTTGCGACTTTCACGAGCAGGGGCGGTGGGGGCAGGGAATGGCTGCAGCCTATCGGTGCCTCAGCACGAGCGAGGAAGAAGAAGTAGTTTCGCACTTTCGCTGCTTCCGCCTTTCACTCTTGTGTCGTTAAAACAAACCCTTGATAAACTATAGATTCTAATTTCTATCCCTCTTCCTAATCTGCGCCATCTGATCAAAATCAGATTGCCCAAAATGAGCCCAACCGGTTATGGGAACCAGCAATGGTTCCCGATTGCCCGGTCGAACCGTCCGGTTCCCCCGGTTCCCAGCTGGGTCAGTGAAAAACGGACAGAAATACTTGACCGGACCGGCTGGAGGGCCGGTCGGCGGCCCGACCGGTCATGTCCGATTTTTTAAAGGTTGATTTCAGTTATATTTCACACTGAAAATATAGTTTCGTAGTATCCCTTATAGTTTCGCAGGATCCCTTAAATATAGTTTCGCAGGATCCCTTAAATATAGTTTCGCAGGATCCCTTAAATATAGTTGCGCAAATTGTTTTTTAAGCCTATTTTGTGATGACAACATAAATTCCTCCAGTTATGTCATGACATCTGTCCTCCTACCATTTATTAACCATTCCTGCATATTTTTATTTCTCAATAAAATGCAATGATTGCATAGTTGCATGTCATAAATATTAAGGTTGATATCGAATTGAATTCGAGTGATTTTGGCTCGGCTCGAAAATGAAACTTTCGACTCGAATTCGACTCAAAATCAACTCGAAATCAAAATTGATTTTTTATCTCCCGCCACACAGCACTGAATTAAATCGGCTCGAAAATGAGCAATTTTTTGTTTTATTTATAGTTTGTTCAAAATTAAATTGGTCAACATATAAATTTAGCAAATGAAATATTTAAAACTTTCATTCATTTTTTTTAGATTTAAATTTTGTTATTTTTAATATTAAAATAAGAATATATTAATAAATACATAATTTTTTTAATTAATTTGAGTTGATTCGAATCATATTTCGAGCGATTCAGGGCTGACTCGAAATCAACTCGAAACCAGATTCGAGTCAAATTGAGTCGAATCAATTTTAACCAATTCCGATTTAACTCAATTTTCGAACGATTTTCGAGTGACTTTCGAGTTTCGAATAGTATGCTCAGCCCTACCATATATCTAGGGCTGAGCATATTATTCGAAACTCGAAAGTCGCTCGAAAATCGTTCGAAAATTGAGCCGAATCGGAATCTGTTAAAATTGATTCGATTCATTTTGAGTCGATTCATTTTAACTTGAATCTGATTTCGAGTCGATTTCGAGTCAGCCCTGAATCGCTCGAAATATGATTCGAATCAACTCGAATTAATTAAAAAAATTATGTATTTATTAATATATTCTTATTTTAAGATTAAAAATAACAAAATTTAAATCTAAATAAAAAGAATGAATGTTTTAAGTGTTTTATTTGTTAAATTTATAGGTTGCCCAATTTAATTTTGAACAAAGTAGGAATAAAATGAAAATTGCTCAATTTCGAGCCGACTTGATTCGATTTTGAGCCGACTCGATTCGATCTCGAGCCGACTCGATTCGATTTTGAGCCGACTCGGAATCGAGTCATTTCGAGTCGAGCCGTCTCGAATCGAAATCAATTTCGATTTTGAGCCGAGTTCGAGTCGAAAATTTCGATTTCGAGCCGAGCCAAAATCACTCGAACTCGACTCGTTATCAGTGCTACATATATCCACAAAAATGTATCAAAATATCGGATAATTAAAAAAAAATTCATCACCAAAAATGCATTTATTAGGCATACAAATAATAGAAGCGGGCACGCAAAATTTTATATTATTTTTTTGTTATTCAAGAGATTTAGGATTTCAATAATGAAAAAACTCGACCTGAAGCCACAAAGATCCCACGTGTCTGAATTTCTACCATTTCTTTCTCCTCAATAATGCACACTCATAGGGAAGCCGGATCACATCCATTCAATTTTCTTGTGGTCTCTTGAGATAACAAAATGTAACACAATTTTACGCATATGAGGTAAGTTCGGATGAAGCTGCAACTTCTTATTTGCCCGCCCGATGAGCCAAATAGTTGTGCCACGCATATAGCAATAACTATATGCAGACTTATTTCGATTATGTGCAGGTTACACAATTTCATAACGGTTATGTACAGGATACACAATTTCATAACGGTTATGTTCAAGTAAAGGTGTTCACGGGTTCATTACTACCTATGATTTTTTTATTTGACCGTCATTTATTCTTGAACTGCACGTAGCAGAAAATACACTGTATATAACACCACCCTATAATTATGGAAGTCGGCAAAACTTCGTCCAGCATGATGTGTATAAATTTGGGTTCACCATCCACATTTGGAAAAGTGAATGCAAATTTAGGGTCTGTTTGGCGCAGCTCTGGCGGCTGGAAAATCTCTATTCCAGCCGCCAGAGCTGCTTTATATGTGTTTGTGACTGCTCCTTGTGAAGAGCTTTTCAAAAATCTGGAGCTGTTTTGCAGCTTTTCAAAAATCTGGAGCTGTTTTGCAGCTTTTCAGAAATCTCCCCCCCCCCCCAGCTTCTGCTCCTGCAAAATAGCTTTCTCTCTCACAGGTTTTGAAAATCTAATGATTTCTTCAGTTAGAGGCCGGACGGCCTTCCTCCGGCGATTCCGAGCCCCGGACGGCCTTCCTCCGGCGATTCCGAGCCCCCGACGTCCTTCCTCTAGCGATTCCGAGCGCACTTCTGCACAGAACACCCAAACACTCTGCAGCTTTTCAAAACTGCTCCTCTATTTTAAAACAGCTCTATCCGGACAGCAGCTTTTCAATCCGCCAGAGCTGTCCCAAACAGAGCCTTAGCTTTCAACTTTGTAACTTTCCTGTGTGTTTCCATGCAAACATAAAATTATAGATGATGCAGCAAAGCAAATGCAGCTCTGCATCTGCTCCCCATCGAGAATAGTTTCTTCCACCAGAGACTTATCGGCCACTCTACTAGTCTAGTGTAGGGCTAAAGTTGTGTTTTTTTTTATATATTTATTAGCATAAAAATTACATTATGAAAAGCCCAATCTTCTACCTCCAAAAGATAAGACTTACTGTCTTAACTTGGAACTGGACTGGGCACACAAACAATCAATGAAAAAACAACAGCAAATGACAAAATGTTTTTTGTTTGAGTGAAAAATCCGGAAAGGGTGAAAAACCACGCGGTCGAATCTGTGTCGGGCCAAAATTCACTATTTCGTTGGAGTTTACAATAGTTGAGATGATTTTCGGAGGGTGACATACCACCTCTCTGTTACGAGTACAAAGTATGAAAACAATGGGAAAAAAACTAAATTCTCGGAGCCTCGATGGAAACACTCTGATAGGAAAAATCGCCAAGTCTACCGAGCCTCGATGGAAGCACTATTTTTGAGACGGAGCCTTGATGGGAGGACTCATGTGGGGAAGAACGCCACGCCTTGGAAATTTTGAGATGTCTTCGCACTACAGAGGGAGCGAAAGAATTCTGAGCGGAGAAGCGATCAAAGTCTCACGTTCTCGTCGGAAAAATTCATAGCTCTCTCTAGCCTCTACAGTTGCATGTCTTCGATTGAAGGCTCGATGACCTATTTATAATTTTCTGAAGGAATATGCTCGTAATTGAGTCGGAGCGGAATTTGAACTGCCGAAAGACGTCGCTCCGTTTTGATCACCTGGATCACCGATTTTAGCAAAATGAAGAGAGTGCTCCCGGGGGGTCCGGGCAGCTCGGGCAAGGTGCCCGCCGGCGGTGGCGGACGGCGGCCGCCGGCGCACTCGCGCCGCGCTGGTGCTTGCGCGTTGCGTGAGCGTGCTGGGAGCGCGCACGCACGTGCGTCACGCGGGTGTGTTGTGCTTGTGTGTCCTTGCTTGGCTCTGCCCCTTCTTTCAAAGTGATTTTTGGGGCTCTGGGTGAGTGTGGCTTGGTGCACGCGACTCGTTCGGACGGGTTGACTTTCTTTCGTGTCTTTGATCGAAATCCTCCCAATTTGACTCGAAAAATTCATGAGGAACCCCATCAATTCTCAACCCAAACACTCTGAGGTGCAAGTGTCGGGTCGTATTTTGTCTTCTGGGTTCAAAAATGAACTCTGAGGTGATATGCTTCATGGTTACAAATATGTACAACCTCGGCCCCTTTGGAGAATATGCGGGCCAAAGTCAAATTCATTTTTCCAACTTTATGTGAGTTTACTCGAGTATAGTAATTGCACAATTATTGGTTATGAGGCAGGGAGCTACTATCAATTTCTATTATTCAGTGTTTTCAGGCCCCATGCGTATCTAAAAGAAAGGGTTATCCTAGCCTAGCTTTTTGCCGAGTGATTTCATTTTGAAATTCAAGAGGACTTCTTAATATTATGACATGTAGGTTGTAGAGAGTATGATTCAGGCTCCGTTTGGCATGGTAGTTGCAGTCGTGAACATGAGAGTTAAATTGTCATTTGTTAACGTACACCTAAGGAACTTCATCGACATTTATGTTTAAAGGGGTGAAGATTGTTAGGTGGTCGTTAACGAATGACAGTTTAACCTGTTATGTTAGGCCTAACTCAACCTGGAAAATCGGCTTAACAGGTGAGGATTGCATTGGCATATAAACAGATCAGAACAGAGTGAATTGGCAGTGTGAGACTATAATTAACATCCCCCCTTGCTCATAACATGGATTGACCGGACGAAACTGGGATACAGAGCTCATCGGCCGACCGGACGGAACCTGCATCTGATACCAAGTTAGGTTAGCCCTAACTCAACCTGAAAAACCAGCATAACATGTGAGGATTGCCTTGCCATATAAACAGATCAGAGCAGAGTGGATTGGCAGTGTGAGACTATAATTAACATAACCCATGTGTTTACGACTGTCACCGCTATGCCAAACGAAGCCTCATTTGGGGAAATCTACTCAATGATCAATTTTTTGAGTTCGATGTGCATGTTCTTGATGGGTTGGTTGTCATCCTAGGTAGAGTATCCAACATCGGTGAATAGCACCCCAAGCTCGGGGAGGTCAAGATTACGCTGATTTGGTTTGTGTTGAACAAGATGAGCTTTGGTGCACGCAAGATGTGCAAGATGTGCAGGCACCCCACGCGGATTGGTTTGAGCCATATTGCAGTCATTTGAAACTGTTTATTTGTACACTCCTTGTTGCCATTCCTAACTTATTTGTGAGAATCAAAAGTTGCCCGAGACTTTATATTAAGGTTGATCGAGCAGTTCATGGAGCCACCGTGCGCAAGACGCGCGAGGAGACTTCCCTTCCGTTTAGTAGGAGCAGTCAGTCTAATTAGTAAGACAAACATGCTATGTTATCCCAATTGCAATTGTGGAGAGCAAAAGTGCCAAGGAAAATATATTGGACAGAAAAACATAGCAAGATCAGTGAGGAAGAGATGTCTCTAGCATGATCAAGTCCTCGAGGAAGCATCATTGCATGAAGAGAGAGAGACATGCCCATCAAAGTGACAACAAGAGCAATGTACGTAAACGTCCAGCTCGGTAGCAGACGACTACGATGGCTCCATGCACACAGTTGAATGTGCTAGCTCTAAATGCATGACTTAGTAATGTTAGAAAACCTTGTGGTTGGAGGAAAAACTGATAAGGAGCACAAGATTATTACTCCAACACAGAAATTGTGAAAATATATTGGTTAGAAAATATGTTTGTTGCAGGCAACTCAAAGATCCTGCCAACAAAGAGAAGTAAATCACTTTCAACTAACCATGAGAAGTAAACCACTAGCAATAGAAGAACAAGAGAAACATTTTTATTTTAATTATTCAACGCTTTACAAGGCGAGAAATACAAGCACGAGACATGATTTTGTGTTGCACCCGATGGAGAACAAAAAAAAACAGACTAAGTACAAGCTGGCGAACTGAAAACTGAGACCGCCAAGACCGCTTGCTCGCACCTCTAGCCGCGAGGTCGCACAAAAAATCTTTATTGACATGTGCAGGAGACAAACCACCCAGTTCGTGTGAACTAACAAACTAGACCGCGCGAACTTATCTTCAGACCGCCTGCTTGAGAACTGTCGAGGAGAGAATGCTCAGATCGCCAAACCGCGATATCGCTGACGATAGCGATATCGCTCAGCGATAGCTTTAGACTGTCAACTGCTACCTTCTACTGCTCTGATGCTGGGACACTGACTTAACCGCCAGACCAAGTCACAAGACCGCATAAATAGGTCGCACAATTCACAAAACAGCTAATCAAGAGGCTACTTCACTTGTCTCGCAGTCTGGAAAATCCTAACTGTAATCTTGCACCAAGCAACAATTTTCTACGATCCAAGATGCAAATGAGCGGGTCGGGACCCCTATTTATAGGCGGGGAAGGAGAATATGGTCACCTCCTCAAGTGATATAGCTACTGAAGAAGGATAGGCGGTCTGCCAACCCAGACCGCACAACTACACGGTTAGCAACATCTAACTGCACAACTTGGGGCATATACAAAAGAGGGCAGACTGAAAAAGTTATCGCCCGGCGATAGGAAATATTGTCTGGCGATAGCGATAAGCCCGCGACCCGGCGACCTGCCGACCTCACTTCAAATTTTCAACACTCCTCATTGAAGTGAGAGTCGGAATCCACCCCAAGCAAACCCCACAGCCGTTCAAACGACCCCTTTGACAGTAGCTTCATGAAGATGTCCGCGACATTGTCCTTGCTCTGCACATACTCCACCATCAGAGATCCCTCCAGCACCTTCTCCCGAAAAAGGTGATGTTCGATCTTGATGTGCTTTGTCCGTGCATGACACACTGGATTTGTAACCAGCTTTAGAATACTCTCATTATCACCGCAAAGCAGAGTATGACATCACACCTCCTCATGGATATCCTCCACCAACCTGTGCTGCCAGATGGCCTCCTGAGCTGCCAAGGACGACGCCTAGTACTATGACTCAGTGGTGGAGATAGACATTGAATCCTATTTTTTACTGCACCGCGAAACTGTCGTCGATCCGCACATGAAGACGTACCCATATGTCTACTTCCGCTCATCTACATCTCCAACATAATCAGCAATCGTGAACTCGTGCAAGTTGAAGCTTGTGTCCTTCTCATAAAAGAGCCTCATATCTGAGATGGACTTCACGTACTTCAAAATTCCTTTTGCTGCCACTAGATGAGGCTTCGTTGGCTCCTGCATATGCCAACTTACTCGACCAACATCATATGAAATATTCGGCCTAGTAATCATCAAGTATATCAAGCTCCCGACCAGTGCTTGTAAGACTAACGTATTTGGAAGAACCCCTCCTTCATCACATCGAAGCTTAATACCAACATCAAGTAGAGTAGAGATGTTTTCCCCCTCCCTCATGTCGAATCGCTTCACGATCCGCTCTGCATATACTTTCTGGGAGACGAGCACTCCGTACTACTTCTTTTCCACTTTCAAATCAAGAAAATGATGAAACTCACCAAGATCCTTCATCTCGAATCGAATATATAGCTCATTCCTAATCTTTGTTACCTCTTCGTCAGAGTTCTATGTCACGATCATGTCATCAACATACAATAATACCAAGACTTAAAACTTTCCCCTCTTGATGAATAGAGTTGAGTATGAGTTGGATGCAAAATACCTGCAAAATTGAAGATACTCTACAATATTCCCATACTAGGCTCGATGCGCATGTTTCACGTCATAGAGGGTCTTCTTTAGCTTGCAGACATATCTTGGATGATCTTCAAAAATATAACCTGGTGGTTGCATCATAAAGATATTTTTGTCAATCTCCCCGTAAAGAAACACATTCTTCGCGTCGAGCTGTCAAATCTTCCAACCTCGGCAAGCCGCCAAAGAAATCACCATCCAAACTGAAGTCATCTTCGCTACAGGACTGAACGTCTCCTTGTAGTCTTCTACATACTGCTGCGAGAACTCTCGAGCAACAAACCGAGCCTTATACAACTCGATACTACTGTCTACTTTCTTCTTGAGCTTGTAGACCCAATTGTAAGTAATATGAGTTTTGTCTTCTACCTTAGACATAAAATCCCAAGTTTCATTCTTCCTGAGGGCAGTCATCTTCTCATACATGGCATCTTTCGACTCCTCAACTCCAATGACATTCTCATAGCACGATGTCTCCCGGTCGTCCAGAATTCCAGCAAAATAACATAAAATCAAGTTCACTAGATTGCCCTCTCTGTACCGAGCAAGGCCTGACCATGCTCCACCATTTCAGTTGCCTCTTCTGCATCAACTATTCTACCAAACACACTAGGAACATCTCTCCCTTTGCTTCCAGAACCAGAAGCGCCTGCCCCTGAGCTTGATTTTGCCGGAGCTCCTGGAGACACTGACAGCTCCACTAGAAAATCTTCAACAGCTTCTTATCTTCTTCCTCCCACCTTGATTTCTTGTAGTTCCATTATAGAACTACCCTGGTATGACGTTAAATCGTCGAATATCATATCCCTCGAGGCAACAAATTACCTTGTATCATGATTCATGCACTTCCATCCATTCTTTCGCTCATCGTAACCCATAAAGACAAGCTTTTTTGCCTTAACATCTAACTTTGTTCTGAGAGTATCTGGAATGTGCATGTATTAGGTAAAACCGAACACCCAAAGGTGTGTCACGCTAGGCTTCTCCTTAAACATCAATTCATGGAGAGACTTCATGTTGACATGAATCAAGGGCATCCTGTTGATGGCATATATCGTGTATGCCATTCCCTCAGCCCAGAAGACCTAGGGAACACCTTTGGCATGAAGCCAGCTCTTGAAGGTCTCCGCTAGATGGCAGATCTTCTCTCTGCAACGCCGTTTGTTTAGGAGTGTCTATACAAAAGATCTCTCTCTTGATCTTATGTTTTCTGCAGAAGTTAAACAATTCATAGGAGGTAAACTTCCCACCATTATCTGACCTCAACCTCTTTATCCATAGATTCATTCTTCCTTCAATGAGCTCCTTAAACTCTAAGAATTTTTCAAAAACTTCTCACTTCTCCTTCACAAAGTACATCTAAGTATACCTAGTGAAGTCATCAACATTGACCAACATATATTGTTGTCTGAACAAGAAGAAGTGAGGCACGGACCCATCAAGTCATTGTGAATGCACTCCAAAGGAGTCTTGAACCTGGACAGTCACTTGTCAAATGGAAGGTGATGTGCCTTTCCATATTGACTATCCCTCAAACATTGACCAACATATATTGTTGTCTGAATAAGAAGAAGTGAGGCACGGACCCATCAAGTCATTGTGAATGCACTCCAAAGGAGTCTTGAACCTGGACAGTCACTTGTCAAATGAAAGGTGATGTGACTTTCCATATTGACATCCCTCAAACACATGACTATCACCTAGGGAGGAAAGACTAGACAAGCCTTTCACCAGGCTCTTTTCCACCATAACCTTCAGCTCGTCCAACCCTACATGCTCTAGTCTCTTGTACTAGATAACAGCGTTGTCGTTTGCATTCATCTTATCAACATAAGAACTTATTGACATAACAAACAAGTCCTTCAACCATCTCCCAACATAGGTGACGTCAGCCTTTACTGTTGAAAAGTTCTGAAGGAACACCACCTCTATTGGACCAAACAACACATGGTAGCCGACATCTACAGCATTGGTCATTGAGAACAATTCTTATTCATCTCTGGCACATAATACATATTCTTTAGCGAGAGTGGTCTCTTATCACTGCCCAAGGAGACTGTTCCCTCCTTGTTTACATCATGCACTGTATTATCAGCTGTAATGATAGCAACATTACTCTGGTACACCTGAAGAGAAGAAAACTTGACTCATCATCGGTGAGGTGATGGCCACACCCAAAGTCAATGATCCAATATTCCTGGAAGTTGATGGAGGTCAAGTCACCAACAGACGTCGTCATGTCTGTCATGAAGCAATTCCCCCAACCACTTTCTCTTTTGGGTCCATCTTCTCTTTCAACAACATGTCCTAGCTAAATATTTACCTTGCAGTCCTTCTTCATAAGACCAACCTTATTACACTAGAAGCATCTTAGTCCTCCATTCTTACCTCCATCATGCTTAGGAGCATTTCTCCTCTTTAGATATGATGAGGTAAAAACACCATCTCCGCCATAGGACTTATTCTTGTCCCACATCTTCTTCTTCCCAAAATAAAGAACTTTATTATCTCCCACTGAGATAGTACACCCATACATCTGCCTTGCTAAGATCTCCTGAGAGGCTAGCAAGTTCTCCATCTTCAGTAACTATTGGATCCCTAGTTGGATTTGGGCTAGGTTCGCTAAATTACGATGTTTGCCCCAACATATATAGCCAGGGTCATGTATGAGTTCTAGAGTCTAGGCCATGTCCTTAGAGTCAACACCACATGGACCAGCCATCAACAGACTGCAGAAGACTCAAGACTTAGAGAAATCTCAAACTCAGAAAATGAGTTCGACGTTCGTCGAACTCAGGTAGATGAAAGTCGTGCTCAGCTCGATGAAATTAGAAAGAATTCTCTGAGCTGAGCTCGACGAACTTGAATCTCAGATCGACGAATTCCAGAGTATACTTCAACATTCCAAGTCCAGAATTCTTCACTTAGTTCTCAGGACGACGAACTTAGTTCTCAGGTCGACGATCTCTGGGTATTCTACTTCAACATCTTATTCCAGAAACATCTAAGTATTTGAAGTTCAGCTTCACACTCCAGTCGACGAAGTTAGAATATCAGCTCGATGAATTTGGATCATAGTTCGACGATTTCTGGATCATCTACTTCAACACTATAAGACCAGAAACAACTAAGTATTCAAAGTCCAGAATCACACTCCAGTCAACGAACTCACCTTCTCAGCTCGACGAACTTAGACCACAGTCTTGACAAGATTTATCAAGTAGCAGTTAGAAGTTCTCAGCTCGACAAAACTAGTTCTCAGGTCGACGAACCCAGTTCTGAGGTCGACGATTTTTGGACACGTTACTTCAACATTCTTAAGTCCAAGAAACATGGAGTTCTGTTATTCAGTCGACGAAGTTATATTCTCAGCTCGACAAACTTGATGTACATAATTGACGGGTCTAGAGATAGTAGTTGTCAGTTCTTAGGTCGACGATCTTGTATCTCAACTCGATGAACAAAGGTTATCTGATCGACGAACTTGACTTCTCTGTTCGACGAACTCTGAACACAGATCGACGAATTCTGCTCAACGAATTCTGAAAAGTTCCAGACTTAGAAATTTCCCTCCCTCTGTCTCTTTTCTATTGCAATAATTCCTGAGTAATCAATACATAAATATTATCTGAATATTACCGTTAGAGGCAAGCATTGATTACGGTCTTCATCAGGGTTATTGCTTGCCATTTTTCCATGGGATAGTTGGGGAAATCAATCAATGCAAATATTCTGCAGGCCGTCAGCATTGAATGAAGAAAGGAATTCAAATTTCCAAAGGAAATCATATGGAAAATATAAAAGGGATTTTCTTCATCTCTCTCGATGGAACACAGAGAATATAGCAATACAGGAAGACAAAAAAAAACTCACATAGAAAATATACAAAACACTGAGCTCACTGGGCAACAACACTGTCAAGAGACAAGAAGACCTATCCCTTGACCAGAGAAAAGAACAGCAAGCTGAAGAAGAAGAAGAAGAATCATTCAAATCAAGAGTCTTCTTCTGTCTTCATTCAGGATTCTTCAAAGGACAACAAACATTCAATCTATCAAGAAGTTTCTAGAGTTCATCTGGTCAAAGCAAAAGCTTGAAGACCTATCACCCTGCAGCAATGCTTCAACTTACTGAACCATTCTATATCTCAGGGGGAGCCTTTGCTAACATCATTCTTCCACTAGAGTCTTCTCAGTTGTATCTGAGAAAGAGGAGACAAAATCACTCTCTCACCCCAACTGTATAAAGGGTGCTTAAGTCCCTTCAAAAATTATTCTTGGTTGCAAGTCACCTGATCAAAAGACTTGAGATTTGGTTTTTGAGCACCTGATCAAAAGCTCATTGGTGGAAGTCACTTGATCAAAAACCTGAGTGGATTCCTACCAGGGTGGTAGAAGAGTGGATGTACCCAAGTTTAGGGGAACCACTATAAAATTCTTGTGTTGTCTGGGTTGCTCTTTTTCTTTTGTTCTTGTTGTGGTTGTGCTTTCTACGGTGCTGTGTTTTGTGTTTTTAATTTACTTTCTGCAGCACTAGTAATAGATTGAATTAATTAGCAAAAATTTTATAAACCCTAAATACTCTATGCACCCCCTCCCCCTCTAGAGTATTTCAGATCTAACCCCTTACTTTCAGTAATGATGTATGATTAGCCTAGCCCTATATCGAGCAAATGAAAGCTGTATACTCCTTCCGCAGGCTGCAGATTATATGGCTCTTCAACTTAGTCTCTGAAATGGGATCATCTGGATTAAGTGCTGAGATCTCAACACACAGATTCTTCATCTTCGGGAAAAAAGTGGAAATCGACAAGTCTTCTTGAGTGACTCTTGCCAACTTATTCTCTAGGAACTGTAGCCTAGCTACATTTTTCTTATTAAATAACCCATCTAGTGCAGTCCAAATCTCAAAAGCTGCCATGCTTCCTATGATGTGATCAAACAATTTAGGTGAGATAGCTTACTTGAGAGTAAACTTTGTCTTAGCATTAGTTCCCCTCCAAGCTCTCACTTCCTGAGCATTATCTCCAGCAGCAACCACCTCATGTCTGTCATCTCCACCAACAACCTCCTAGAGGTCCTCGCCAAGTAGATATCTCTCCATACAATTCTTCTATTTCTTTTAATTGGTATGTGTTAACAGCTCAATACTAAGGCCTCTTGCATATCCACCTTCTATTCTAGATCTGCTAGTTTACTTATCTTCCAAAGGTACTTAACAAAGTCTTGTTAGTTGTTAACTGCTAAACCCTCCATCCCTCTGATACCATGTAAAATTTTAATACGGAGAGGTCGTAGGACCACTCTCAACCAATCAAGATTAGTAAACCACTAGCAATAGAAGAAAAGGAGAAACACTTGTAGTTTATTCACTGCTTTACAAGGCGAGATATACAAGTGAGAAACATGATTTCGTGTTGCACCCGATGGAGAACAAAAAACAGACTAAGTACAAACTAGCGAACTGAAAATTAAGACCACCTATTCGCATCTCTAGCCGCGAGGTTACAAAAACATCATTTATTGATTTATATAGGAGACATCACCCAGTTCGTGCGAACTAACAAACCAGACCGCGCGAACTGATCTTCAGACTGCCTACTTGAGAAATACTGAGGAGAGACCGATCAGATAGCCAAACCGCAATATTTTTATAGATTGCTAAACCATGATATCGTTGGCGATAGCGATATTGCCCGTGGAAAACTATATCGCCTGGCAATAGCACCAATCCTCCAACTGCTTCCTTCTACTACCCTGATGCTGAGACATTGACTTAACCTTCAAACCAAATCACTAGACCACACAGGCATATCACACAATTCGCAAAACAGCTGATCAAGAGGCTACTTCTCCTTATCGTGCGGTCTAGAAAATCCTAACTACAACCTTACACCAAGCAACAGTTCTCTGTGATCCAAGATGCAAATGAGGGAGTCTGGACCTCTATTTATAGTCGGGGGAGGAGGATATGGTCACCTCCTCAAGCGATACAACTACCGAATTAGGATATGAGGTCTACCTGTAACACCCCAGTTTTCTAGACTTGAAGCTCTAGGAGCTACCGCGCGGTGGTAGGTTGCTATCGCCCGGCAATAGCCTTCTTTCGTCGAGTGGAAGGCGTCGAGTGGTAGGCATCGAGTGGTAGTGCACGCCATTATCTAGTTACCGCTCGGCGGTAGCCCCTGTTAATCGAGTCGAAGGCATCGAGACGAAAGCGTCGAATGAGCTACCGCGCGGCGGTATTGCTACCGCTGACGGTAGTGCTGCATTATTTTGAGACTGGTGGGTCTGCAAGTTATTGCAGCGTGGTAGGTAGCTACTGCCCGGCGGTAGCAGACGGAAGCAGTTTCGTGGGCTGAGGTTTTCGACCGTCCGATTCGATTGGGATTTGATCCTATGGCTCAGAATGTTTCGTCTTTCAGCTTTAAGTAGGGCTGAAGTACTCTTTCCCCTCATTTCTTCTCATTTGAGTGGGAGTTAGGGTTTGTGAGAGTGGGTTTGGAGGAGGAAGAAGAGGGACTTTCTCTGCCATTAGAGAAGCTCTGAGGCTCAGTTCATCGATCCGAAGCCATATCGTTGATGGAGCTGGCCGGAAGCTGGTGGAACCAATCCCTCGCCTTCTCCTTGAGGGTGATGACAAAGAGTCGGCACTTGAAAACATCTGACATCTGTCAGATCGAAACTATAACATCCCCTACCCTACTAGACCCCTAAACTTAGATTAGGTTAGGACATGTGGTGGGTGAATGAGGTTTAGGCTAGGTTTGATCCATGGAGTTAGGGTGGATTCACATAGTGCCTGCTATAGGGCACAGGTCAACTCAAGTCAAACTAGCCCAATATGGAGTCATAAGCACACATTAGCCTCACCACTATGCCCTTAACCCTAAAAACAATCTAAGTGAACCAAAAGATACCTCATTGGGCCACCCATTGACCCAAGTTGACCAAAGTCAACCCTAACCCTAAATTGGTCAAACCCCCACCTATAGGACCAACTAGCCCAAGTGGGGCACCACCATGGCCCAACCCAAGTTGGGTGGTGTCATTGGGTCCATGACCGTCAAGTGGGGACAACCCACTCATCATGTTGACCAAGTTAACCTAAAAAAGTCAACATAGGACTTAAATAAAAGAAATCAAATGAGCCAAGCCCAATCCCAATGACCAAAGACCATGAGTCAAGGCCCATGACCAACCCAAGTGGTCATTGACGGCCCCCACCCCTCTAAAATAGGAGAAAGAGTGCATGCATGGGGGTGTTTTTGGAATTTTGGGAAAAGAGAGGAGAGAGAAGAGAGGGAAAGATGGGATGGAGGCCACTTGGCCCTCCTCCTCCCTCCCAAAGCTCAGTTCTGAGCTTAGGATTAATTCCCCAGCCAAATTCTAGCAAAGGAGGTGCCACTTGGAGCCAAGGAGGATCATCCAAGGTGGTGGCCAAAATCCTCATTGATGGCATCTCCCTATAAAGCCACCCCACCCCCATTTTGACCTCACCATCAGCTTTAGAAGGCCGAGAGGAGTGGAATTCGATATCTGGATCGAAGCTTTTGGTGGAGAAACGAGTTCGGGAGCAAGCTCGCTAGAGAGGAGAAATTACATGGCCAACCACCGCCGCCGTCGCCGTCGCGCTCCGATTAAGGTCTGTTTCTCCTCATCTCCCCTTGTGCTAGCTTCCTAGATCATTTAGGATAGATTTTGAGCTCAATTGAGCTTGGATCCATGTGAGGTGTGGGAGAAAATCCATGGTTTTTAATGGAGCTCGGGTTCGCCGGAAACCGCCGCCTCCGGCGGCCAAGACCAGGCCAAACGTTAGCCCCCACCTCAACGGAGGTGGTGGTGGTGGTGGCCGGCCGGGGAGGTGCCTGGATGGCCGGGAAACACCAGATCAAGGTGCTACGGGTCAGTGCAATCGTGAACGTCCGCTGGAGGAAGAAGACGCATGGATGCCGTCCATCTTGATGTATTAAACTATAGCTTATTTCATTTTCTATCACACTTTATTCTATACCTTGCGGCTGATGTTAGGCCTCTTCGAGGCATATTCAGAAAATGTGTTCAACATAAAAAATGTAGCCCTAGGTGTAAAATTTAAAATGACACCATAAAGTTGTAATTTGGAGCACTACAGCTCCCTGTAAGGCCATTCTACCAAGACTGGTCCTAGACTAGGGCAGATCTTTAAATGAGTGACCAAGCCAAACCCCAAGTCCACATGACCTAAGATTTTGGTCATGCATGTGATTAGATCTTACTTAGAACTGACCAAAAATGAGAATTTTTGGAAATTATTTTTCCATAGTTTTTGGAGAAATATCATTTATTAAATTAATTGATTTTTTGGAGATATACAACTCCAAATGCTCCCAAATTTTGGTGGCATGTCCATTAGGTCAATATAAAACTATGGTAGAAATTTCAGGTCATTTTAACCTCTGCATGTTTGGGAAATCCCACATACATGAGATAAGTATGTTCAAATTTGGGGTGTCTATAGTAAAAATAGAAAAATGTGAATTTAGCTCATTTGGACCATTTCATGTCCATGAAACTCTGTACAGAGGCTTATAGGGATGAAATATACTTTCTATAATAAGGTTGGGATTTTTGGGATCAAAAATCCCATTATTTGGAATTATTGGAAAATATGCCTAATTAGAAAATAAATTGGAATCTAGGGCATATTAATTTATTAAATTCTGAAATTTTGTCACAAGCTTTATTAGGTCATAGCTCACCTATGGAAAAATTTATGGGACTGTTAGGTAATGTTAACTTGGATTTTATGTAGAATTTACCATTTTGCCCATTATGAAAATTAATTAAAAATATGGGAAATTATTGTTAAAATATTATGGAAAAATTTATAGTACTTTATTTCTGTGATTAAATCCCTGTTAAATTATTTGAGATTTTTTTGGATATCTCTATATGCTGAAAACCCTAATAATGACATTTTGTTAATATTATTCATATGGATATTAGTTAGGTCAAATCACTGTTTAGGATTTTGAAATTCTGTATTTAGCTTTATTGTACCAACATGGATCCTCAGTAATTTTCTAGAATTTTTGATTGTATAAATACTGTACTTCATTTGGAAAGTAGTCAATTTGTGGTTTATTATTAAATAGATATTAAATGGAATTTCACATGGGAAAATTATGAAACTTGGTAGGAAGTCATATTTAACCTCATGGAGCACCTGATAAATTTCTTAGGTAGGTTGGACCATTATATATAATACATCATGCGCAAGGCGACCCGGGTCACTCAATTAAAAGAATTAATTTAGGTCCTTAACTCCTTAGAAAAATAGTAAAACCTAGGATGGTCAACATCATATATAGTTAGAACCCGACAACCCATTAGTTCATCTCAAAACCCAGGTATTGAGATGAAGGGTGGCGGGGTACATGAACACAAAGGGGAGAAGTCTGCAGGCGGTGTGGGATTAACCCCAACCACATGACCGCGGGGATATTCCGCCACACAAGGGGGCCCACCGGGGTCAACACCCAGACCTGGAACGCGATGGGGAAAGCCCAAACATGCGGTCCCACACACACGTGTCATGCTGGCTAATATAATCTCAACACACCCCTGCAGCAGGACAACCTGCTCTGATACCAAGTTAGAACCCGACAACCCATTAGTTCATCTCAAAACCCAGGTATTGAGATGAAGGGTGGCAGGGTACATGAACACAAAGGGGAGAAGTCTGCAGGCGGTGTGGGATTAACCCCAACCACATGACCGCGGGGATATTCCGCCACACAAGGGGGCCCACCGGGGTCAACACCCAGACCTGGAACGCGATGGGGAAAGCCCAAACATGCGGTCCCACACACACGTGTCATGCTGGCTAATATAATCTCAACATATATCAAAGCAATCTATGATAAATAATTAGGGGCAGTTGGCCCAAGAGTTTGGAAGACACGTCATACGGGACAACATTAGGTCATGAGTGCGCTTAGTAAAAATAACACATAATACTAGGACCCTCAGGGGATAAGGTTATCAGTTGAGATGAGATCTATATTGGGAAGATAAACCCTGGTTGGTGTCCAATAGGTCACTTCTTAATGATGAGTGGTAGAGTGCAATATCCCAAGGTTAGTGGCTAGAACGGAGATCGGTGAAAGACCGCCGCTCTCCGGATAACATTCTAAATTATTAGGTTTGTCCCAGAGTAACAATGAGAGTTGGTATGAATCATGGGTAGACATTAATAAAAGTAAATATCCTTGATAAAGGGAGCTTTGGGCTTCAGCCCATCGTAGTTCCTAGTGCCCCCGAGAGCCCTTCACCGGGCATGCCCTTGGAAATCCTGGGATTAACCCTAAATTGCTCGGTATAACAAACATTAGACAAGAGTAGTCTAATAGGCTAAGAGAACAAGGTAACATTCTCACCCGTGAATGTTGGAGGGATTCAGAACTAAAGCACTGATGTGCAATCTCACCCGTGATGGGATGGAGGGTTTCAGGACGGGTTGGTCCTGCGAGCTGGAGGCTTGGGAGTTTGATATCAGGACAGGTTTGGTCCTGCGAGCTAGAGGCTCGGGAGTTTGATATCAGGACAGGTTTGGTCCTGCGAGCTGGAGGCTCGGGAGTTTGATATCAGGACAGGTTTGGTCCTGCGAGCTGGAGGCTCGTGAGTTTGATATCAGGACAGGTTTGGTCCTGCGAGCTGGAGGCTCAGGTGTTTGATATCAGGACAGGTTTGGTCCTGCGAGCTGGAGACTCGGGTTGGAATATCTTGCATGTGCATAGAAATACATATATTTTTTAGTGATAACATACATATATTTTTTAGTCATACGCACCATGGATCCTTATCATATAAATTAGTATGGGCTCTTTTATATGATAAGTTACATTTCTGAAACCTTAACTTATAAGTTTGTATGAGCATTCATATAAGTTAAGGTACTCTTATGATGTTAGTGTAGCGGTAGATAGTTTACTTTCTACTCTTTCTTTACTTACTGCACTCTTCTTTCAGTACTGCATACTCTACATGTGTTATATATATAGAATTGATAATATAATGACATAATTGTTAGAAATATATCCATGATAGAATAGATCCACCGTCACCTACTAGGGGGAGAATTTAATACAAGCGTCACTACTTAAGGCTTAAATTTCGACGTCCCTACTCCACCTATTAAGTGATATTATCACTTCTTACCCAAGCTGATAGAATGCCTCAAGGAGAATTGATGTCTATAGTATAATAGTGGAATAGTAGGGTACTCGTAAACTTAACCCTCGTACCGATGACTTGATTACGTTGAGACAACCATAGTGACAAATACCAAAGGTCGAATTAAAATAATAATAATAATAAAAAAATTCAAGTTTCAGAAGAGACCCATTTTTGTTTGGGTCACATGTTGATCTTGAGAAGATTATCGTAAATAGTAATCTTAAGGGCTTAAGATATGTAGCATATCAATAAGTCTCAAGGTGGAACTCCAAGTCTAAGATTGTTAGCCCTAAGTATTGAGTGCATGTCTAGGATGAATGTATCATAGGTATTAAAGAAATTTAGCCCAAAATGTATGGATGCTTATCCTTTTGTTTATTGGCCTAAATTGGTAATGACTTGAATTTCTCTAGACCCGGTTTATAAAACATGTGTCACAAACATAGTGATCTAGAAGACTTGATTTATTCAAATGTTGCTCAAGTAAAGATGAGGTTTTGTATTCACATAATCGGCAAGATAATCAGCCCTCCCTAGAAGTTCGGGATATACATAGAGGGCTGCCCGCTTGGATATATTACAACCCTAGAATAAGTAAAGTCTCCATGAGACGTTAGAAACTTTCGTGGTCTTGTGAATCAGATCATTACTTGACACAACTTTAAGAGAGATTGTAATTTCATCAATGCATAATGACATGCTATATCCCAAGGAACAAAATAAGTTGTGTACAATTCACAAGAATTCGAACATCGAGCTTTCCGAAAAAACTAAAATCAAAGCAATTTCAACGACACAAAGACTCTTTGTATAACTAAAGGAGTGTGTTACCTCAACAAAGCATGTCCCTAGATGCTCTAACTGTTAAAATTCAACAACCTAGCACTACTACCACGTTGAATTTTCTGCAGGTGGTCAACGAGATAGCCTGACGCCAAATTAATATTCTCAGGACTATTAAGATCACACCTTGATCACGCGGAAATTTCCCTGGAACTTGGAGTGAGCAGGGATTATCTCAACTAAATCCAGTCAACCAGAAAACACCTGCAGCACAAGAGTCTTTATTGATTCACAACAATCTTCTCTACATAGCGAGACATACATGGCGAGACATGATTCACCAAACAACCACCCAAGGGAAAGCAGAGAACTGCAAAAACAAGACAAACAAGCCGCGCGGACTCAACCACCAAGCTGTCGGTCTACTGTTGTGGAGTCCGCTCAGTCCGCCAGGTTGCCAGAACGCAACCCAAGCCGCGCGGACTACCCCTTATTCCAATGCTAGCTCTAGCCGCCGATCTGGAAGCCGCCTGACCGCGAGGTTGCCTAGCCGCCAGACCGCACACGCTGCGATGCCGAATATAATAGTCCACCTGAAGTCGGCGACTTATTGAACCCCGAACCAAGTTGCCAAAGAGAAGACCGTCTGGTCGCTGTCCGCACAACCTGCACAGCACAACCCGGTCAACTCAACCAAACCGCGCGGACACCAAATGGCAGTATGCAGCAACTTGTGTGGGCTCAAGTTATTGTTCACTTACTTCAGCTCTCTACTGAGGTTACTATTCCTGATGTGACATGGGTCCTATTTATATGCACGATGATGAGTGTGGTCACCGCCCTAGCCGATAGGATTACCGCCACAACCCGCAGCAAGACATCTCCGCAGTCCGCGGATACATTCCAGTCTGCCGTGCCTGTGCAAGATAGCCAGCCCGCTTAGCTTATCCAAGGTCGGACACAATCGCCAGTCTGCCTTGTCGCTAAAGGCCAAACTGCCATGACATCACCAAGGTCGGTCAGCAACACCAGTCTGCCTTGTTGCCGAGGGCCAAGCCAGGACCGCCACAGCTGGACTCCGCAGCAACAGTCCGCCAATCCGCAGATACAGCACCAGCCCGCTTATCCCGAGTCCACAACCTCATCACAAGGCATATGCCGGACTCAGCGGACACACCACATCAGTCTGCCAATCCCGAGCCCATGGCTTCGCCACCAAGGCAACAACCAGACTCAGCGGACACGTCGATCCAGTCCGCACATATTGTGGACATCTCTAGTCTGCATATCCCTGCAGACGACTCCAGTCCGCATCTTTCACAGACCTCTAGTCTGCATGTCCCGCAGACTGCTCCAGTCCACATATACCAAGTCCACAGCCACGCCAGCAAGGCAGCTGCCGGACTCAGCGGACTCCAGCTCCAGTCCGCACACAGTTGCAAACACAACCTCCAGTCTGCTTATCCCCAAACTCGCAACCAAGGCACATGCACTTCTGCCGATCTTGGCGGACTGAGAAGCAGTCTGCGCTCCACTGCGCGATCTCCCCGGACTGAGCCAAACATGGACTTGGTTCATGTTGAAGTACAAGACCGGGCGGTCTAAGTCTGGTGGGTTATTGACTGTGCGGTCTATCGGATTCTCTCCAGCGGTTTGTTTCCATACTTTTGTTGTTTGTAGATCGGGCGGTCTAGCGGTCTCCCAATGCGGCTTGTGCTCCTTCTTCTGGTGTTGCCGAGCGGTTAGCACATTTGTCTAACCGTACAGCCTGTTCAGTTTAAATTATTTCTAGCCGCACGGCTATGTAAATTTTTAGTCTCACATTGTTTACATGTACTCTCTCCTCTCTCCTTCATTCTATATAAGGGAGGTCATACATTTGTAAAGATACATTTTTTGGATAATAAAACTTTCAATTATTCAATTTTCGGCTTGTTTTCTAGTCGTCTGTTTGCTACTCTCACATGGTATCAGAGCAAGCGATCAATTCGACCTGATTCCTTTGGCTCATCTGTCCATGTGGCTTTTTTTTCCATGCGGCTTTTTTTTCCACGCGGCTTCTTTTCCTTGTCGCTGCCCTGTTTGCGTGACTTCCTTCCCTCTTTTCTGCGTCCTGTTTTTGCAGGCTCTCTCTTCGTTTCCTCTCTCTTCTCTGTTCGGCCTCTCTCTTTTCTGTTCACGCGATCTTCCCTGTTCGCGCGACTTCTTCTCCGTGCTTTGGTCTGCTTCCTGGTCGTGGCCCCTCCTGCTGCTGGTGTGCTGACACCGTGACCGTTGCAGCTTCTTCTCTTTATCCTGCTGCGGTTTTGTCGTTTTCGCTGCGGTCTTATTCTCTCGTCGCGGCCTCCTCCTCTGTTCGCGCGGCTTCATCCCGTTTCTGTCCGCGTGCCTTCTCTTCTACTCGTGCGGTTTCCTGTGTCTCTCAATGGACAATTCCGGTCTCTCCACCCCCGTCATCTCTTCCTCCACCACTCCTGTGGCTCCTCCTCCTCCTACTCCTTCCGGAAACCTTGGCACCGTTTCAAAATTAATTGGTTCCAACTATCCGGATTGGAGCGTTTCTTTCACCTTTCTTCTTCGCTCTCAGCGCAAACGTCATCACCTCACCAATGACCCTCCTCCTCCTAACTCTGCTCAATTTGATGACTGGGATGCGAGTGATGTGCTTGTCCGCACTTGGCTGGCCAACAGCCTCTCTGATGAATGCCTTCCCGTCGTCCGCCATGATGAGACTGTCAAAGCTGCATGTCTTCACCTCACTGCTCTCTATTCGAAGGGTGGCCAGACGTCCCGCATTTATACTCTCTATGCGGACCTTTTTGCCCGCCCTTCTATGTCTCCTGCTGCAGCTTATCAGCAGGTTCAGGCTCTTGGTGCTGAGATCCTCCAGAATCGCCCCTTCTCCGCGGACTTGGCAGAGCAGCACAAGCACTTACAGGAACTCCTAGTTGTTTGTTATCTTCTGCGCCTTCCCGACTCCTTTGATATGATCCGCCAACAGATCTTGGGCAAGGCAGAGTCTCCTACTTTTGATGCCACTGCGGCTCACATCGCCGCTATTACTTCGCTGCTCCAGCATCCTCTATTGTCCTCTCCTCCTCCACCGGACTCCTATACTCACTAGGCTTAGAGGGGTGACACTAGTGGTCGCAACCACTCAGGCGGGCGGGGTTCATCCCGGTTCCTCTGCTCTCATTGTGGTTGTACCGGCAATTCTGTTGACCGCTGCTAGCAAAAACATCCTCACCTTCACCCCTCCGGTGATGCATCTTCCTCACATTCCGCCTCCTCTCGGTCGTCTGCCTCTGTGGCCACGACTTCAGGTAGTGCCCACGTTGCTACTCAAGGTAAATGGTTGATTGACTCTGGTGCTATAAATCACATGACCGGTAATCCTCACCGCTTCACTCTCCTCGAAACACATGATCGGTTGCCCCCGGTTCATGTTGCGGATGGTTCCCCTTCCCCGGTTCATGGGACGGGCATGGTTCAAGTCACCCCGTCGCTTCGCATGTCGGACACCCTCTATGTCCCGAAGTTCCCTTGCAATTTATTATTTGTTACTACTTTATGTAAGCAACTTCAGTGTTCGGTCTTATTCACTCCGACTTCTTGTTCTTTCCAGGACCCTAGGACCCAACAGATGATTGCTACTGGGACTGAGAGCGGCGACCTCTACTTGCTCGACAACATTTCTGCTCTGTCCACCTTCTCCTCCTCTTCTACAGATCTGCTTCAATGACATCTTTGCTTTGGGCATCCTCCTCCTCGGATTCTTCATCAGCTTCTGCCCCACTTACCTCAAACCAGTCCTCCGCTCATCTGTGATGCATGTCAGCTTGGCAAACATCATCGCTACTTCTTCCCGCCGAAGCACGGTCGTGGCTCTTCTCACCCATTTGATCTCATTCATTCTGATGTCTGGGGTCATGCTCCTACCCTCATCGTTGGTCGGGGTAGTTCCTACTTTGTAACTTTTATTGATGATTTCTCTAGATGTACCTGGGTGTATCTATTAAAAGATCGCCCTGAAATCTTTTCTGTCTGGTAATCATTTTATTATATGGTTAAAACTCCGTTTGATGTTTCTATTAAAGTCTTTCGCTCCAATAATGCTAAGGAATATCTTAGCCATGAGTTTTCCTCTTTTTGTATGCAACATGGTCTTATTCATCAGACCAGTTGTGTTTACACCTCCTAGCAAAATGGGGTGGCGGAGCGTAAAAACCGTCACCTCCTTGATGTCGCTCGCACCCTCATGAAGCAGGTGCAGGTGCCTCGCTCCTACTGGGGCTATATTGTTCTCCTTGCCTATTATCTCATTAATTGCCTTCCCTCTACAGTTCTCCACGGCCAGACCCCCTTCTCCATTCTCTACCCGAGCAAGGAACCGTTTACTCTCCCTCTCTGTGTCTTTGTGTGTACGGCTTTTGTTTATGCTCCATCTGCCACCCGTGATAAACTTTCCCCCCGTTCCACCAAGTGTGTCTTTTTGGGTTACTCTACCACTCAGAAAGGCTATTGTTGTTTTGTCCCCATTCTGCGTAAGCAGTTTGTCTCTGCCGACGTGACATTCTTCGAGAATGTGTCCTACTTCTCTCCTGACTCCCCTCTTCCTCCTGATGTCTCTGATTATCCACCATCTCCCTTTGTTCCTTCCACTCCTATCGACCTCTCCCCTCTTACCACGTCTCCTCCTCCGTCTCCTCCTCCCTCCTACATACCTCCTCCACCTTCTCCCTCTTCTCCACAGCCGTCTCTCTCCAGTCCCGGGCCAGCCTTCTCCTCCACGGACGCTCCGATCACTGAGGCCTGAGTCGACCTGGATCTTCCCATTGCTCTTCGCAAAGGGGCGTGGGCGTGTACTCAACACCCGCTTACGGCAGTTGTTTCCTATGATCGGCTTAATCCTTCTCGCATGTGTTTTGCCTTGGCTATCTCGGTTACTGCCACTCCCCGCACCTACTAGGAGGCTCTTGCTATTCCTCATTGGAAATCTGTCATGGATGAATAGATCGCCACTCTTACTGAAAGGGGTACCTGGACCCTTGTTCCCCCACCAGTGGGTACTGATGTGGTTGGCTGTCGCTGGGTATTTGTTGTGAAGTTTCTCCCCGACGACACTGTGGATCGCTACAAGGCCCGGCTGGTGGCCAAAGGCTTCACTCAAACTTATGGGGTTGATTACTTTGATACTTTCTCTCTGGTTGCTCACCTCAGCACCATTTGAGTTCTTCTCTCTGTGGCTGTCAATAGGACTTAGGTCATTTCTCAGCTTGATGTCAAGAATGCCTTTCTCTATGGGGATCTTCAGGAGGACGTATATATGGAACAACCTCCTGGGTATGTTGCTCAGGGGGAGACACGAGTATGTCGGTTGAAGAAGGCTATATATGGCCTAAAACAGAGCCCTCGGGCATGGTTTGACAAGTTCAGTGGCATTATGGCTGCCATCGGCTTTGCAAGGAGTTCGGCCGATCACTCCTTGTTTATTCGCAAAACCGCCTCGGGGCTGGTGGTTTTGGCAGTGTATGCGGATGATATTCTTCTTACTGGCGATGACCAGGCTGGGGTGGACTTGACAAAGAAACACCTCTGTCAAAACCTGGTCACGAAGGATATGGGCTCCTCGAAATACTTTTTGGGGATAGAAATCTCTCGAAAGCCTGACTCGTTGGTTCTTTCCCAACGGAAGTATGCTCTTGATCTTCTACAAGAGGCAGGAATGACTGGTGTCAAACCGGCCCGGTATCCCATGGCTACTGGAGAAGACAAAACATGGACTGATGACTCGCCTCTTCTATCTGATATTACGAGGTACAGACGTCTGGTGGGAAAACTCAATTTACCTCACGGTGACCAGACCCGACATCTCCTATGATGTAGGCAAGGTTAGTCAGTTCATGCAAGCTCCTAGGGAATGCCATCTTCAGTCTGCCTTGAAGATATTAGAGTATGTCAAAGCAGCGCCAGGAAAAGGGCTACTCTTTCAGAAGAATGGTCATCTGAGAGTTGAAGCCTACTCAGATTCACGCTATGCGGATAATTAAGGCGGTCGTAAATCTACATTAGGTTTTTGCACATTTGTTGGAGGAAATCTTGTGAGCTGGAAGAGTAAGAAGCAGTCTGTTGTCTCCAGATCCAGTGCAGAAGCCGAATATCGGAGTATGGCGTCAACCAGGTGTAAGTTAAAATGGTTGCGTGCTCTCATGCTTGACCTAGGAGAGGCCTACGACTATCTTCTTCCTATGTTCTGTGACAACAAGGCCGTTATATACATATCCAAAAATCCGGTCTTACATGAGAGAACAAAACATATAGAAATTAACTGTCATTTCATTCGGGAAGAGGTCTTGAAGAAATAAATTTGTACTTTGTTCGTCACATCCAAGAAAGAGTTGGCAGATATCTTCACAAAGCCGGTTTTTACTTCCTTCTTCCACATTTGTGACAAGCTGGGCTTGATTGATATCTATGCTCCAGCTTGAGGGGGAGTGTTGAAGTACAAGACCGGGCAGTCTAAGTCTGGCGAGTTGTTGACCGCACGGTCTATCGGATTCTCTCCAGCGGTTTGTTTCCAGACTGTTGCTGTTTGTAGACCGGGTGGTCTAGCGGTCTCCCAATGCGGCTTGTGCTCCTTCTTCTGGTGTTGCCGAGCGGTTAGCACATTTGTCTAACCGCGCGGCCTGTTCAGTTTAAATTATTTCTAGCCACACAGCTATGTAAATTATTAGTCCCACATTGTTTACATGTACTCTCTCCTCTCTCCTCCATTCTATATAAGGGAGGTCATACCTTTGTAAAGATACACTTTTTGGATAATAAAACTTTCAATTATTCAATTTTCGGCTTGTTTTCTAGTCGTCTGTTCGCTACTCTCACAGTTCAGAACCAACCAAGTCCACACCACTGGCCACAAGGGCCAGTCCGCACTTACTGCCAGACACTGGATCCAGTCTGCCTCTCCCGGCGAGCTCCAGTATCAGTCCGCACTGACTAGCGGTCTCCGTGGCTACCACTTGTCGCTGCACCAGAGCAAGACCAAGGCAACTGCCAAACCGGTCTGCCGAGCTCCAGTTCTTCAGGCCGCTTCATGCCGGACTCCGCGGATAGAGTTTCTATCCGCCCGATTACTTCCTGGGATCCAATTACCTGCTGAGCACAAGCAGGCCTGGCTAACCGCCGCTACTGTCCGCATAGTCCGCGCGAACAGACTGCCCAGGTCGCTACAGAACAAACCGTCAGCAACATCCCTGCCGACCTAGCAGTCCGCCAACCCTGTCTGCGTAGTCCGCGCGGGTATGTCCAAGTGCTCCATTCACCCACTTTCACTTCACAAATTTCAACACTCCCCCTTAAAGTGAGAAGTGGTGAATATCTCCAGTAGCTCTCGTAACCTTGCACCTGATCCCTCCGATAGCATCTACGAAGAAATGTCCAAGACATAGTCCTCGCCCCACATATCATGGACCATGAGGGAACCCTCCAGCATCTCCTAAAAGGAGCCATGCTTCCCTCTACCTTCTTCTTCAGCTTCAACCTCCACTCATGCATCACAGGAATATCACCAACAACCTTGGGCACAAAAGCCCAAGCCTTGTTACCTCTGAGAGAAGTCACCTCTTCAGCCTTGGTGTCAACCACCTCCTTGATTCTAGTGGGGTCATCACAGCCAGAAGGTACTCGCTCGTCCTGAGGGCTAGCAAGGAAACATGGGACCAAGCCCGTCGTGTTCCCTTCACTATATCGAGCTGGTGGCTTACTGATCCTCTTCGATCTCTGAAGAACCTGATCATAGCTAACCACCTCCGCTGCTCCTGAACCAGCTCCGTTCCTGGGCAAAACCGGAATAATGCCCCCCTTGCTTCCTGAACAAGACGCCTCCTCCCTGGAACCAGGAGCACCTGGAGCAACGCTCCCCCTTCTACCTAAACCAGAAGTCTCCGCTCTCGAACAAGAACTACCTGGAACATCGCTCCCCCTGCTTCCTGAACTGGAAGCCTCCACCTTCGAGCCAGAAGTACATGGAGCATCGTTCCCTCTGCTTCCTGACCCTGGCGTCTTTGCCCCGGAGCTAGAACAACCTGGAGCTCTTGGTGACTCATGTAGCTCCACCTGAACCTTAGCAGCAGCCTCCTTCAGCTCACCATCTGACCTGCTCATCTCTAGCTCCACATAAGAGCTATCCTAATACGACGTCAACTCATCAAAGACAACGTCTCTTGACACGATGAGCCTCTTTGTTGCAGGATCCATACACCTCCATCTTCTCCTCTGCTCATCATACCCAACAAAGACTAGCTTCGTCTTGAGGGCATCTGGAGTGTGTACGTAGTAGGTAGATCCAAACACCCTTAGGTGCTTTACACTGGGCTTCACTCCGAACATCAGCTCATAAGGAGTCTTCACATAGATCGGACTAAGAGGCATCTGATTAATGACATGAGCAGCACAGGCCATCCCTTCCGCCCAAAGAGCCTTAGGAACGCCTTTACTCTGAAGCCAACACTTGCAGGTCTCAGTTAACCAACAGATCATCCGAGCTGCAATACCGCCTTGCTGTGAAGTATGTCCACAAGAAAGCTCCTTCTGGATCCCTTACTTACTGCAAAAGTTTAGAACTCGGTTGAGCCAAACTCACCACCGATGCTTGTCCTCAACTTCTTGATCCTCAGGCCAAGCTGGCCTTCCACAAGCTTCTTGAACTCCACAAACAAGCGCAACATGTTGGACTTCTTCTTCATGAAGTATACCCAAGTATACCTTGAATAGTTATCAACCAATATCAGCATGTACCTGCTGCCTCCAAGACTGGCGGTGGTGGTCGGTCCAACCAGAGCACAAAGGACAACCTCCAAAGGTGCTTTACATCTGGATTGTGTCTTATCAACCATAAAACGATAAGCTTCACTTTGCTGACATCCCGCACACCCCTGACCATCGTCATAGGATGACAATCTAGGCAAGCCTCTTACGAGTCTTCTTTCTGCCATTGCTTTTAGCTTGTCCATCCCTACATGCCACAGTCTTTCATGCCAGATAGTTGCACTATCACTGGCCTTCATCCTATCAACACCAGAACTTGTTAAATACCCAACTAAGTTCTTCTCCTTTCCTTCAACATGAGCTACGTTCACCAATAGCAAGACAACTCTGCACTCTTTCCTGAGATAACCATGCTGCTTGCATTTATAGCATCTTGGTCCTTCCTTCCTCTTCCCATCACACCTAGGAGAAACACTCCTCTCTTGCTGATATGAAGTAGAAGGACCATCCTCTGCATCAACCTTCACCTCCTTCCTGAACAACCCATCAAGGGAAGTCCAAACCTTCGCAGCTGACCGACATTCACTGATGTGGTCCAAGAGCCTCGATGAGATCACCTGCTTGAGAATAGACACCGCTTTCACATTTGTCTCCTTTCAAGCTCTCATCTCTTCAGCATTGCCAGCAATAGCCTCTTGTCTTTCTGCTCCGCATACAACCTCCCAAAAATCCTCCCCAAGAAGAAAGCTCTCCATACAGAACTTCCACCTATCAAAGTTTGTCTTTGTAAGGAGATCAATTCCAAGACAACTTGCATCTTCCACTGCCATGGTTCTACCACTGGTTCCCTCTTCAAAGAGTAACAAACACTTCAGTTGATCATTGCTTATCCACTTCAGTCCAGCTCTGATACTATGTTAAACTTCAACAACCTAGCACTACTACCACATTGAATTTTCTCCAGGTGGTCCACGAGATAGCCTGGCGCCAAATTAATATTCTCAGGACTATAAAGATCACACCTTGATCACGCAGAAATTTCCCTGGAACTTGGAGTGAGCAGGGGTTATCTCAACTAAAGCCAGTCAACCAGAAAACACATGTAGCACAAGAGTCTTTATTGATTCACAACAATCTTCTCTACACAGCGAGACATACATGGCGAGACATGCTTCACCAAACAACCACCCAAGGGAAAGCAGAGAACTGCAAAAACAAGACAAGAGAAACAAGCTGCGCGGACTCAACCACCAAGCCGCCGGTTTACTGCTGTGGAGTCCGCTCAGTCCGCCAGGCCGCTAGACCGCAACCCAAGCCACGCGGACTACTCCTTGTTCCAATGCTAGCTCTAGCCGCCGATCTGCAAGCCGCCTGACTGCGAGGTCGCCTAGCCGCCAGACTGCACACGCTGCGATGCCAAATAAAACAGTCCGTCTGAAGCAGGTGACTTATTGAACCCCGAACTAAGTTGCCAAAGAGAAGACCATCTGGTCGTTGTCCGCGACCTGCTGTTTTCCGCCTGTTGCTTAACCGCAGAGTCTGCATTATCCCTGACCGCAATCAGAGCCAAATCCTGGCTTTCTAGTGCTATCTACACAACCTGCACAGCACAACCCGGTCAACTCAACCAAACTGCGCAGACACCAAAAGGCAGTCCGCAGCAACTTGTGCGGGCTCAAGTTACTGTTCACTTACTTCGGCTCTCTACTGAGGTTACTATTGTTGATGTCACATGGGTCCTATTTATAGGCACAATGATGAGTGTGGTCACCGCCCTAGCCGATAGGATTACCTCCACAACCCGCAGCAAGACATCTCCGAAGTCCGCGGATACATTCCAGTCCGCCGCACCTGTGCAAGATAGCCAGCCTGCCTAGCTTCTCAAAGGCCGGACACAATCGCCAGTCCTCCTTGTCGCCAAAGGCAAAACCGCCAAGACATCACCAAGGCCGGATAGCAACACTAGTCCGCCTTGTCTCCGAGGGCCAAGCTAGGACCGCCACAGCCGGACTCCGCAGCAACAGTCCGCCAATCCGCGGACACAGCACCAGCCCGCTTATCCCGAGTCCACAGCCTCGTCACAAGGCATATGTTGGACTCAGCGGACACACCGCATCAGTCTGACAATCCCGAGCCCATGGCTTCACTACCAAGGCAACAGCCGGACTCAGTGGACACGCCGATTCAGTCCGCACATACTGCGGACAGCTCTAGTCCGCATGTCCCTATAAACGACTCCAGTCCGCATCTTTCACAGACCTCCAGTCTGCATATCTCGCAGACTGCTCCAGTCTGTATATCCCAAGTCCACAGCCACGCCAGCAAGGCAGATGTCGGACTTAGCGGACTCCAGCTCCAGTCCGCACACAGTTGCGAACACAACCTCCAGTCCACTTATCCACAAACTCGCAACCAAGGCACATGCACTTCTGCCGAGCTTGGCGGATTGAGAAGCAGTCCGCGCTCTACTGCGTGATCTCCTCGGACTGAGCCAAACATGGACTTGGTTCAGAACCAACCAAGTCCACATCACTGGCCATAAGGGCCAGTCCGCACTTACTGGCGGACACTGGATCCAGTCCGTCTCTCCCTTCAAGCTCCAATATTATTCCGCACTGACTGGCGGTATGCGCGGCTAACACTTGCCATTGCACCAAATCAAGACCAAGACAACTGTCAAACCGGTCTGTCGAGCTTCAGTTCTTCAGGTCACTTCATGCCGGACTCCGCGGATAGAGTTTCTATCCGCTTGGTTACTTCCTAGGATCCAACTGCATGCTGAGCACAAGCCGGCCTGGCTAATCGCCACTGCTGTCCGCGTAGTCCGCGCGAACAGACCGCCCAGGCCACTACAGAACAAACCACCCAATCCGCTACAGAACAAACCGTCAGCAACATCCCTGCCGACCTAGCAGTCCGCTAATCCTGTCCGCGTAGTCCGCGCGGATAGGTCCAAGTGCTCCATTCACTCACTTTCACTTCACAAATTTCAACACTAACACTTTAACCTAATCGATGTAACACACGGGTAATGAATATATTGTCGGTTAAGGATTTGATCAAGGAACTCAGATATATCGCAGAGAGAGAGAGCCAATGTGAATTGAGAATTCAGTATAAGTCGGAATGATAGTTGGAAATTCTGCATAGCTATGGCTCTTAGGAAAGTGATTATGACTTTCACATATTAAATGTGTAGAATTGGGGGAAGTGAAAATGATGATGGATCACAGCTATTCGTGCCTACCTGACATACTCAGGTCATTATGTTAGAAATATACAAATCAATATAGAGTAACATCATGGTAATGTGAAGGAGTGATTACGGGTCTTAACTATGAATGTGATTGGAGCCCATCAAGTAATGATTCAAATATTTGAGTAATTATGTCTATAACACTGAGAGTATAACGATCCCAGAAAAACTTAAAGTCAAGTGAAAAATCAAAATTGGAAGACGTTTTTTATAGGTATGATCCTTTGGATGTGACTCTGATGATTACAAGAATCAAAACAAAAGTATTTGATGATATAATAATCGCCTTCAAAAAGATTCTGGATTTTGAGAACAAACTCATGATTAGGAATATACAATTATCCTTAGAATTAAGTATTATCATAATTCGGAGGATTTGAAATGCCCACTTTATGGGTAACAAATGCACTATCATGTTTAATTGAACTTAGAAAAAATTGATCATGAGTAGAGAATGCAAGCATATCCTATTCACCAAGGAACAAATAAATTCAACTTGCATATATTGGATTGTGTGAATTATATATATATTTTGGTGTTTGTAAGTGATGATAACTCATGAACTTAGAGAAATGATGGTTTCTACCATGACATAATTTTTGGAGGTTAGATTGAAGGTTACTCATACATATTCCACACATGGTTGAGATAATCTCATGAATATAATGGCTTTAGATGAGTATTCACCCACGCTTGCCTAATAAAGACAACCTTATGAACATGTATATGAAAGTTAGTATGAGCATACCTGTGTTGAAACTTCGAGCACATAAAAGATTAATTTGTCAAGGCATGACATTGAAAATGTAACGACTCAGCAAATTAAAATGAGGTGGGTGATTAGTTGAAGTGTACGCATAGGTATGACCCCGTGATTATGATATCGTCAAGAACCGGGACACATAAGTTGATAACATTGTAACCACCATTAGGATGATTCATGACTATGGAATATAGATTTTGACTATCAAAGATGTATAGGGTGAAACCACACAAGAATTAATTAGTGTTTAATCAGATTCTTTCTTATGATGAAATCGATTCGTGACGAATCTTATTGTTTTGCAAGAATTCCTTATATCTTATCAATCAAAATCAAATTATAAAAGCAATTGAGTGTCATGTTGTGAACATCAATACTAATAATGATCGTTCGATGTATATATGAAGAGTTCACTCTACAAATTATGTATTTTTACTTAAGTAGAGGTGTAATATGTCTTGAATTTGGAAGAAAAATAGGGAAAAAGAATAGAGGGGGTGATAATCTTTTCATCAAATCTTAAGTTTGGAGGATGGTTAATTACTATTCATAAGTTGGACCTTCGTTATAAATTAAACTATGATAACATATATTTGAAGATTCGATATGATATAAGCTATAAGGCGTGATACAATTCTAGAAGAGAAATCTAAGATTTGTGTGCACAATTCTACATATAAGATTATTGATTTTCACGTACTTGATGATCATTGCCCGTAAGGGACTCCGAACCAACGTATGATTAAGGTTTATTTAATGATAATGTGTTGGAAAACTTGGAAATACGCCCATGCAATCTTGACTATGAATATCCCAAAATATAATTAAAGTGCATTTGGAAGGGGACTGTTTCCTCTGATAGAAACAACTATGAGGCCTATAGGGTAGGAATTGTCGGACACCGCTATCTTGGGTCTAGGATGATGATCCAAGGGAATTCATATTAGATTACATTGAGGATACAAACGCACATATATAGCTGATCAGGAATCGGATGCTGGAGGCTTAGAGTCGACAAGTCAAGTACTACGATGCGGGCATCAAAAACTAAAGATCCAAGTGGGATACATAGTTTTCTTGAAGGTACTGTTGAAACCGAAACCTCGGTCTCCTGTGGAGTTCGCCCTCGGGGAAGGGGTGGTCGCGTGCCTACTTCGCTCCTGCAAGCAAAACAACAAAAGAAACAAGAGGAACTGACCCAAGGGATCGGCGGGGAGGACCCATCACACACCAGGAAGATCTGAGAGCGCTTCCCCTCCTTAGCCAGAGGCCGAGCTAAGGTACCCTCAGAAAGCACTTGAAAACTGGAGCAGGAGAGCACATGAAGCATGCCTTCTGGGGTACCCCTTGGGTCCTATTTATAGTTTTTGGAATCTGAACTGCCAATAACCAAAATGAACTGACCTGAAATTACCATAAAACCCTTGGATGGGTCTGCCAACAGCCAAACTCCCCTGTTTTGAAGGGCTATAGGCAGACCAGCGGGGGCAAAACAGTAAAAAGTACCTCATATATCTGGGCGAGATGGGGAGCCTGGCCACCTCGGTAGATCCTGCTCGCCTACCGTTGCCGAGCTCCATCGGCGAGTGCGACTCGGGATGGCGAGCTCGCCCATCAGTCGGCCTCCGTTAGTTGACTTGAGCTCGACGGATCCTGGCTTAGCCCGATGGATACCGAGCTCGCGGCTTGTGAATACCGAGCTCGGGTTCGGCTTCTCCTTGCCGAGCTCGCCCACAATCTCCGGTCCTTGGCTGGGCTCGCCTGTTGCTTGGACGATCTGAACCGCCCGGTATGTTCCTTGGCGACCTCACTCGCCAGACACGGGGTTGTACATAATCCCCGCTCTTTTCGAGCTTGGCAAAGCTCAGAAAGAAACATCCCACCCCATGTGTTTGGTGAGTGCGCGGTGGGGTGGAGGGAATCTTCGGGTGGGGCCCACCTGTGGCTATATATATGCACCTGCTTACCTGCCTGACTCTTGTCATTCCCTTTGACACTGCCAAGATGCCGCTCCCCAAGGAGATCCAAGAGCGTCTAGACCGAGCTCGCCAGGCTGCTGCAGCTCGTGTAGCCGCCTTGACGGCGGTCCCTGCCACTGTGCCGCAGGGTGGCTCTGCCGAGCCCAGCTCCAAGAAGATGAAACTGTTTCCCCACGCGGCCGAGCCCATCTACAATGACCTGAGGGCCACCCTGGAGCATGAGATCGGCTCCTCCACTCTGCTTGCCTCTGAAAGAGGGAGGAACGTCGTCGAGGTCTACGACGGCCCAGACCGCCGCCCTGATGCTGTAGAAGACACCGTGCCGCGAGACGCCACCCCTCGAGCCAAGACCACTCTTGGGGACTCGCGGTTCATGACTCCGGAAAACCCCCACCGGGAGCCGTCCCCTCCCTTTGGGACCTTGGGGTTGAGCTCGCAGAGGCCGAGCTTGCCGGTGCGCGCCCCCTCTCCTCGGCGAACTGACGTGGCCGCAGGGGCGGGTTTGGGAATCATCCCCACCCCTGGATTTTAGCTTCTCTCGTCGGGGACTCGCGACCCAGGTCGCGGGAAGGATCTGAAGTTCATTCCTCCCCGCATCTCCTTCGAGTTGCCAAGCTCGTCAGGTCAATTTTGCTTGGATCCCTGCCCCATGAGCTTTTCCTTCATTCCTCTTCTTGCTGACATTTGTCTCCACAGTTCCCCCCAGCTAATCTGCTGCCGAGGAATCTTCGCGGGCGGCCCACTACTCTCCACTCCCCTCCCCAAGCGCACTGGACTCTTACCTGGGCCCCGAAGTGGATCACGGCGAGCTGACGAGGAGGGAGGTTAAGCTTCTCAAGAAGCTGGTGTGCAGGCTGCGCGAGGTGCAGGGGGTCAACAAGACGCTACAACGCGACTACGCGCGTCTTGCTGACAAGGTGCGAAGCGGCCTGGCTGGCGAGCTGATGTCCCCTTCTCGACTTCTGGACGAGATAGACGACGGCCTCTCAGTGGCGCAGAGGAATTCAGCGAGGATCCGCGAACTGCTCCACGCACGGCAGTCTAGGGGGCGAGAGCCACGAGACCGGGGTAGATAAGAGGGCGGCTCCTTTGCCGAGCCGACCGGTACTCTCCTCCTGGTGTTCCCCCTGCTTGCGCTCCCCGCTTTTTTTATTCTTGCACTTGTTCTTTGTAATAAATAACTTTAGAATATTCTTGGACATGCCGTATTCAAATAGTATATTGCTTTTTTATTTGACTTAGCCTTGGCCTGGAGTGTGTCAGAAGTCGGCGAGCTGAGAGTTGGCGAGCTGGGGGTTGGCGAGCTGGGGCGGCGAGCTGGGCCGTCTGGACAGTTTCACCCTAGTTGCTTTTTCTATAAATAGCCCCCCCCCCCCCCACCACCCCCGTACCGCTACTCTTACTGCTTACTCTTTCTCTCTCTTCCTGCGCTTTTCTCCTTTTCTGCTCACGCTCTGCTTCTTCTTCTGCGAACATGGGCAAGGCCAACCCTGATGCTGACGGCCGCTCCAAGTGCGCGCAACACTTCACCGACTATTGCTTCTTCGAGGGGCATACCAGCGAGGAGGAGCTCGCTGAGTTTGTAGCGGAGCATGTGCCGCCGGGCTTCGAGGCGCGCAGGCCGAGGCAGGGGGAGACCATCAACACCTTCTACGAGGACGAGCTCGCCTTCCCCATCTCGCATTTCGAGGTGGGGTTGCGCCTCCCCCTCTAGCCGGAGATCCGGCAAATTCTGAAGTACTATGGCGCAGTACCCGTGTAGTTAAACTCCAACGCCATTGCCATGATCGTGGCGTTCGCGAGCTACCTTCGACGGGAGAGGATCGAGTTCAACCTGACAGTGTTTAGGAAACTCTTCTCCTACAAGGTGACGCCGGATGGGGTCGCCTACTTTGGCGGCTCGCTGATCAAGGTTCGCGAGATCGCGAACAAGCATCACACTTGGATGACCAAGATCGCCTTCATCAAGGGCGATCTCAGCAACATCCCCTACTCGCCCCAGCAGAAGGGCGAGGAGGTCTACCGCCCCCCTGTCGTGTCCGGCAACGACGCCAACCTCCACAAATACTTCCTCCACAAGGATTTCGAGGTCGCCTTCCTGCGAAGGGGCCTCGACGCGCTCCTCCTCGTTCTACCCGGCTAAGGTATTGTTCTCTCCACATTGCCGAACTCGCCAGATTGCCGAGCTCACCGCATTGCTTGTTGAAAATCTTCTAACTTTTTTCCAAGTTTTTCCTTGCAGGGGAGCGGTTGATTCCCGCGAACCCGCCGTTTGCGGACCCAGGGTCGCACCCGGACCCCCTTGCTCGCGAGAAGGCGGTGGCGGCCTGCCGAGATGAGGCGGCCTTGAAAGAAATTGTACCTAATCACCTTGAGGGGGGGTGAATAGGTGACTAAATCTTTTTATACTTTTTAGGTAGAATTCAGATTATATCACAGAGTTATAAGTACTTTAACACAGAACTCATTCAGCAATCACAGAATTACACATGCACACAGTGGACACACAGATTTATAGTGGTTCCCCAAGGTTTGGGTACATCCACTTTCCCCCTTCGCCTATCTAGTAGTGTACTAGATTCGGCCAAACTCCTTCACTATCTCAGATCCTCAGATCTTACACTCAGAACCCCAAAACAGGTTCCTACAGCTCAGGCACAAGACCCTACAACTCAGTCTTCTTCAAAGACCTACACTCAGCTTCTTCACAAAGCCTACACTCAGCCACAAGGCCTACACTCAGCCACAACAAGCCTACACTCAGAGAAACAGATCTCCTACACTCAGGCACACATGCCCTACCACTCAGCCTTTATAATTGCAGGCTTACAACTCAGATCCCTAAGGATCCTACAAGAAATATAAAATACAAGTGTATATACCTACAACTCTGAATAGAGAGATGAGTTGATAGGTTCTTGATGAGTTCTTGGAAGAACTCTGCTGAGATCAACCTCACTTGGCTTTTCTTCAAAGCTTCTTGAATGTAGAACACAATAGGGTTGATTCTTCTCTGCAGCTGATCCTTGATCTCTGTAACTTAAGATTCAGAACAAAGTCTGAACCCTTCTTCTCAGCCTGGTTCCAACGACTGTCTTCTTGGATGGATCTCTCTCTCTTCAACTACTTAGAACTTCACTTGAAAGTCTTCAATGAATTGCTTTTCAACAACTTTTATCATTTCTTTCTGTAGACAGTATAAGCCTATATATAGGCCTTCTTCATGGTAACCGGCTGGTCCGGTTCCTAACTGATTTCTGACAACTCTGACAGGTGCAGTAGACCGGCTGGAATGGCAGCTGTCAAGTCATCCAGTCAGTTCTTGAAAATCTATAACTGTCTGAAAGTGTCGAGACAATCTGTCTTTAAGTGTCGACACTTGTAGACCAAGTGTCGACACAAGTTAACTAAGTGTCGACACTAGCCTTCAGGGTGTCGACACAACTCCTTGTGTTGTAGAATCCACTTCTCGACACAGCTTCTTCATCATGTGTCGACACTGATATTGAGTGTCGACACAACTCTTTGTTCTTCAGTACTTTGTTGAATTCTTGTAAGTGTCGACGCAACTCTTTGTGTCGACACATCTTCATGTGTTGAACTTGTTCAGTGTCGACACTTCTTCTTGGTGTCGACACATGCCTTCTGTGTTGATACTTGCTGAGTGTCGCACAGCTCCTTATGTCGACACATCTTCTTATGTTGAGACTTTTTGCTGAGTGTCGACACATCTCCTTTGTCGACATTTGTACTTAGAATTTTGTTGAACTTTGCTAAGTGTCGACACAGCTCCTTGTGTCGACATTTCTTCAAGTGTTGAGTCTTCTACTGAGTGTCGACACATTCTTTCTTGTGTCGACACTTTCTTCAAGTGTTGAGTCTTCTGTAGAGTGTCGAACACATTCTTTCTTGTTTCGACACTTTCTTCAAGTGTTGAGTCTTCTGCAGAGTGTCGACACATTCTTCATCATGTCGACACTTATACTTAGACTCTGCTGACTTTTGCTGAGTGTCGACACAGCCTCCAAGTGTCGACACTTTCTGATGTAAACACAGTTCCTCTGGGTGTCGACACAACTGCTAAGTGTCGACACAGCTTCACTGGACTTTTCTTCATTGAGTGTCGACACAGCTCCTTGTGTCGACACTTTCTGTCTGGTGTCGACTCTGCATCCCTGGTGTCGACACAAGTACTCCAAGTGTCGACACTGCTTGCCTGGGTGTCGACACAAAATCTTCTTAAAATTCGACACATTTTCTTCTGGTTGTCGACACATGGACTTAGAATCTTTTCTGCTTTTCCCTGCAAATACTTAACCTGCACAAGGCAACTCAAAATACATCAAATACATTTTGATGTATATCATTGAGTAGGGTGAGGATTCTTCAAATCAGGTACATTTAAACAATGTACCAACAATCTCCCCATATTTGGAGAAGTCATACCCTTAGTCAATGATATATACCATACAGAATAAAAATCATAGCATGATGTAAAGCAGGATTATATAACAGGGCAAACATAAACATGTATAAAACAAACATGTATACATAGATATCATCTCAGAACAATTATGAAATAGATTTATCACAAACAACACATGTTCTTACAGCTTTGTCATATTCATTTTCAAAAGTTTACAAAGTGTTTAAAAATCAAAATATTACAACTGTAACTCAAGATGAAATCTATCCTATTTCTGCTCAGCCTCCTGAATTTCAATTCCCTTTCCAGACTGTATCTTGGCTTGTACAGGGGCTTCAGCATCTTCCATATCAGCAGGATTTTTTCCCTTTCAGCTCCTTCTTCTTTAGCTCTTCAGCTTTAATCTTCTGCCTCTCAAAGTAATGATAAGGCTTGGGAAAGTA
>CM077165.1:123445081-123507750 GCA_039583875.1 Platanthera guangdongensis | reverse complement strand
AACCCGCCCCCATGAGAAGGAGGCCGGGCGGAGGTGACGGGCTGCGCCGCACCCGCACCCCCTAAGAGGAGGCCGGGGCGGGTGTCGGGCCCCGCGCCGCACCCGCCACACTCGCCCTGAGAGGAGGCCGGGGCGGGTGCAGGGATCGCGCCGCACCCGCCCCCCTGAGAGGACGTCGGGTCGGGTGTCGGGCTCACACCGCACCCGCCCCCCCTGAGAGGAGGTCGGGGCGGGTGTCGGGCTCGCGCCGGACCCGCCCCACTGAGAGGAGGACGGGGAGGGGTGTCGGGCTCGCGCCGCACCCGCCTCCCGCGAGAGAAGGGTGGGGCGGGTGCCGGGATCGCGTCGTCCCCGCCCCCTTGAGAGGAGGCCGGGGCGAGTGCCCGGCTCGCGCCGCACCGCCCCCCTGAGAGAAGGTCGGGGCGGGTGACGGGCTCGCGCCGCACCCCCCCCTGAGAGGAGGTCGGGGCAGGTGTCGGGGCTCGGGCCCCGCACCCGCCCCTTGAGAGGAGGTCGGGGCGGGTGTCGGGCTTGCGCCGCACCGCCCCCTGAGAGGAGGCTGGGGCGGGTGTCGGGCTCGCGCCGCACCCGCCCCCTCTTGAGAGGAGGCTGGGGCGGGTGTCGGGCTCGCGTCGCACCCTCCCCCTTGAGAGGAGGCCGGGGTGGGTGTCGGGCTCTCCCCCCCCCCCAAGAGGAGGCCGGGGCGGGTGTCTGGCTTGAGCCGCACCCGCCCCCCTGAGAGGAGGCTGGGGCGGGTGTCGGGCTCGCGCCGCACCCGCCCCCCTTGAGAGGAGGTCGGGGCGGGTGTCGGGCTCACGCCGCACCCGCCCCCCTTGAGAGGAGGCCGGGGCAGGTGTCGGGCTCGCTCCATACCCGCCCCCCTTGAGAGGAGGTCGGGGCGGGTGTCGGGCTCGCGCCGCACCCGCCCCCCTTGAGAGGAGAGGCCGGGGCGGGTGTCGGGCTCGCGCCGCACCCCCCCCCCCCCCCTAAGAGGAGGGCGGGGAGGGAGCCGGGCTCGCGCCGCCCCCGCCCCGGAAAGATACACCAAGCATTAGCAAGCTAGGCAAATCTTTCCTCCCCCTACTAGTATATTATGTAGATTAACCATAAATTTGCCTACAAGGGTGCAAAACCACTAAAAAGCTTAAAAATGTGTAGCAAACAACGCGCCTGCCGAGGGACCTCATTCCGCGAATACGGGGTTGTACACAATCCCCGCTCTTTTCGAGCGAGTTCCACGTTCGGAAAGAAACATCCAACCCAACGTATTCGCTGAGTGTAGCTCTCTCGCAATCGAAAATACTTGGCCTCTTCGAGTAGTCAACCTGCCATGCCAGCTAATGGGAGCCTGGGTGGCGAGATCCCCTCTGGTGTTGGAACTTACTCGCCACCGAGGCACATTCGACCCATCCGGCTAGTGGGAGCCTGGATGAGGAGATCCTCTCGGGGGTTGGTTCCTTCTCGCCACCGAGGCACATTCGACCCATCCAGCTAGTGGGAGCCTGCATGAGGAGATCCTCTCGGGACAAGAACTTACTACCGAAGCACATTCGACCCATCCAGCTAGTGGGAGCCTGCATGAGGAGATCCTCTCGGGACAAGAACTTACTACCGAAGCACATTCGACCCATCTAGCTAGTGAGAGCCTGCATGAGGAGATCCTCTCGGGGTTGGAACCTTCTCGCCACTGAGGCACATTCGACCAATTCAGCTAGTGGGAGCCTGGATGAGGAGATCCTCTCGGGGGTTGGTTCCTTCTCGCCATCGAGGCACATTCGACTCATCCAGCTAGTGGGAGCCTGGATGAGGGGATCCTCTCGGGACAAGCACTTACTACCGAGGCACATTCGACTCATCCAGCTAGTGGGATCTTGGATGAGGAGATCCTCTCGGGGTTGGTTCCTTATCGCCACCGAGGCACATTCGACCCATCCAGCTAGTGGGAGCCTGGATGAGGAGATCCTCTCGGGGTTGGAACCTTCTCGTCACTGAGACACATTCGACCCTTCCAGCTAGTGGGAGCCTGGATGAGGAGATCCTCTCGGGACAAGAACTAACTACCGAGGAACATTCGATCCATCCAGCTAGGGTAAGCCTGGATGAGGAGATCCTCTCAGGGTTGAAACCTTCTCGCCACTGAGGCACATTCGACCCATCCAGCTAGTGGGAGCCTGGATGAGGAGGTCCTCTCGGGACAAGAACTCACTACCGAGGCACATTCGACTCATCCAGCTAGTGTGAGCCTGGATGATGAGATCCTCTCGGGGTTGGAACCTTCTCGCCACCGAGGCACATTCGACCATCCAGCTAGTGGGAGTTTGGATGAGGAGATCCTCTCGGGACAAGAACTTACTACCGAGGCACATTCGACCTATCCAGCTAGTGGGAGCCTGGATGAGGAGATCCTCTCGGGGTTGGAACTTTCTCGCCACCGAGGCACATTCGACCCATCCAGCTAGTGGGAGCCTGGATGTTGAGATCCTCTCGGGGGTTGGTTCCTTCTCGCCACAGAGGCACATTCGACCCATCCAGCTAGTGGGAGCCTGGATGAGGAGATTCTCTCAGGACAAGCACTTACTACCGAGGCACATTCGACTCATCCAGCTAGTGGGAGCCTGGATGAAGAGATTCTCTCGGGGTTGGTTCCTTCTCGCCACCGAGGCACATTCGACGCATCCAGCTAGTGGAGTATGGATGAAGAGATCCTCTCGGGGTTGGAACCTTCTCGCCACCGAGGCACATTCGACCCATCCAGCTAGTGGGAGTCTGGATGAGGAGATCCTATTGGGACAAGAACTCACTACTGAGGCACATTGGGCCCATTCAGCTAGTGAGAGCCTGGATGAGGAGATCCTCTCGGGGTTGGAACCTTCTCGCCACTGAGGCACATTCGACCCATCCAGCTAGTGGGAGCCTGGATGAGGAGATCCTCTCGGGACAAGAACTCACTACCGAGGCACATTCGACCCATTCAGCTAGTGTGAGCCTGGATGAGGAGATCATCTCGGGTTGGAAACTTCTCCCACCGAGGCACATTCGACCCATCCAGCTAGTGGGAGCCTGGATGAGGAGATCCTCTCGGGACAAGAACTTACTACCGAGGCACATTCGACCCATCCAGCTAGTGGGAGCCTGGATGAGGAGATCCTCTCGGGGTTGGAACCTTCTCGCCACTGAGGCACATTCGACCCATCCAGCTAGTGGGAGCCTGGATGAGGAGATCCTCTCGGTGGTTGGTTCCTTCTCGCCACTGAGGCACATTCGACCCATCCAGCTAGTGGGAGCCTGGATGAGGAGATCCTCTCGGGGTTGGAACCCTCTCGCCACCGAGACACATTCGACCCATCCAGCTAGTGGGAGCCTGGATGAGGAGATCCTCTCGCGGGTGGGGCTAGACATGTCATTCGAACCATACTAAAATTCAACATCCTTAAACGGAGAAAATTTTAAGATACATGACCTTCTGACTCTTCCGGTCAGGGGTAGACTCATTACAAAAATGACATGAAAGGGAAAAAGTCTTCATCAAAGCAAGGCTTCTTCAATCTGCTCGTGCATGATGGCAGTCATTCACCTCCTTCTCCTCTGATACCTCTATCCTGCTCAAGCTCTCCATGATCTTATCCATCTCCTCTGCCCTGGCTAACCAGGAGATGGTGTTGACGGCCGTGACGTAGCACTGTCTTGCCATCCTGGGTCTCCTCTGACCCTGACTTGGATCCCTCCAGTGTTAAACTTGAGGCACTGGTGGAAGGACGATGACACACAACGGAAGGCGTTGATGAGGGGTCTTCCGAAGATGGCATTGTAACTGCTCGGAGCATCAACAACGACGAACCGGTAGTTCCTTGAGATCCCCCCCCCCAACTTCACCTGGAGTCCGACTCCACCTTCTACCTCCTTCCTTTCCCCTGAAAACCCGAACAGGGGTCCGTCCGAGGCCAACGCCCTCCTTGGTTCCACCTTCATCCCGTCAAACGGCTTCTTGAAAACAACGTTGACAGAGCTCCCGTTATCAATCAAGATCCGGGAGACGGTGTAGCCTTCGATGACTGCCTGGATGACCAGCGCATCGCAGAACGGATCCTCATGATCCGGCATGTCCTTCAAATGTGATCCTCTCCTCTGGGGGTGGGGTCTGGGACGTCGTAGCAACGCTCCGACGGTACATGACATGGAGGCTTGCCTTCCGAGTGGCATCAATCCACACTCCACTGTGGATCACTCTTATACCTCCTCGGGTTCCTACGTCGACCCAGTCCTCACATACGTCACCTTCTCCCTCTCTGGGTAGAACTTCTTCAATCCGCACCGGCGGCTGCTGCTGGGCTGGGGCTCTCGCCACTCTCACTTCCAGGAATTCGGGGCAGGTAGTTGTGGCGTGACCCTCTACCTGGTGGAAGTCACAATACGGCAACACTCTTCCTTCCCTTCTTCGACGGGCTGGGTGATTTCTCCCGTTACCTCTTCCCCTTCTTCCTATCTTCATGGCTTGCTGCGGTGGGGGTAGGAGCTGCCTAGGGGCTTGTCTCTGGAAGTTGAACCTCCCTTGGCCTCCATGGAAGTTCCCCCCACCCTGGACGGGACCTCTTCTTGGACCCTGAACGGGCCCTCCCTGCTGTCTCCAAACTGGCTCCTGACCTTCCTGAGGTCCCTGGAACCCCTGAGCTCTCTGCTCTTCTCTCCTTCTTCCCTCCTGATGCCTCAAGCCACCTTGCTCCTTCAACTCTGCCTCTGTTAACCTCGCCAACTTCTTGACGAACGTCGGGTTGGCCGCCTCAGTTGCTATCTCCTCTGCCGCCCTTTCCATCAGCTCCTCAAAGGATAGGGGGGACTTTCGGGTCAGACTCATCTTGAAGAACCCTTCACGCAACCCTACCGTAAACGTCATCTGGAGGGCATACCCAGGCATCTCCTGGATGTCCAAGAACTCTTCTTGTAACATGGCCACATATTGGGCCAATGACACCTCCGCCCTCTGACTTATCAGGAAGATGGACTCGGGACTCTTCTTACTCTTTTTAGAAGTAGAGAAGCGAAGCTGAAAGCTTCGGCTCAAGTCTTCGAACCTGTAAATCGATCTCGCTGGGATTTGATGGAACCTATCTCTTGTCTTGTCATTCAACGTGATCGCGAAGAGGCGACGCTTGAATGCATCCGTCATCGGCCTGATAGAGACAGCATCCTCGAACCACTGGAGGTATTGGACGGGGTCATCCTTCCCGGTATAGTAAGTCATGTCAGGTTCTCTGAACCCCTCGGGAACGAGAGCTGAGACAATCAGCTCGTTGAAAGGTGACCCCCTACTTGGTGGTCTCGCATGCTCTACTTGCGCGACCTGCTGGTCAACCAACAGCCAAACTTCGCAGCTCTGAACAGCTATTCGCAGCCCACCAGGGGCAAAATAGCAGACCCTCAAGCCGGGCGAGCTGCTCAAGCCGGGCGAGCTGCTCAAGCCGGGCGAGCTGCTCAAGCCGGGCGAGCTGCTCAAGCCGGGGAGATCCTAGGGGAGAAGGCCGGGGCGGGTGTCGGGCTCGCGCCGCACCCGCCCCACTGAGAGGAGGCTGGGGTGGGTGTCGGGCTCGCGCCGCACCCGCCCCCCTGAGAGGCCGGGGCGGGTGCCGGGCTCGCGCCGCACCCGCCCCGTTGAGAGGAGGTCGGGGCGGGTGTCGGGCTCGCGCCGCACGCGCCCCCCTGAGAGGAGGCCGGGGCGGGTGTCGGGCTCGCGCCGCACGGGCCCCCTGAGAGGAGGTCGGGGCGGGTGCCGGGCTCGCGCCGTACCCGCCCCCCCTGAGAGGAGGCCGGGGCGGGTGCCGGGCTTGCGCCTCACCCGTCCCCCTGAGATGAGGCCGGGGCGGGTGTCGGGCTCGCGCCGCACCCTCCCCCCCCTGAGAGGAGGCCGGGGCGGGTGCCGGGCTCGCGTCGCACCCGCCCCCCTGAGAGGAGGCCGGGGCGGGTGTCGGGCTCGCGCCGCACCCGCCCCCCTGAGAGGAGGCTGGGGCGGGTGCCGGGCTCGCGCCGCACCCGCCCCCCTGAGAGGAGGCTGGGGCGGGTGCCGGGCTCGCGCCGCACCCGCCCCCCTTGAGAGGAGGCCGGCGCGGGTGCCGGGCTCGCGTCGCCCCCCCCCCCCCCCCCCCCCCCCCCCCACCCCCCCCAGAGGAGGCCGGGGCGGGTGCCGGGCTTGCGCCGCACCCGCCCCCCTGAGAGGAGGCCGGGGCGAGTGTCGGGCTCGCGCTTCACCTACCCCCCTTAAGAGGAGGTCGGGGCGGGTGTCGGGCTCACACCGCACCCGCCCCCCTTGAGAGGAGGCCGGGGCGGGTGTCGGGCTCCCGTCGCACCCGCCCCCCTTGAGAGGAGGTCGGGGCGGGTGCCGGGCTCGCGCTGTGCCCCCCCCCCCCCCCAAAGAGGAGGTCGGGGTGGGTGTCGGGCTCGCGCCGCCCTCGCCCCCGCCCCCTGGAAGATACACCAAGCATTAGCAAGCTAGGCAAATTTTTCCTCCCCCTACTAGTATATTATGCATACTAACCATAAATTTGCCTCCAAGAGTGCAAAACTCACTAAAAAGTTTAAAAATGTGTAGCAAGGCTCGCGCCTGCCGGGGGACCCCATTCCACGAATACGGGGTTGTACAGGCGGCATCGTGGAATCGCGTAGGAATCGCAATCCTACCGATTCCATGATCTGGGTCGTGATCCTATGTGGACGCGGTCTAATTTCGATCCTGAACACGATCTGGTTCGAAATGCATAATCCGGATCGTGGGATCGTGCGATCCTACGATCCGGATCGCGATCCTGATAACCTTGATCTACATACATGTATTTGTACACTTATATACGAAGAGAAAGAAGAGAGGTAATTCCAATATAAAATGTAGGACTAAATCTTAAAGAGGAAGAGGAATAGGGCTCTAGATGGGCCTTATTATGGGCATTTACACATATTTCCTTCACCATTTTTGATTATTTATAAGTGTTTTCAGGCTTAATAATTTTATGTTGAAAGCATAAAAAATCAACTAATAAATGTGTTAAACGTTTTAACATTTCTTGTAATATGAAATGAGAAAATATAGTGTGAAATAACTACAAACTTGATTGTAGGAATATCACATTAACAATAAGTTTAATCCGTTAAAGCATATAAAATACAATTGATATATGTGATGTTAACATATATTGCAAGTCTATTAACATAATAAAATAAAATAATGGATAATATGATCAAAATTCATGTTGATTGATATATCGGAAAAAATCAGATATATCGATCTATATTTTACAAAAGGACAATCTATTTTTTTAAGAAAAAAATGTCGTTCTCCCAACAAAAATAACATGTCGACAAACATGTCATAGGACATTTAAAATAGTGATTGGCGAGAAGGAACCAGAGGTTACCCTTGTCGACTTTGAGACCTTAGAAGGCGGGGAGGATTATGACGACCTTTTGCCCGCGACACTACACTATTTTAACCTTTTGTTATTAGAGGGATCTCTGGCTCCCAGACGATGAAAGCTTCTCGAGTCACTACAGGAGAACCTAATGGTCATCAATATTGATAGTGGTGTTAACCACAATTTTGAATATGTTTGGCGCGGCGTTTTTGCTCCGGTGAGTTTGGACAAAAACTTCTTTGTCATAGAATGTATGTTTGGCATGACAATGGTTATGACTGTCACCAAGAAAGAAAATAGTTTTGAACATAAAAGTAATGAAGTTTTTTAGGTGAGGTTGGATGTTCACGAACGATTTTTCGTAACCACCGCGTTCACAATCGGTGTCGTCGTGCCAAACGGATCCTTCATCTCACGGCGTTTGGCGACCGGAGGACTTTGCTTAGGGATAGCCCTTATAGTGGGCTTGTGCCCTCTCCGGGCGGATTTATATAAGTTTGAGATGGGCGGGGTGGAAAATGTTCTCTGAGTGGTGTGGCTACGCACCCTGGGCAATGTATACGTCAATTGGGACCGCATGAAAATGTAGTTCACAAAGGCTGAGACACCACTTCTCTTGGTGGGTGATATTACCCTCTTGCGTCGGGCCATCTCATTTCATTCTACTCAGACAATAGCCGACGTTGATTTGGTCACCTGCTTATGGCATGTAGCAGAGCATGAACCTCCATGCCTCCTGACACCTCCATCCATGCAGGCTGTTTTGGATTAGTTTTCGGGTGTTTTTCGCTGACAATGCCCACCATCCGCCTCCTGACCCAATAGACTACCATATCGCCCTACAAGTGGGAGTGTCGTTCATATCTATTCTACCATACCGATAAGGCCACACGCAAAAGGACAAGATTGAGAAGTTGGTGGGTGACACGTTAGTTGTGGGTCTGATCCATCCTAGTGTTAGTCCTTGTTCAAGCTCGGTTCTCTTGGTCCGCATGAAAGATGGTAGTTATCATTTTTGTGTGGACTATCGAAAGGTCAGCAGTGTCACCATCCCTGACAAATATTCCATTTTGGTCATCCATGAGCAATTGGACGAATTACGGAAGGTGTCCTACTTCTCCAAGTTGGACCTCCACTCAAGTTATCCGCAGATTCGGGTGAGGGAGGATATTCCCAAAACTGTGTTTCGCACTCACGACGACCACTATGAGTTCATCGTCATTGTTTTGACTTGATGAATGCGCCAACCACATTTCAGGAGACCATGATGTGTTTATTTCAGTCTGCCTTGTGGAGGTACATTTTGATTTTCTTTAATGACATCTTAGTTTATAGTTCCTCCTAGCAAGATCACCTACATTATGTGTGGACGATGCTTACCACCCTCCATAAGCATGGCTTTCTCGTCAACCCCAAGAAGTGCACTTTTGGTTACTTGGGGCACACAATCTCCACTCAGGGCATAGCTATAGACTAGGACAAGGTGGTAGTATTCTTTCAGTGGCTCACACCCCATTCTCTCTGTGACATTCGAGGCTTTTTGGACCTCACTGGGTACAACCGGCGGTTTATTAGGGATTATGTAAAAACTGTCAAGCCCCTCTCCAGCATGTTGAAGAAGTCGGACACCAGCACTTTCTGATGGACATCAAAGGTGGTCACAGACTGCTAGGCCCTTCCATGAGCCCTCGACATCGCTCTGGTCTTGACCCTACTGAACTTCTCTCGACAGTTCTTCGTAAGGTGTGCGTGTCAGGCACTAACAGCAATGTCATATAGATGCAAGCAAGGCAGCCCATCAAGTACTTCAGACCTATGTTTCGGCCACCGTCCTGCCCCACTCTGTCTATGAGTCTGAGCATATGGCATTAGTATTGTCTTTCAGCATTATTGTCCCTACCTACCGGGCCAACATTTCAAAGGTACACATGGCCCATCATACATTATCTCCTGAACTGAAAGATAGACACTACTGCGCAACATGTTTGGGTCATGAAATTATTAGACTTTGACTTCTCCATCAAATTTCTCTCTGGTTCCTCTAACCATGTGGCTGACTCCCTCTCTCATCAACAATTGACTACTAGTTTGTCAACTATTTAAAGAACCAATCTGGAACAACACAACTCTTCAGGGCGAGGTCTCAGTCGATCAGATCCTCTACTTAATTGTTACTATGTTGCATGTGGATGCCACCGCTCGACCGCCCTACAGTTTATTGAGGAATCTCATCCACCATCGTGGCCACTTGGCTTTCTCAATATCTTCTCAACTCAGCTCACACATGTTAGTGGAGTATCACTGTACCTCGGAGGGTAGCCACAAGGCTTCCTTCCGTGCATACTGTCACCTCGCATCTCTATATTGGTTCTACATGTTCCAATAGGTAAAGGTGTTTGTAGCACCCTTCCTGTCCCGTCAGTGCGCCAAATAAAAGGTCACTTTTCCTATGGGTCTCCCCTAGCCACTACCTATTTTGATTCGGATCTGGGACAGCATTTTTATGGATTCCATTTCTAGACTTCCTCTGTCCAAGATGTTGAATTGCATATTAGTGGTTGTGGACCATCTATCAAAATAGACCTACTTTCTTCTCCTTAGACACTAGTTTATTGCATCAATTGTGGCCTCCGTTTTTTATTGATGGTGTGGTTCGCCAGCTCGTCGCAGACATGTGCTCACATTTGAGAGGGGTTACTGTTTGATTAGATCCAGGTGCAATGGATGGGTCGACCCACATCGGAAGCCACATAGGTTGATCGGTCTGCAGTTCGCCCCAAATTTTTGAACCTTTGCTTTAAGCACAAGGAGAATTTTCCAGAGAGCGGCATTGTTACGGATGTTGATGAAGGGGAGGCCCCCTCCCCCCTAGTGTGGCGAGTATATCAGCGCCATAAAAGGCATATCAAGGACACATCAGCGGAAGAAAGTAATTAGGGAACGGGCGTCAATTAGGAGCTTCATGTACTTTCTTTTGTTGGGGCGGTTTAGGTATTCACTGTTAGCCTTTCCATTTTGTCCTAGAGGGTATTATATAAACCCTCCTTGTCTTGTATGAAAGTTTATTTGGGAAATGATATGAAATTGGAATCCTAGGGGTTATTTCTCTCATCTGTTTTTCTTATATCTCCCCCTTTCGTCTCGGAATTTCGGACCTACTAGTATGTATTTCCCAACTCAAATGATCATTTAGAGATGTAGGAGGGATGCATTGTTGGAAGCTACAAAAAATTGTTGAGTGTCAACAACCGAAATTTCTTATGAATGTCTGCAGTATCTCAAGTCAGAAACGTATAGATATCACTGAAGTACATATTCGAATTTATAATAGGGTTATAAATTCCTATGTATAGCAAAAGGGTGACAAAAGTCTTGGGACAGTAAGAATCTCAAAAACATTCAGCTCAAGTTCTTTGTCAAATATCCAAAAGTGGCACTCTAAAATGAATGAGACAGATGCAATATCATTTTATATGGATGGACAAAAGCTGGATAGTAATTCACAATGTAAAAATAGAAGCTCAAAAGAAATGGAAAAAAATAAAGTTCCAATATAGTAGGATACGTATTTTCTCCAACCATTGCAACTTCTATCAGTAAGACTAAAGTTAAATTGAATCGAGTAGGCTTAAGATACTATCCAATAATTATAAACTCAATCAAATTTCTTGATTATAAGTCATCTGCTTGGCTTGCATTCAACATGTACTAGCAGGGGCGGACCCACATGGCGGCACACCCGGGCACGTGCCCGGGTCTAAACTTTTCGCGGATTGAAGAGGTATCGCATCTACATCATCTTTATACGGCCAGCGAACCGCAAACATGCCCTAATTCGCATCGCCTCTTCGCCATGCCTCTTATTGTCGGAGTCGTAACTACCTAGGCACATCGCGGCCCTTGGCGATCTATTATCAGGTTTTATTCCTTGGTTCTTCCCCAACAATATTGAGGAGGCCACAAATAATTTTTTTTCCATATCGATTCTTCCCCAACACTTGTTACTGGCTTATTGCATTGTCTTGGCCTACTGCATTACTTTCAACTACTGATTTTATTGATAGCAAATGGTCAATCACTATTGATAGGTAAAACGATCATATGCTTTTCTTCTTCATTCTCCCAAAAAAAGAGGAATTTACAGAAGCTACAGTAAAAACAGAGCTTTGTTAAAGGGCAGCGGGACTTCAAATCAATGGAGCTTTGGAATCAAATGTCGATCGGGGTATTGGAACACGATCTGAACCATCATTGTTAGCAATGGTGGCTGCTTGTGTTGGCAATAGTGGCTTCTTGCGTTGGCAATGGTGGTTGCTTGCCTTTGCTAGGTGATAATGGAGGATATGTTTATGTGACAGCAGCTGGGTGATGATGGCAGTGGGGAAGGCCCAGTTCACCCAAAACCTGAAGGGATAAGAATAGAAACTGTACTTCGGGTGTTTTTCATATTGCTTGGTCAGGTGAAACTCCTTGACAAGTTTGATAGATATCATATTTCCATGGAAAATCCCTATGATTTATAATCACCTCTTTTATTTTTCCATGGCTTCTTAAATTGAATTTTAAAAAGTTTTTTTTATTTAACTTGCATTAATTTAAAATATTTAACTTGAATTAAAGATGCCTAAAACTAATTTATCACTCCAAAGATTTACCAATTAATTATCTTCTCAACACTGTTCTTGAAAAGTCAAATCCATGTTAGCAAATTTTGACGCCTTCTACGGCCCTGTGGGACCAAAGATTGGAGACAAAAATCACACATTGACGCACTCCTTGGATGCAGTTACAACGTGGAAGCAACAATTGCCAGAAACGAAGAAGACAGTGTGACCGAAATCAAGAAAGAACTTAGAGAGAAAATGCCCCCTTCAAAAAAATCTTGTGTCTGTCTGCCACTTGACGGGAGGGAGAGCTTCGGATTAGGTCTTTTTAGTTGGTGCCCGGGTCTGACAAAAATCCTGGGTCCGCCACTGTGAACTAGTAATTCTTACAACTGATTTGGCTCCTAACTTAAAAAATATAGTTTCTACTAATCACCACCAAACTCAAACTTAACATTAACATCAACAAATTCGTGCGCCGCAGAACAACAATGATATGCTCCATTAATATATGCATGAAAAGAATGTTCCAAGAAACTAAAGTTAAACAAAAAATGTCATAGATATTCGATTTCAATAAAAATTAGACTGACCATACATCAAGCTAAATTACTAAGTTAATTCCAAATTAGAGAATCCACTTTATCTTCCAAAAAATCTCACAATTTTAGGCTCATCGAGGAAGAAAATAGCTAATTTTACTAGAAAAATGCACATTTGATAATTTCTTATTATCAAGCAACTTCATAACATTGTTACAATCATATTCTCCCAAACAAAGATATGCTCGCCCATTTTGTATCAATCAAACTAAATAACTTTATTTTGCAAAATCCATTTCAGTTCTTCGACAAATAATCCAAATCAACTTACTTCAACAAAGTAATGATCCCAATAAATCATGTCTTCTCCTCCAATTTTCACATTCTCTCGTGTCATTGGCCAAGGAACAATGACAGTAGATTGATTCTCCATATTTCATTCTAGGCATAGATTGCCACCAATCGATCTCACTTCCTCAAATCACAACATTGGAAGAATTATGCATGCCAGTGCCATATATAACTACAAATGCGACAGAGTGACTTCAAATTTCTGATAATGAACGGTCGTTTTAGTTGACAATGGAGCGATTTTAGTTGACAAATGTTCGTTTTAAAAATTTTAAAGAAGCGTGTGTTTTTGGCCCATTTCCAAACCCACGAATTTTTGGTTTTGGACAAAACCAATTCCCTCCATACAAAACCCCTCAAACAAAGGAGAACAAGAGAAACAGAAAACCGTGCAGAACCCTAATTCCGCCTACTTCCATAATAGGCTCGAGAACACGAGGGAGTGGAAGGAGAACATACAGAAAGCGCGAGGAAGAAGACAAGTTTGAAAGAAAATTTCCGGAGCTCCTTGAAGAATATGTAGCAGAGCACAATAAAGGCGGATCCGGTGAGCGAGAGGGCCGCCGCCGTCGCGCCCACCGCTGACAGAATATGTCGGTCTTTCAAAGACAAGCTTCCGGATGGGGCGGACGCCGCCGCCATCGCTTGAAAATCCCGGATTTCCTTCTTTGCGTTCGATCCAGCTTTCGGAGGATGGAGCAGCTCAGGCGGTCCTGTTGGCGGCATAAAGCATTGCCTAGCTGTTAAGTTCACTCCCCAAGAAAAGCTGATATGACCCTAAGGTTTTGAAAACCGGCGGAAGGAAAAGTTAAATATTGAACCGGTTCAAGCGATTCAATCGGCGTCGAATCATTATATATATATAATATACCTATAAATTATATAAATATATATATATATATTAGTAAATAAAAATAATTAATACTATTTTAGAAATTTATCTATAAATTTTAGTTTCAAGATCGAACATAAAAATGTATGAAATTTTTTATATAAGGTCGGGCGTTCAAGAACGACGGTTCATAACCATCACGTTGATGACCGTCATCGCCGTGCCAAACGAAACGTAAATTTTATTTAAATGATAGATGTATCATGTATGTATATATTAAAAAATATAAACTTTAATTTTAAAAGATAATTTAATATGTTAATATAATAATATATCTAACAAAATATGTAATTAATATTTATATAGATATGTATATTAAATTGGATATAGTTATTTTATACATACGTTAATATTGATATGTATATAATACAAGTGCCCGACACGGGGCTCCGCCCCTACGGTCAAGCGCGACAGTACCCAGCCGCCCACGGCGGGCTTCGCCCGCCCACCCACCCGAAGCTGGCCCCAGCCCGCCGGGGAGGGCTTCGCCCGCCCACCCGCTCGCAGCCGGCCCCAGCCCGCCCAGCCCAGCCGCAATTGTCATGGCGTAAGGGTGAATCACCCTTTAGTGCAAAGGCAAAATTGGAAAGCTCAATGTTGCACCAAAAGATGTTTCTTCCTTATAGAATAGTATAGATATTACAGCATAAAAGTAAACGAACCAAATGGCCAGGTGGTTCGCTATTAAACTAATCTCGTAATGGTGTAGGGTTCGAAACCCCGCCTACTTTGTTTTCTGATATTTGATAGCGGGCGGGCCAAAGGCCTGGTTGTGAGAAACCGCGCCCGGTTCCCGGCCCACCGGTCCGCCTGCCCGGTTCCGCGGTTCTTGAGCGGTCCTTGGAGGGTGCGGTTTGCTTATCTGGACCGGACCGGCTGGGCCCGCGGTTCGACCGGTCCGACCGGCCATTCCGGTCTGGTTTTTAAAAGCCTGAATGTAACAAATAAAATCACAATCACTAGATAACATCAGAAATTACGTAGAAAACATTCTCAAAATTTCAGAGAAAAAAATCACGGGAAAGTGCACTGAATTCACTAGTAACAAATAGGATTACAAATAATCAATCTAACTTAGTCCAACTTAGAACCCCCCTTGGATTTAATAGACCAAAACCCCTCCTCACCAACACACGACAAAAGCTCTTTAGAAGGGAGAGTACCTCAACCACTTCTCTTCAAGCACTCAGGGCAACAAAGACGAAGAAGAAACTTCTCCAAGGCAAAGACGGACATTATCGGCGGTGAGAAAACCCATGTTCTTTGACTTCTTTCTTCTGAAGATCACCTCTAGCAATCGACTTCAACAAACTCGAATAGTGATTTATTGTTTTGCACTTGACGATTTTTAATCGGGATTGTCATTAGGGCTTAAACACATCTTTGTTTAAATAGGAGTTGGCTCTACAGACTAAATAATGACAACCATTATATGAGATAAACATGATCCAAATGGCCCAAAAATCAAGAGATTAAATAATCAGAACTGCACAAAATTCAGCTCTTAAACAGTCTCGTCAACATGGGTCACGTGTCTTGTTGATATGGAGACCGTCTAGTCGATATGCACAGAATCTCGACGATATGCTTCAGTCTGTCTCGTCGCCAAGGCTTCAGCCCTTCTCATTAATATGACCTGAGTCATCCTGTTGACATGGACAACTTTCAGTTGACATGCCTCTAGCTTCCAATCGACACGCTGCACCCATCTAGTCGACAAGCTACAGTCGACATTCATCTAATCTTCAAGTTGACAACATCAAGGCTTGTAGTCGAGAAGGCCACCTTCAAATCGACATGTCTGAGCCTTCAAGACGATATTAAGTAGAAAACATACCTAATCTGAATTTTCATATAAGTCATCGCAATTCGTCTTTAGGGGTTGTACTCCAACAAACTCTCACTCCATACCATAAAGAGGAGTCCTTCCATCTGAATTCTTCTGGTGGACTTCATGTCAAGCAGCAACCGGCATAACTCATGTTTCTCCCTCGGCATGACTTTCATCATCATGTCCGAAGGATTTTCATCTGTGTGGACTTTCTCCACCTTCAGTAACTTCTCCTTGATGTTATATAATATCCAATGATAACTGACATTTATATGCTTCGTCTTGGAGTCGTAAGCGGGATTCTTGGCCAGAAATATAATGCTCTAACTATCATTGTACACAGTGCACCCATCTTGTTGGATTCCAAGTTCAACCATAAACTTATTCATCCACAAGATTTCTTTTGATGCCTCCGCCAGAGCTATATATTTTGTCTCAGTCGTCGGCAGTACCACGCACTTCTACAACCTCAACTGCCACGACACTGCTTCGCCTATAAATGTGATATCAAACCCAGATGTACACTAGGGAGTCAACATCTCCTAACATATTTGATTCAGAGTAACAAACTAGCATCGGTGACCCTCCACCAAAATACAAACAAAGGCATGTGGTACCTCTGAGGTATCGTAGTATCGACTTCATTGCATCTCAATGGATCTTCCCTGAATTTGTTAAATATCTGCTAACTATCCCTGCTGCATAAGTTATGTATAGCCATGTGCAAACCATATCATACAACAAACTCCTCACTACAGTTGCATAGGTGATCCAGATCATCTCCACCACTTTCCTCTCAGATGAAGGGCACTGAGCGCTTGATTTCTCAAAGTATCCACCCAATAGCTACCAGCTTGGCCTTCTTCATAATGAACTGTTTCATCACCTTTTCCATGTACTCTCCCTGAGATAGCCATAACAGACTTGTACTCCTTTCCTTTGTAATCTTCACCCTAAGGAACTTTTTTGTTGGTCTGAAGTCATTCATCTCAAAGGGCTTAATAAGCTCTTTCTTTGACTCTTTAATGATGACCTTGTCATCACCGATAATTAGCATGTCATCCACAAACAAAATGGTAAGGGTCTTTTCAGTTCTCTTCACATAGACACAATGATCAACCATGATCCTTTAGAAATTGTTCTGCGTTATGAAGGAGACAAATTTCTTATATCACTGTCTGGGTACCTGCTTAAACCCATATAGACTCTTCTTGAGTCGAACGATCAAATGCTCCTTCCCCTTGACTTCAAAGCCTTCTGGTTGCTCCATGTATAGCTCCTTATCTAAATATCCATGCAGGATTGTCATCTTGCTATCCATCCGCTCAACCTTGAAATTCTTAGAGGTAGACAATCCTAGTGCCAGTCTGATAGAAGACATTTTCACCATAGATAAAAGTATCTCGTCAAAATCAACATTATGCTTCTAACTGAATCCTTTGACTACTAGCCTTACCTTATACCTAGGTTAGGATATGTTTTCATCAGTTGTCAACATGAATACCCACTTGTTCTTCAAGTCTGTACAACCTCGGGCATGAAGGAACAGTTCGGGCTTGAAGAGAGGGGAAGGTAAGACAAGATGGATTCTTTGACAGAAGCCCATTCACTGGCAAGTGTGCCCCAGGAAAAGGGTTACTCGCCGGGTTAAGGCTGGCTCGCTAGGCGAGAGGGCCCCAGCGGTAGGAGCTCTCGCCCGCAAGACCGTTCTCTCGCCAAGCACCGGTTCAGTTGGAATGTGGTTCACCTTTTTTGCCCTAGGTGATTTTACGCTTTTGCCCTCAGTGATCTGCATATAACCCTTCAGAATAGCGGAGTTTGGCTGTTGGCAGACCCAACCAAGGGTATTTTGGTAATTTCAGGTCGATTCAGTTTGGTTATTGGCAGTTCAAACTCAGAGGCTTATAAATAGACCCATAGGGGTTCCCGACATGCCCTTGTCGATGTTGACACGCCCGTGTCAACCAGAACATGGTCATGTTCGCTGTCTCAAGTGTATTTCGTCGACCACTCGAGAAGTTCGTCGACCAGAGAAGGACACGGCCTAGGACACGCCCGTGTCCCAGGCCGTGTGCCTCACTTGAGGCACACTCGAGGCCCACTCGAGATCCACTCGAGTCCTACTCGAGTACCGAGCTGGACATGGCCTGGGACATGCACGTGTCCTATGTTGTGTGCCTCACTCGAGGCACACTCGAGGCACACTCGAGGCCCACTCGAGATCCACTCGAGTCCTAGTCGAGTACAGAGCTGGACACGGCTTGGGACACGCCCGTGTCCCAGGCCGTGTCACCCAGCCTGAACCCAAATTTGGGTTTGGGGGTGTTACAACCCTCCCCTCCTTACAAGAAATTTTGTCTCGAAATTTAGCTCAATTGTAGACACCAACATAACCACTTCTTTTTCGCACCTCGCTAAAATGATCTGGGTTAGAGCTCAGAGGTCGCAGCTTGTCTCTCCCCACGGTATCACACAAAACAAGACATACGTACATAATGTCATGCATACATACACCAGATATTTACATCACCCAAGGAACACAGTTCACTTATTTCCCCTCATCTGCATCTCTTATAATCCGTTTTATTGCCTCTTGTACTTCCAGACTAAACAGTCGAGGCTGTTATACTTCACCTGTTGAGATATGCAGCTCCTGTAATTCGAGATTGTACACTCGAGGTTGCGTCCGGGATGCAGATGACTCGGTCACTGTCTTACCCTTTTCTTCATAAGATGCATCTGTCTTTTTCTCACCCCTTGGAGGGCCACTCTAACAATCACGGGCTATATTTCTTTGCTTCCCACATTTAAAACATGTACGTGTCTCAACACGTTCTTGGCCATATGTTGCTCCCGAAGAAACAGTCGAAGGAGTTGGTTTAGTAGTCCTGAACCTCTTCTTGTCTTGTCTCCTAAACTCTGATTGCTCTGACTGTGAAACTTTGAATTCCGGCTTTCCCAGTGCCAAGTTCTTCTTGTCTTGCACCCGTTTCAAATCTTTCTCCAGTGCCCGGGTTGTATCTACTAACTCTTGGAAGCCTTGGTTCACCGAACTCGGGAGTGCCAACCTCAGCTCATCGCAAAGTCCCTCATAGAACCTATTCGTCTTCCGCGCCTCCTCAGTGAAAGTAGACCCTGCATAGCGACCCAGCCTCGTAAACTCATACAGGTAAGTATCAACATTACTCTCACCCTGCACCAGACGTTGGAACTCATTTTCCATGGCAAGTTGCTGCGACACTAGCAAATACTTGGCCATAAATAATCTTGAAAATTCTTCGATCAAAATCTCATCTAACCCTCGACCTGCCAAGTAGTGCAATTCCACTTCATCCCACCAAAACCTCGCATCTCCTTCCAACAAAAAAGTGACTAAAGTAACTTTTTGCCCCTCCGCAGTCCTGATTGCTGTCAGGATTCTCTTCACTCTTACGAGCTAATCTTCAGCCTGCGTTGGGGAACTTGCCCCTCCAAATGTAAGTGGATGAAAATCCATAAACCGTTTCAATTGCTTGTCAGCTGCTTGCTCATCAACCAGAGCCTCAACACGATCTTGCCTTGCACCAAGCCGTACTGGCACCCCTACAGGCCTTGCCTGCCTAGTAGGCTGTGCATGTAATACTGCGAGCACCATTTCCGTAACCAACCGTATGGTCTCCACCGAGGGAGAAGGTATAGGCACCTCAGCTAGTGTCTCACTCTCATCGGAATGCTGGGGCTCAGACTGCCCAACACCACTCCTCGTCACCTATCAATGTATAAAACAACAGTTACGTCCATTTCATAACGGCAAATATGCATTGACTACAGGCTCATACTCCTCACGTGCATGTATTAAATTCCTAGTGGACATTCTTGAGTTCAAATATGTTCTCCCTCCAAAAAATCTAAACCCGATACCACTTTGTAATGCCTCTGTTCGTCATATGGAATATAACTGTGGGTCCGGCCGGGGACCCACGCCATATTTCATAAACAAACGACGGAATTACGTATGAATATTAAAATCACATTCTACTCGCGTCCTAGCTCAGAGCATTCTAATGAAAGCATTTTAAGTTGCAAGAACTCATCACAATGAATGTCCACTAAATATATAAACCACACATTTATATATAAGCAGGAATGTATACAAATACACAACGCTCATGGTCTTACGGTCCTACAAGTTTCTCTTTACAACTATATAGCTTCATACATCGGCACGCAGACCAGCCACACATGAAATCCAAGACTTCGCACGACCTTCAAGGGCCTTTAAGCAGTAAGGGCTTCAACTCATTCAATCCAGTTCAGTTCGTCAGCACCTGCAGTTGGACATCCACCCCAAGAGTGGTAAACAAAGCAACTGTCAGCATTAGCTGACCAATTATAACGACCCTACCCCTTATACGGGGCAGTGGTTCCTTCCCTGTACGCATTGCAATAACAACATATATCATAACAGTATCACAAGAGCCCATCTCCACCAGACGCTCCGTGCAGTCATGACACATTGCAGTGGGCCGGACTCCTTGGAACCACCACCGAGCAGAGGTTTTTTAACTTGTTGGTTGGGCGGTCCTAGTCTACCAACACGCATGCTGGAGAAATTCCGTCCATCCCACTCAGAGGTGTTAACCTCACAGCAAACTTGAGCATTTTAGATCGACCTACCCCCGTGGTGCAGCAACCCGGGTCTGGCCCGCAGCCTCCCATTTGCATTGCCACCAATCGATCTCTCACAACACAGGTCCAAGCCAGCTCTTTACCGTTGCTCAATTCGTCAATAGCGCAGATCTTGATGCGGGTCGGCCTTCCCTTTCCTGCTTAGCACACAGCTCTCACAGAGTCACTTTCCAGTTCACTCCAGTTCAACACACCCAATACAAGGGCTCATACAAAGCTTTCGAAGTATTCACAATTCACAAGCATCCATACAACACACGAAGTCTTCTTCGGTTCATAACATAAACATAACCAGTCCAGACTAACCGTCAGGATGGGCTTCACACAGCATGCATATGTTGTACTACACATTTCCGGCTCTAGATGCAGACTCAACCGGGGATATCAACTATCCACCCACTGGAATCACTTACACTTTCCACCGCTTGGTGGAGGATTCCATGCTTATGCAGAAAGAAGGACTTTAATTGTCCAAGAAGGAGATCGTTACCCTTGACGATCGCTTTGGAGCCATGAACTAGCTGGATGGAAATCACCGCCACGGCCTTGCCTCCACGAATCTGAACTCGGCTCTCGATTCGAAACGCTGAAGATCCTCTAGCAGCCGGCTTCCTTCCCTTCCTCCCTATTTATCTCTTTAAAAAGAGAAAAGCTAAGGATGTGAAAGAAAACAGTTGTCAACCTAAATCACCTAGAGGGGGGTGAATAGGTGAGTTGTGCGTCTTTTTTGCGGAATAAAAAATTTGTTAGAGCACACCACAGAACGATCTACCAATATCACAGACGACACAAGATCTATAGTGGTTCCCCAACCTTGGGTACATCCACTTTCCCTCACCGATCTAGCAATCAACTAGACTCGGCTACTCCACTATCTCGGATCAAAAATCGATCCTACCCTCGGAATAAAGTTCCTACAAACTCGATCCAAACAAAGGGATCTACACCTCAGAAGATAACACTTCCTACAAACTCGGAGTGAAAAACTCCTACACTCGGAGAAGATTTCTCCTACAAGATTAATAAAGTGTTTACAGGAATACAAACAGTAAATCACTCAGATCTGAATGAAACGGCCAGGATCTTCTTCTTTTCGACTTTTTAACACTTTCAGAATTCGGTGAAGAGGTTTTCGGCTTCGATCTGGATTTACTCACTTTTACAGAAATCGAGAGAGAATATGATCAGCGAAGTCGATCTCGATCTGTACCTTTCTTCAGAATAGTCCTCTGAAAGTAGAAGCTTTGGCCGGAGAAGAAGGCGGCGGCGACTTCCGTTTTGCGAAAATCAGAGAGGAGTCGGCTGAAGAATATTTCTCGAAATAGAATGACAAGAAAGCTTGGAGAATACTTAGGGTTTGTCATTTTCTGATAAGACCTTATATAGAAGAGACTAACGGTCATAATCGGTCATAATGATGTACACGTGTACCAATCATGTCGCGTGATTTGAAAAATCCCGTCAGAAAAAGGACTTAGTAAAATTTCGGAAAGATTCAGCCAACTATACGAGTAAGTCAATAACTACTCGAGTAGTTGAATAACTACTCGAGTATATGAAGGAGAACATACTCGGGTATATACAGATAGACTACTCGAGTATATAGAAATCAACTACTCGAGTAAGGAGAAAGAACTACGCGAGTATGTAGAGTGACTTACTCGAGTACAAAATGATCTACTAGAGTACTGGAAAAACTACTCGAGTATATTATATAAACTACTCGAGTACATGAAGTACTACTCGAGTGGGATACTTAGAATAAATTCTGAAGATGTCAGCAAGCAACTACTCGAGTAGTTGAACTAAACTACTCGAGAGGAAGTAATCTACTCGAGTAGGTAAAAGATCTACTCGAGTAAAAAACTTAGAAAATTCTGGAGTGGGAAAAATTCAAGATACACGAGTGAAACATGATCTACTCGAGTAGGTATAATGAACTACTCGAGTATGGTTTTATCTACTCGAGTAAGTGAGTATACTTACTCGAGTCCATGACTTAGAAAATTTTTTTGAGAGTGAACTCTTTGACACTCGGGTATAAGGAGTAATCTACTCGAGTGTATAAGTATGCTACTCGAGTATATGACTATATCTACTCGAGTAGGTGACTTAGCTACTCGAGTATATTATACTCAGACTACTCGAGTGGGTGAAAGCTCTACTCGAGTAAAATACTTAGAAACTTTCTGATGTTGGAAAAACTGATTCTTCTAGAGTAGTCAACTTCCAATTCCTTTCCCATAGTCCAATAGCTTGAATATGAAGTGTATCTCAATAGATAGACCACACATGAGTCAACACCTTGGAATATGCAGTGAGGGATTATATTACACAGTTCCTGTGTTTGGTGACCCACTGTGGACTGACATTGGTCTACACTTTCCCAGTGAAATTCCTGCAAACATATAACTCAAACCAAGCATCAAATACAACTTAATTCATCTTAGTTCCAGGGTGACTTCATCAAATCTGGGTTCATGTGGATGAAATACCCTACAATCTCCCCCTATTTGTTGAAGTTAGAAGCCTTTACACTAAGGTGAATTATGGACATAAAAGAAACTAAGTAGAAAAATATGAGCAGGTAAGCAAAGGATAATGAAAAAGATAATTAGACAGTAATGAAGAATTGTATATATGTAAGTTTCCAAAAACATCAAGTCTACAATTTGACATTTCAATCTCTCATCATCTTTTAGGTTTAGGCTTGGGATTGCTGCTTATCCATCTTTTCTTGCTGTCTCCTTAGGTAACTGAAGGGCTTAGGGAAATATTTAGGAGGCCTAGGAGGAGCAGCAGGGTTATTTCTTCCAAACTCTCTGTCATGGATCCTCCTTTTCAGCATAGATTTCTCATATAACTCCCATTCCTGGGAACTGTAATGAATGTTCCTATTCTCATTTAGATCCAAAACTAGCCTGAGTGTGTCCAAAATTAGGGACTTGGAGGTTGGAGACCAGGCTTCAGCATGTTCAGTGGCTTTGGAAGGAGCAGTCCTGCTGGCAGAGGGGCCTTCACCATACTTCCTTTTCTTCTTGGAGGTTCTGATCTCTGGAGGAGCTTGAAGGAATATATCAGCAGGGTCTTCTTCCCAGCCTGGGACATAAGTATCTGGAGGAGCAACTGAGTCTCCAGGCTTGGGAGAGAAGGTAGGTTGTTGAGGAACAGCTGGGGCAGTGACATCTGTAGCTAGAGGGTTGAGATGATGGGGAATGATGTTTGGGTCAACTGCAAGATCTGGCAGGATCTGATTGTGCATCCAGACAGCAGTGTCATATGTGTGAAATTTGACACTCTGTATTTGGGCTAGCACATCAACATGAATGGTCTTCACATGAGCTTGCCATTCATCTGTCTTCTGAGCAGTAGATTTTTCTACCTGTTCATTGAGTTCTTTTTATCAAACTCTCCCCCTTTCTGATTTCAACAGAGAGCTGGGATATGGTATCATCTTTGAAAAGGCCCACTTCTTCATAGATATTCAGCTTGTTGGCTTCATTTCTCTTGTCTAACTCTATCTGATTGTTTGTCAGTGTGACACCTTGTTTCATCACATTGCCAACACTAGTGATAGTGTGGTCTATGACTTTGCCACCAAATTGGAATAAGTACTGGAGCTTGTTAGTATTGTGATGAATTTCAGCAAAGCCTCTGCTCATCTCAGTTTCAAGAGCAGTTACCTTGTCAGTGATTTGCTTTAGAGAGGAGTCAAAATATGTTCTCTGTTCTTGAAGAAGAAGTGCAATACTGTGCAGCAGATCTGAGGAGGAGGAAACTGTAGCAGCAGTAGAGGGAGCAGCAGTATGGATAGGAGGAGTTACCCAAGGAGCTATTTCTTCAATTATCACTGAGCTGAGAGCTCTGGTGGTATGAATGACAGCATCCATTTCTTCTGTATCATAGGGAATGGAGAAATTGAGGTTTCTGAGAGGAGCCTCAGCTGGCTCAGGAGAAGGCTCATCAGAAATAAGAATGGTGTTTGGCTTGTCTGTTGGATGAGCTGGAGATGGTGTGGGAGTCTTGGATGGAGAATGGGCAGGAGTCTGTGCTGGAGACAAGTCCTTGTTACCTTCAGAGGTTGGAGCTGGAGGAGAGAGAGGAGGAAGGGGAAGCACTTCTTCAGAAAGCTCTGCAATCATGGCATCTATAACAACAGCTGTTGACAGAAGAGTGTCTTGAGGTAGTTGATCTGAGGGAGTGGCTAGACTCTGTGGAGTATGAGGTAGGGATGGAATTTCTGGCTGAGGAGAGGGCTGCCTGACTGGGATAGAGGGAGCAGGCTCCCCCTCACTTAGTGCACTAGAGGAGCTGGCCACATGATGAGGAGAGGGAGATGGAGTCCTTTCCTCTACAGCTAGAACTTCTGGAATTTCTGAGAGCTTTGCAGCTTGGGCAGAGTTCTTTAACCTGAGATCCCATCTCTGAATGGAAGAGATGGAGACCTTCTTCATGTGGTGAAGTGAGGTTCCTTTGGAGAAGTTGAATACTGCAGGATCTGTTTCATGGAGAAGCAGAGAGATGATTCTGGCGTAGTTGGGGGATTTCATGCTGTACTTGATTTTGTCCAAAATCAGCATACCAAATTGAAATTTCTTGCGACAGACAATTGCTTGCATTATGTCGAAGAAATAGGATGGGATGTCTCTGATGGAGTGTGTCTTGCAGAGAAGAATTTTGCCAATAATTTCTACCAGAAATTTTTCTTCAGCATTCATGTCTGACCTTTTAAGATACTGAGCTTCAGGAGAGATACCACAGAAAAGTGCTATTCGGTCAGAATCTTCATCATCCAGATCATCTTCTTCATCAACAATCGGTAAACGGAGAAGTTGAGAGACATAGGTCTTGATGAACTTGAGTTTCAATCCATTTACTGTAGATTTTAGGACTTTTCCATTTCGTCGAACCTTGAGATTTAAGAAGAATTCTACAACTTCGGGGAAGAGAACGCGACATGGTTCTTGGAGAATGAAGGAGAGGCCGGCGGTGTCGAGGAGGATGAGGAGGTTGTGGAAATCGTCGGAAAGCTCTGCAATACCTGCGGTGACTAGTTCGGAGCCGACGCCGATCTTGTGAGAAGTCGCCATGGATGTGAATGACTGGAGGAATTGAGAGAGGCGGCTCTGCAACAGCGGCGGAGGCGAGTCGGCAGGGTAGGCGAAGAGACAGAGACAGAAATGATGTCGAGTAGGTTTGATGTTTCGGAATTTCATATATATGTAACTCTTAAATTACCGCTAATTAATTTAAAGAAAGAGGCGACATATAGCCTTGGGTGGCGAATAGAACAATTTTCAAAATCTGGGAAACAGGGCACGAGAAAGAGATAGACTACTCGAGTAGGTAAAGGAGCTACTCGAGTAGGTCGTCAGGAGGTACTCGAGTAGGTCTGCAGAGAGTACTCGAGTAGGTAGATGACTTACTCGAGTAGGTCTTTAGATACTCGAGTAGGCACATCCTCATACTCGAGTAGGTCAGTACACATACTCGGGTAGGTTCATTCTTATACTCGAGTAGGTAGAGAAGAGTACTCGAGTATGTCTCATGCTTCTCGAGTTGAATTTTGAAAAAATTGAGAAAGAATAGATTTTGACTAACCCCTTGCAATTTCTTGCTTCTTAGCCATCCAGCCTTCTTTAGTCCTCTTTGTTGAGCATCCCAAGCTCTGTCTTGAAGAATGAGAACTTGGTCTTGTCCAGCGGCTTTGTGAAGATATCTGCAACTTGCCTATCTGTAGGCATGTTGGGTACATTGGTCAAATGTACCTGATTTGAAGAAGCCTCACCTAACTCAATGATATACATCATAATGTATTTGATGTTTGTTTGAGTTACTTGTGCAGGTTAGGTATACACTGGACTGAATCTAAAAGTTTCTAAGTCCATGTGTCGACACCCAGAGGGAAAGTGTCGACACTTGAGAAAGCTTGTGTCGACACCCAGACAAGCAGTGTCGACACTTGGAGTCATTGTGTCGACACCTGGGATGAAGAGTCGACACCAGACAGAAAGTGTCGATACTTGGAGCTGTGTCGACACTCAGTAAAGAAGTATGCAGAAAAGCGGTGTCGACACTTAGCAGAAGTGTCGACACCCAGAAGAGCTGTGTCTACACCAAAAAGTGTCGACACTTGGAGATGTGTCGACACTCAGCAAAATTCTGCAGAGACTAAGGACAAGTGTCGACACTCAACACAATGTGTCGACACTCAATCAGCAGAGTCAACATATGAAGAATGTGTCGACACTCAGCACAATGTGTCGACACACACTCAAAGGAGTCAACACTTGAAGTATGTGTCGACACTCAGCACAATGTGTCGACGCACAACCAGAAGAGTCAACACTTGAAAAAAGTGTCGACACCCAGCACAATGTGTCGACACTTAGTTGAAGACTCTACACTTGAAGAAAGTGTCGACACAAGGAGCTGTGTCGACACTTAGCAAAGAACAGAAAAGTTTACAAAATATTCTAAGTACAAGTGTCGACACTAAGGGAATGTGTCGACACTCAGCTGAAGAAATAAAATTGAAGACTTGTGTCGACACCAAGAAGCAGTGTCGACACTTGACAGTTTCAACACATGAAGATGTGTCGACACAAAGGAGATGTGTCGACACTTAGAAGAATACAGTTAAAGAATGAAGATCAAGTACTTGTGTCGACACTTAATTTCAGTGTCGACACTTGAAGAAGTATCTGTGTCGAGACATACAAGGAATTGTGTCGACACCTTGTAGACTTGTGTCGACACTTACACAACATGTGTCGACACTTGGTCTATAAGTGTCGACACTTAAGAACAGAAAGTCTCGACACTATCTGACAGTTAGAGAATTTCAAGAAGTGACTGGTTGACATGACAGCTGCCGATCCAGCCGGTCTACAGCAACTGTCAGAGAAATCAGAAGTCTGTTATGAACCGGACCAGCCGGTTACCATGAAGGAAGCCTATAAATAGGCACTCACAGTTTACAGAAGTAGTGTGATTGTAAGAATTACAGATTGTTGTTATTACAAGTAGTGAGAATAATTGAAGTGTTTTGATCAGATTAAATCAGAAAAGTGATACACAGAGGATCAACACAAGAAGATCTGGCAGTCCAACTGCAGATCTAAGAAGTTGGAGAGAGAGAGCTCCAATCAAGAAGTCAGTCTTTGGAACTAAGGCTGAGAAGAAGGATTCAGAATCTTCTGGATCACAAGAAGCAGAGGTCAAGGATCAACTGCAGAGGATTCAGACTAATTCAGTTCTAACTCAAGAAGCTTTGAAGGAAGCTAAGTCAGTTTGGATCTAGCTGAGTTCTTCCAAGAACTCTTCAAGAAACTCTCAACTCCTCTCTTATTTTCTGAGTTGTAGAGTTAATTATTGTATTTCAATTTTAACTTGTAGGATCCATTGGATCTGAGAGAATTGTAAGCCTATATTATAAAGGCTGAGGGTAGGGCTTGGTTGCCTGAGTGTAGGAGTTGAAGAACTCTGAGTGTAGGCCTTAATTGGCTGAGTGTAGGCCTGGGTGGCTGAGTGTAGGCCTTTGTGGCTGAGTGTAAGGCTTTGGGCCTGAGGTGTAGGAACCTAGTTGGGTTCTGAGATAGTGGAGAAGATTGGCCGAATCTAGTACACTGCTAGATAGGCGAAGGGGGAAGTGGATGTACCCAAAGATTGGGGAACCACTATAAATTTGTGTGTCTGCTGTGCTGTGCTGTGCTGTGAATTAACTGTTTATATTCTGTTATTGCTGTTAGCTGTAGAAATCTGTGAGATAACTGTTTTGCTGCCAACAAAGTTTTAAAAAGGTTTAGGTCACCTATTCACCCCCCCCTCTAGGTGTTTAGGTACCATATCTTTCAAGTGGTATCAGAGCGAGGTTCCTCAAAAAGGACTAACTGTCTGAGGAGATCCAGTTTGGCAGATTCAGTGTAAGTCAGAACACAAAATCAAGAAAATCAAGAAACATGGGTTCTTCAGAGAATCACAAGGAATTGGGTTCAATGAAACTGCCCATATGCAGAAAAGAGATTTTTGGAATCTAGAAAGAGAGGGTAAGGCTGTTCATGGAAGCCTCTGACCCTAGAATCTACATCACAGTCAAAGAGGGGCCATATGTGCCCATGAAGATCTCAGTATTGGATGCAAATCAGAGGACTCCAAAGGATTTCTCTGAGATGACTAAGGATGAAATTGTCCTAGCCACTATGGACAAAAGGGCACAAAACATAATAGTAAGTGCCATTGATGATGCAACTTTTCAGAACCTAATTCACTGTAAAACAGCAAAAGAAATGTGGGATACCCTCATTGTCTATATGGAAGGTTCTGAAGAAGTTAGGCAAGATAGAAAGTCCTTGCTTAATCAAGAGTATGAGAGCTTTAGGCAAGGAAGAGGAGATAGCATCACTGAATGCTACAAGAAGTTCTATAGAATTGTTAATGAACTCATGTCCTATGGAAGAGAGTTCACTAACTATGAATCGAATGATAAATTCTTGAGGTCCCTAACCAAAGATTGGGACACTAAGATCTGTGCCATCAGAGAAATGACAAAGTTGGGAGAAATTCCTCCTCCCACACTGTTTGGCAAGTTGCTGTCTTATGAGATGCAGCTGTCTGTGAGAAAAGAGGAGGAAAAATCAACAAGGACTGAGCACAGGGAAAGGACTGTTGCCTTCAAGTCAGAAGTACCTAGAAAGGGCAGGACTAAGTCATCAACTCCTCCTCCAGAGGTAGTTGAATCAGAATCTGATGAGTCTGTTAGCACAAAGTCTACAAGCAGTGAAAGTGATGAAGACTTTGCTGCATTCACCAGACATTTTCAGAAATTCCTGAAGAAGAAACAGTGGAGGTCCAGACCTTCATTTTCCAAAGGGAAAGAAGTTCAGTATCAGGAGAAGAAGCCTTCAAAGAAGGACAAGAAAAAGACAAAGACTAGCAAGGCAACTGGGTCTAGGATAGTGTGTTACTGCTGCAATAGACAGGGTCATGTTATTGCAGATTGTCCTGAGAGAAGAAAAGAATCCAGTGACAAAAAGAAGACTCACTTCAAAGGAAAGAAGGAGAAGTCCTTTGTTGCAAAGAATGAGAAGACTCTTTCAGACATTTCTTCTTCAGACACTGAGACAGATGCTGAAGCCTACATAGGGCTATTTGCTGAAGAAGAAGAAGAGTTTATGCAGATCATGGAATCAATCTATGAACAAGAAGAGTGTCAGTGCCAAGGACTGATGGCATTGACTGAAAGTACCAAAATCCTGGAGCAGCCAGGACCTAGTCAGGTACAAAGTCCAACTCAAAGTTCAGATTTCAGTTCTAGTTCAGAGTCAGATTCATCTTCATCAAGTGATGGAAGTGTTTCTGAATCTGAGGGAGATATTCATCAGCTCTTAGATGAATATAAAGTACTGTTGCAAGCCTATAAGAAAAGCAAGTCCCTTGCCAAAAGTCAGGCAAAGGAAATTGCTGATCTAAAGGCAGCTGCAACAGACTTTGAGAAGGAATTTGATCAAAAGCTCAATGAGGTAACCAGGCTGAAACACATTACTGTGATTCAGATGGGAACTATCACTTATAAAAATGATCAAATTAAGTTACTGGAGATCAATCTCCAGAAGGAAAGAGAGCTAGTTGCTAGGTTTTCAAAACCTAAATCAGTGCTACCCTTGATTGATGAATTTGTTCATCATAAAGGAAAGGCTGGATTGGGTTTTATTAAACCAGCTAGGACTGTTCAAGGATCAGTCCAAGTCCAAGGGCAAAGCCCCAACATTCAATAAGCCTGCTGTAGTCAAGACAGCCAAGTCTGTACCTAAGCAAAGGTACAACAAGTTTGAATGCTGGTGTTGTGGCAAGGTTGGCCACTTTGCCTTGGATTGTTGGCACAATGCCAGTGCCAAGTTGAGTAGCAAGTTACCTGGTGGAAAGCCAGCAGGTAGCTATGTCAAGTTGCAAACTAACAATCACCAAGGACCCAAGTTTACTTTGGGTTCTAAGGTTCATTAATTTGTTTTGCAGGTGAATCCAAGTGGCCATACCCCAACATGGTACTTGGATAGTGGATGTTCCAGACATATGACTGGAACAAGGGGACTACTGAAGGACTACATTCCAATCAAAAATGGTCCTAAAGTGACCTTTGGTGGTTCTGAAAAAGGAATCATCAAAGGGTTTGGTAACATCTCTTCAAACCTTGTTACCATTACTCAAGTGGCTTATGTTAAAGGGTTGAAACACAACCTCATTAGTATAAGTCAGTTAAGTGATGTAGGGTATGACATCTCATTTGTTAAAAATGGTTGTCATATCAAGAGGTCAAGTGATCAAGAGATCATTTTGACAGGATATAGAAAGAGGAATGTCTACTGCTTAGACATTATGATTGAGAACAATGGTTCTCCTGTTTGTCTTGTAGCTGATGAGACAGTCTCTCATTGTGTCAAATGGCACAAGAGGCTAGCTCATCTTAACTACAAGACTATTAGCAAACTCTTTAGCAAAGAGTTAGTGAGGAATGGTCCTCAAGTTAAGTGTGTCAAAGATGGCATTTGCTCAGCTTGTCAAAAGGGCAAGCAGACTAAATCCACCTTTAGAAGCTTAGACAACAAAGATGCTGTGAGGTGTTTATACCTCTTGCATATGGATCTATTTGGTCCAATGCCAGTTCACAGCTTAGGTAGGAAGGTCTATACCTTTGTAGTTGTTGATGACTACTCAAGGTTTTCCTGGGTGTTCTTCTTAAAGCAGAAATCTGAAACACCTAGTGTCTTCCATAGCTTTGTTAAGCAAATTCAGAATGAATTGAACTGTACAGTGGTCAAAATTAGAAGTGACCATGGTACTGAGTTTCAGTCTGAAAGCATGACAAAGCTGTGTGAAGACTATGGGATATTTCAAGAATTCTCTTCACCTAGAACACCTCAGCAAAATGGCATTGCTGAAAGGAAAAATAGGACCTTGATAGAGGCTGGTAGAACCCTATTAAGTGATTCATCACTGCCAGAGTATTTCTGGGCTGAAGCAGTTAACACTGCATGCCATGTGATAAATAGGGCTACCATCACTAAAAGGTTAAACAAGACCCCCTATGAAGTTGTGAAAGGCAGGAAACCAAATCTATCCTATTTCAGGATTTTTGGTTGCAAATGCTTCATACTTAACAATGGAAAGTCTTACCTAACTAAGTTTGCTGCCAAGTCCCAAGAGGGAGTGTTTGTTGGGTACAGCAATAATAGTAAGGCTTATAGAGTCTACAACTTGACTACACAAGTTGTAGAGGAGTCTGTGCATGTAGTTTTTGATGAGACACAACTAATTAACAATGAGTTGTCTAGCAATGTATGCAGCCCCACAGGTCTTACTAAGAAGATGGACAAGCTAACCATAGAAGATGTACCTGCTGCAAGACAGCAAGTAGAAGGAGATGGCTTATGTCCAGGGGGAGAACTACATGTACAAGGAGCTGAAGAAGTACAAGGAACTCAGTTTGATGAAGATGCTGAAGAAGTTCAACCAGAAGTAAGGATGCCTCCAGCCAACAGGCATCTAAGAGATCATCCAGTAGAGCTGATAATTGGAGATCCAAGACAAGGTGTTCAGACAAGGAGCAGAAATCAGAATGCTGTAGTATATTCAAGTTTTCTGTCTCAAATAAAACCAAAGAAATTTGAAGAAGCAATACAAGATCCACAGTGGACTGAAGCAATGCAGGAAGAGCTTAATCAGTTCAAAAGGTGCAAGGTTTGGGACTTGGTTCCTAAACCTAAAGATCACAATGTTATAGGAACTAAGTGGATCTACAGGAATAAGTTAGATGAACAAGGGGTCATCATAAAGAATAAAGCAAGACTGGTTGCAAAAGGATATAGGCAAGAAGAAGGTATTGATTTTGATCAAACCTTTGCCCAGTAGCCAGACTGGAGGCCATAAGGATGTTCTTGGCCTATGCAACCTATCAAGGATTCAAGGTATACCAAATGGATGTCAAGTCAGCATTCCTAAATGGTAATTTGAAAGAAGAAGTATATGTGGAGCAGCCTTCAGGTTTTGTTGATCCTACTCTTCCACATTATGTCTATAGACTTAGGAAAGCATTATATGGGTTAAAGCAAGCCCCTAGAGCTTGGTATGAAACCCTATCTAGTTTCCTCATTGAGAACAAGTTCTCAAGGGGGAAAATAGATAAGACTCTATTCCTTAGGGAATCTAGAGGCAAAGTCATACTTGTCCAAATATATGTAGATGACATTATATTTGGGTCTACTGAAAGTAGCCTTTGCAAAAAGTTTGCAAAGCTTATGCAAAGTCAATTTGAGATGAGTAGTATGGGAGAACTGAAGTTTTTCTTGGGTCTCCAAGTTAAACAGACTGGAAGTGGTCTATCCATATGTCAGTCCAAGTTCACCCTAGAACTCATAAGGAAGTATGGTATGGATTCATCCAGTACCATGAAGACTCCTATGGGGTCAAGTATGTCTCTGAGCAAGGATGATGCAGGGAAACCTGTAGATGAAACCTTGTATAGAGGGATAGTTGGCTCCCTACTATACTTGACTGCAAGTAGGCCTGACATTATGTATGCTACATGTGTTTGTGCCAGGTATCAAGCCTGCCCTAAAGAGTCTCACTTGACTGCAGTCAAGAGAATCTTGAGATATCTAAAGGGCACTCCCTATCTAGGCCTCTGGTACCCTAGGAATGGAGATTTTGATCTAACATGGCTATTCAGATGCAGACTTTGCAGGATGCAAAGAAGATAGAAAGAGCACTACTGGATCCTGTCAATTCCTAGGTGGAAGACTTATTTCATGGAGTAGTAAGAAGCAAACCAGTGTGGCTATTTCCACAGCTGAGTCAGAATATGTAGCTGCAGGAAGTTGCTGTGCTCAACTTCTGTGGATTCAACATCAGCTAGAAGACTATGGATTTCAGGTAAGTAGAACTCCACTTTTCTGTGATTCTACAAGTGCTATTTCAATAGCTAATAATCCTGTATCACATAGTAGAACTAAACATATTGAGATTAAATATCACTTTCTTAGGGAGCATGTAGAAAGAAATGATATTGCACTTGAATATGTTAAAACTGATAATCAGATAGCTGATATGTTTACTAAGCCCTTAGAAGAAGCTAAGTTCAATAGGTTCAAAATTGAACTAGGTATGATAAACTTAGACTAAGTTTACAGAACTAAAAATTGGCTAAGTAAAAAGGTGTCGACACATAGACAAGTCTATGTCGACACAGAATAGTAAGTGTCGACACTTCAGGAAAATGGTGTCGACACATCTAGGAATGTAGTGTCGACACTTCAGAATGTTAGTGTCGACACATGTCAAGTAGGTGTCGACACATCCCAAGTGGTGTCGACACTTAGTATTTACTCAGAATTTTTCTAAGTAAAGTCTCGACGATGTGTCGAGTTATGTTGTGTCGACACATAACCAAGTGTCGACACATAATGTCTGTTGACTAAACTTGTGTCGACACATGAGTGTCGAGACATTATAAGTCAGTGTCGACACTTATGGCCAGTGTCGACACATCTTTAGTAATCCATCCCGCCTGTTCGTCTTCAAACCAGAAAGGTATAAATAGGGTTCTGTCTTTGTTTGTCGACACGCTTTCAGAATTTCGAGACCAAAACTGCTGTGTCGACATTTCTCTCTTCTAAAGACTAATTCTACAAACCCTAATGGCACCCAAGCTCGAGGAGAATGTTAACGAAGGCTATGAGCTCGTTCGTGGCGCATTCGACGATGGTGATCAAGAAATCAAATCGGTGGTAACCCTAGTCACCGATTCTGGATTGGAGTACCTGGTTTCAGAACCAACCAAAATATGGAAGAAGGAAGTTCTAGAATTCCTTACTGGAGCTTCTGTAGATGACTCAGGTTACAGAATCAAATCAAGAGTGCATGGCACCAAGGTCAAGATTTCACCCAAATCGCTGAGAAAGGTACTTCAGCTACCTAAAGTTCAAGAAGAAGAGGAAGTGACTACATCTAAGACCAAAGAAGCACTTACCTGGTGTGGTCTAGATCCTAAGCTGAAGTTAGGATCTGTATTCAACAGGAGAGGAATGAACACTCAAGGAAAGTTTCTGTCAGAGATAGTGGGAAAGGTTATACTCAGCAAGATTGGAGGGCATGACAGGGTGTCAGCCTCCATGTTCAGTGTTATGACCAGAATTATCTTCAACTTCAAAACAGACTGGTCAATGGTTATCTTTGAGAAGATAAAGGAAAGTCTGAAGAAGCCCAATCTGGGCAGGATACTTAGTCTCTACCTGGCTGGTACAATACCAGAGGTAATGAGCACTGTTGCAGGTAGCAAAATCAACCACATGAGAAAGATGGACATGAGGATCTTCTCAAGGTGGGAAAGGGTGCTGTCAAAGGAACTGTCCACCCCTGAGAAACAAGTTTCTAAGAAAGAATCACCTCCTAAGAAGAAGAGGAAGATAGCTCCTGTAACACAGGAGTCCTCCAGCAGTTCAGGTAGTGAAGAACTAGTTGTTTTCACTCCTGATAGTCATGAGGAAGTGGCTGCAGAGAAGTCTCCAGCTCCTCAAGAGCCAGCTGAAATCCAGGGGAGCTGCCTACAGCTAGCCCCATGCAAAAGGATCCAAGCCAGGGGGAGCCTCCAGCTGTAGAACAACCCTCTACACTGGAGAGTGAGCAAGCTACACTTATTATCAAAGAGGTACTTTCTGACCTCAATACTTTAGATTTTTCTATAATAGATTCTGATTTGTCTGATGTCCATCAGCAAACTCAGCAAGTAAATCAAGAACCAGATGTTGTTCCTGATAAAGTAGTTGAAGAACCAAGTACATCTCCTGCACAGTCACCACCTGAATACACCATGGAAGATCTATTTCTAAATCTAGAACAGGAGGACTTTGACATGGATAAAGTTGCTGCTGCTGAAGAGAAAGGTGCTGCTGCTGAGGGGGAGACACTGCAAGTTCAGGAAGAGCCTATAAGGCAGGAAAGTGAGAAGACACTAGATGTGCAAGCTGAAAAACCATCAAGCCCTAAGGACAGGGTGAATATAGCCAGTACTTCAGAGTCTGAGGAAGATGAGGCTGCACAAGCTAAAAAGAAGAAACTCTATGTCTTCAAGAGGAGAAGTCAGAGTTACAAAAAAGCCTTGCAATCTATTGCCCCACAGCCCATAGTTCAACAAGCCCCAACTATTGACTATAGTGCTCTACTGATTGCACTGCAAATCAAGATGGATGAACAAAGGAAGGCTATAGAAACTTATGTTGATGAAGGGCACAAGACCCTACAATCTGATCTGGCACAGGAAATCAAGTCCATAAGGTTTGAAATGAACCTTAATAAAAAGGAGATGACTGACTGTTTTACAAAGGGTGCTAATGCAGTAGTCTATCTGGCAACCCACCAAGAGAAAATAAAGTCTCAAGTAGATGATATAGCATTGAAACAAGGCTATGTGCTAGGAAAATCAATTAAGAATGAATGATAATTTGACTGCATCTCACAATGCTATAGTCACTGAACTAAAGACTAAGACTGCTGAACCTTCCACATCTGCTGCTGCAAAGGCTGAATTTGATAAAGCATTTCAAGATGAAATTGCTGCTGTCAAGACTGCAATTAAGGATTCACAGAAGGTCATTTCTGAACAGCTTACCAAGCTTAGACCTTACTTTAAGGATGACATCAGGTACTTGGACAGTCAGATCAGATTCCAAAAGGATGATGTGAGAGACCATGTTGAACAAGAAGTCATAAAGGGGGAGAGGGTGTTAGTCAAAGCTAGCTCTGACCATGCCAAATGGATTTCTAACTCCATCAGAGCTACACTGGGCTATCCTCCCCTGTGTGATGATGATAATGTAGCTGAATCAGGTATTCAAAGTGCATATCTTGGAGGTGAGCAACAGGAAGTAGCTTAGGTGATCTATCCACCTCCAGATTTTGACATGGTTCATGCAGAAGTAAGCACAATGTATAGTCCAACTACTGGAAAGCCTAATGTTGTTCTGGAAAAGGTTGTTCAACCTGTTACAGCAGCTATGCAAGAGGCTATGGACAAAGAAGAAGAGACAAGGCTGTCAAAGAAGAAGTTCAGGGAACTAGCTGAGCAAAAACCTGATTTTGAACAGTGGAGCCCTACTTCTAGGAACATCATTCTCACAGCCTGGAAAGCAGCCAAGGACAATGCACATGAGAGGAACAAATGGTTCTCAGAAGCAGAATGGAGGAAGCATGAGATTAGGCAGGAAGCCATTGTCCAGTATAGAAGGAAGGCTAAGTTAGGAAAGCTACCTCCTACAGCTGTGGAGCCTAGCAAGTACTTTCCTAAGCCCTATCATTACTTTGAGAGACAGAAAATCAAGGCTAAAGAACTAAAGAAGAAGGACTCCAAAGGAAAGAAGATTGCTGATACTGAGCCTGCTGCTGCTGCTGCTGTAAAAGCCAAAGTGCAAGCTGGGAAAGGCATAGTTATAAAAGAACCTGATCAGAATTAGACTAAGATTAGACTGAAGAATGTTGTAATCTGTTACATCTATACATTTTTGTAAATCATTGAAAATGTATTAAAAACAATGTTTGAACAATTTTTGATAAATATATTTCATGATTGTTCAGAAGAATGTGTCTAATTTCTGTTTGTTCTGTAATGCTGAATGAGTATACATGTGTGCTTTATTACATGTTTAAGTTTACCCTATTACCATATACCTGCTTTACATCATTCTCTAATTTTTAATTATGAGTGGTGTATATCATTGACTAAGGGTTATGACTTCTCCAAATAGGGGGAGATTGTTGGGTACATTGGTCAAATGTACCTGATTTGAAGAAGCCTCACCTAACTCAATGATATACATCATAATGTATTTGATGTTTGTTTGAGTTACTTGTGCAGGTTAGGTATACACTGGACTGAAGCTAAAAGTTTCTAAGTCCATGTGTCGACACCCAGAGGGAAAGTGTCGACACTTGAGAAAGCTTGTGTCGACACCCAGACAAGCAGTGTCGACACTTGGAGTCATTGTGTCGACACCTGGGATGAAGAGTCGACACCAGACAGAAAGTGTCGACACTTGGAGCTGTGTCGACACTCAGTAAAGAAGTATGCAGAAAAGCGGTGTCGACACTTAGCAGAAGTGTCGACACCCAGAAGAGCTGTATCTACACCAGAAAGTGTCGACACTTGGAGATGTGTCGACACTCAGCAAAATTCTGCAGAGACTAAGGACAAGTGTCGACACTCAACACAATGTGTCGACACTCAATCAGCAGAGTCAACATATGAAGAATGTGTCGACACTCAGCACAATGTGTCGACACACACTCAAAGGAGTCAACACTTGAAGTATGTGTCGACACTCAGCACAATGTGTCGACACACAACCAGAAGAGTCAACACTTGAAGAAAGTGTCGACACCCAGCACAATGTGTCGACACTTAGTTGAAGACTCTACACTTGAAGAAAGTGTCGACACAAGGAGCTGTGTCGACACTTAGCAAAGAACAGAAAAGTTTACAAAATATTCTAAGTACAAGTGTCGACACTAAGGGAATGTGTCGACACTCAGCTGAAGAAATAAAATTGAAGACTTGTGTCGACACCAAGAAGCAGTGTCGACACTTGACAGTTTCAACACATGAAGATGTGTCGACACAAAGGAGATGTGTCGACACTTAGAAGAATACAGTTAAAGAATGAAGATCAAGTACTTGTGTCGACACTTAATTTCAGTGTCGACACTTGAAGAAGTATCTGTGTCGAGACATACAAGGAATTGTGTCGACACCTTGTAGACTTGTGTCGACACTTACACAACATGTGTCGACACTTGGTCTATAAGTGTCGACACTTAAGAACAGAAAGTCTCGACACTATCTGACAGTTAGAGAATTTCAAGAAGTGACTGGTTGACATGACAGCTGCCGATCCAGCCGATCTACAACAACTGTCAGAGAAATCAGAAGTCTGTTATGAACCGGACCAGCCGGTTACCATGAAGGAAGCCTATAAATAGGCACTCACAGTTTACAGAAGTGGGTGTGATTGTAAGAATTACAGATTGTTGTTATTACAAGCAGTGAGAATAATTGAAGTGTTTTGATCAGATTAAATCAGAAAAGTGATACACAGAGGATCAACACAAGAAGATCTGGCAGTCCAACTGCAGATCTAAGAAGTTGGAGAGAGAGAGCTCCAATCAAGAAGTCAGTCTTTGGAACTAAGGCTGAGAAGAAGGATTCAGAATCTTCTGGATCACAAGAAGCAGAGGTCAAGGATCAACTGTAGAGGATTCAGACTAATTCAGTTCTAACTCAAGAAGCTTTGAAGGAAGCTAAGTCAGTTTGGATCTAGCTGAGTTCTTCCAAGAACTCTTCAAGAAACTCTCAACTCCTCTCTTATTTTCTGAGTTGTAGAGTTAATTATTGTATTTCAATTTTAACTTGTAGGATCCATTGGATCTGAGAGAATTGTAAGCCTATATTATAAAGGCTGAGGGTAGGGCTTGGTTGCCTGAGTGTAGGAGTTGAAGAACTCTGAGTGTAGGCCTTAATTGGCTGAGTGTAGGCCTGGGTGGCTGAGTGTAGGCCTTTGTGGCTGAGTGTAAGGCTTTGGGCCTGAGGTGTAGGAACCTAGTTGGGTTCTGAGATAGTGGAGAAGATTGGCCGAATCTAGTACACTGCTAGATAGGCGAAGGGGGAAAGTGGATGTACCCAAAGATTGGGGAACCACTATAAATTTGTGTGTCTACTGTGCTGTGCTGTGAATTAACTGTTTATATTCTGTTATTGCTGTTAGCTGTAGAAATCTGTGAGATAACTGTTTTGCTGCCAACAAAGTTTTTAAAAGGTTTAGGTCACCTATTCACCCCCCCCCCTCTAGGTGTTTAGGTACCATAACTTTCAAGGCACATATTGGAGATCTATGTCTCCATGCTCCACATGTTCCCAGATGAAGTGGTACCTTAGCTCGATGTGCTTTGTCCGACTGTGGGAGACTGGATTGTTGGCTATTGCAATTGCGCTGGAAGAGTCACAGTACAAAGGAATATCCTTAAACTGCAGGTTGTAGTCCTCGAACTGATTCTTTATCCATAGCAACTGTGCGCAACAGCTGCCTGCAGAGATATACTCTGACTCGGCCGTTGAGATTGCGACACAGTTCTGCTTCTTGCTACTCCAGGAGATTAGCCTTCTTCCGAAGAATTGGCAAGTCCCTGAGGTGATTTTCGGTCGTCTTTGCTACCTGCAAAATCTGCATCTGAAAATCCAATTAGTTCGCTGTCATTACTTCTTGGGTACCATAAGCTAAGATTTGGTGTGCCTTTAAGGTATCTCAGGATCAGCTTTGCAGCAGCGTAATGAAATTCCTTAGAGTTCACCTGAAATCTAGCACAGACACATGTTGAGAACATTATGTCAGGCCTACTGGCAGTAAGGTAGAGCAAGGATCCAATTATGCTTCTGTACTTGGTTTCATCAAAAGGTTTCCCTTTTTCATCTTTATCCAGAGACATAGTTGAGCCCATTGGAGTCCTCATAGAGGTTGCGTTCTCCATTCCGAATTTCTTAATTAGCTCTTTGGTGAATTTGGTCTGGGAGATGAAAATTCCATCTTCAGATTGTTTAACCTGAAGCCCTAAGAAATACTTCAGCTCGCTCATACTGCTCATTTCAGACTTCCCTTGCATAAGTTTTGAGAACTTTTTGCAGAGATTGTTATCTGTAGAGACGAAGATAATGTCGTCGACATAGATTTGCACTAGCAAAATCTTGTTTTTTATTTCCCTAAGAAATAATATCTTGTCTATCTTTCCCCTTGTGAACTTGTTCTCAAGTAGAAAGGTAGACAACGTTTCATACCAAGCTCTAGGAGCTTGTTTCAGACTATATAGTGCCTTGTGCAGATAATAGACATGATCAGGAAAGTTAGGATCAACGAAACCTGGAGGTTGTTCCACATACACTGTAACACCCCCTATCCGTCACATAGCATAAAGCAGTAGGTCCGGCCGGGGCCCGACGCCGTATGCCACAGACAGACCGGGTGGTTACTTATGGAAACCATCCAACCAATCTCAACGGCCTACACAGAGCATTCTAGCGGAAGCAGTTTATAAAAGTTGTAAACAAGAACCCAGCATTAGAGCACGAATGTACACTAGTACAAATTAGGGATGTTATACAAAAATACCCAAAACCGGCCTTAAGGCCTTACAAAATGTTTCACTTGAATATTACATGTTTTACAAACCACGGCACGCAGGCCGGTCATACATGAATAAAGCAGTAAACACTTCTACTTGGGCCTTCGAGGGCCAGCTTCGCAAAAAGGGCTTTAGCCCGCTATTGACCGCTTGGTCCAGCTGCACCTGCAAGCAACAAACCACCGCACGGTGGCAAAACAAGGCAACGGTCAGCAATGCTGACCAAATTATAACGATCCCGCCCCCAACTCGGGGCGGTGATGCTCCTTCCCTGCATTTCATTAGCATAAGCGAGCAATGTATATATATCCATAGCCATTTCATCACAGACGTTGGCTCGTACGGCCACACGCCCCGTGCACTCAGGGCACATTCTCGGTGAACCGGTCGATGTCACGTCAATTAAAGCCATTAACATTCCGGACTCACCACCACCACTTAGACGGCCAAACCTATGAGCAATTTGTCTTGCCGGCATGGGTCACGTCAATTTAAGCCATTGACCGCCAAAGACTCACATCTATGCAACGGCAAGTGCCACGTAACCTTAGGTCTCTTTAACCGAACGACATAAAGCGGGTACGGTTCCATCTAACCCGTGCTCAAATCACAACGACAATTTAAGCCATTTGCGCGGGTCAAACTTCCACCGAGTCCCATTCTATCACAAGTCACATAACCCGGTTATGTTCAAGTTGGCTCTCAGGCCACCATGTTGGCAAGATCTCGTATCCGCCCAGTTTTCCGGGTGCACCTTTGGGTTAGTCCCCAAGGTTCCCTGTTGCAATCTACCGCGTAGAAAACCCGAAAAACAACCAATAGCACAGAGTCTTCTCCGGCCTTATGCAATGCAACATCACCGATCCAGACCAACATGTCCGGGTAGGCTTCACACATCATGCCTATGTCCGTTCTCGCTTACGGACTCTAAACAACGGGGACTTCACATATCTACCCGAAGGAACGCCTCCAACTCTCCGCAAACTCGCGAGAGCGGGCTTCCTATGCTAAGAAAGAGAGCTATTCATGCTCAAGATGAGGATCGTTACCCTTGAGTTCCTCTTTGGCGCCATTGAAAAGTAATCGGATGAAAACCACCGCACTAGCGTTGCCTCCGTGGATCCGGAGTCGGCTCGCGATTCGGAGCTCCGAAGCTCCTCCAATGGCGGGATCTAGCTCTTCTTCCTCCCTTGGTTCTCCTCTTTCTCTAAGGATTTGGAAAGGGATAAGGTATGAAAAGTGATGGATTTCTAAGTCCACTCACGGGTATATCCTCTCAGGAACAACCCCCAGCCGTTGGATCTTCAGTTAAAGAAATGAACGGCTTCGATTCGGGGCTGAAATGCCCAATCTAGACCGAACACGGCCTGGCACACGCCCGTGTCCAGGGCCGTGTGCCGCATTCGCCGTCAAAATCGAATCACCTGGAACCTCACACGGGTATCGAACACGCCCGTGTTCGAGCTGACATGCCCGTGTTCCACCTGACACGGCCGTGAGGCCGGCCGTGTACCCCATGATTTTCCCCCTTTTTCAACCCGAGCACTGCACGGGTTCTAGGACACGCCCGTGTCCTTACCCGTGTCACTTTGACACGCCTGGACCCCAGGCCGTGTACACGGTCTCGACATTTCGTCGCGTGAAGATCGACGACTTGATGACACGGCCTTGGACACGCCCGTGTCCTAGTCCGTGTGCCTTGTCTCGACGATCGTCGAGTGAATCTCGACGACTCCCCGGGACGATCGTCGACACGGGTCGACACGCCCTGCGACACGCCCGTGTCGTGGGCCGTGTGCCCAGTCTCGACGAATCGTCGAGTATATCTCAACGATTTCGCGGCTAAGTGTCGACACGGGTCGACACGCCCTGCGACACGCCCGTGTCGCAGGCCGTGTGCCCATTCTCAACGAATCGTCGAGAGAATCTCGACGACTTCACGGCTAAGTGTCGGCACACGCTTGACACGCCCTGGGACACGCCCGTGTCCCAGGCCGTGTGCCTTCAGCCAGAACCCAAAACTGGCCCAAAACGTCCCCCTTCGCTCCTTTGAGTTTCGGGGCGTTACATACACTTCCTCCTTTATGTTACCATTCAGGAAGGCCGACTTCACATCCATCTGATAGACGGTGAAGCCTTTGAAAGCAGCATATGCTAGGAACAACCTTATTGCCTCCAGTCTTGCCACTGAAGCATATGTCTGGTCGAAGTCGATTCCTTCTTCTTGACGATAGCCTTTAGCGACGAGTCTGGCCATGTTCTTTATGATAGTTCCGTCTTCATCCATCTTGTTCCGTATAGACCCATTTTGTTCCAATGATGTTCTTTCCTTTGGGTCTTGGAACCAGCATCCACACATTGCAGCGCTTGAACTGATTTAGCTCTTCTTCCATTGCCAGCATCGATGATGTATCTGAGTTTGCTTCCTCAAATTTCTTTGGTTCAACCTGTGAGAGAAAACTCAAATGAAGATTCTCATTAGTTGTACCTCTCCGAGTTCTGACACCATCTCGGGGATCTCCTATGATCTGGTCCATTGGGTGATCCTTCAGATGTCTGAGCTTGAGAGTTCTTGCATCTGGATTATCTTCAGGCACCAGAGTGATTTCTTCGTCCTGGATGACTTCTTCATTTTGATCATCAGCCTCTCCAATGGGAGTTGGATTGGTGATCTTAATGAACTTCTCGCCTTTGTCTTCGGACAGATCATCCAAGCTAGTTTCTTTCAGCTTTTCACATGCATCTTCAATGAGCATACTAGACAGATTGCTTTGCAGCAAGCTCGTCTCATCAAATACTGTTGGGTACATTGGTTAAATGTACCTGATTTGAAGAAGCCTCACCCAACTCAATGTTATACATCATAATGTATTTGATGTATGTTGAGTTTACTTGTGCAGGTTAAGTAATTACTGGATTGAAGCAAAAAGTTTCTAAGTCCATGTGTCGACACCCAGAGGGAAAGTGTCGACACTTAAGAAGACTTGTGTCGACACCCAGACAAGCAGTGTCGACACTTGGAGTCATTGTGTCGACACCAGGGATGCTGAGTCGACACCAGACAGAAAGTGTCGACACAAGGAGCTGTGTCGACACTCATTGAAGAAAGTACAGTAAAGCAGTGTCGACACTTAACAGCAGTGTCGACACCTATAAGAACTGTGTCTACATCAGAAAGTGTCGACACTTGGAGCTGTGTCGACACTCAGCAAAGATCAGCAAAGTTCAAGAATTATTCTAAGTATAAGTGTCGACACTAAGAACAATGTGTCGACACTCAACAGAAGAGTCAGCACTTGAAGTAAGTGTCGACACCCAGAACAATGTGTCGACACTAAGCTGAAGACTCAACACTTGAAGAAAGTGTCGACACATGGAGCTGTGTCGACACTTAGCAAAGAACAGCAAGATCTACAAATTATTCTAAGTACAAGTGTCGACACTAAGGGAATGTGTCGACACTCAGCTGAAGTCTCAACAGAAGAATCAAGTGTCGACACAAGGAGCTGTGTCGACACTCAGCAAGTATCAACATTGAAGACTTGTGTCGACACCAAGAAGCAGTGTCGACACTTAACAGATTCAACACAAGAAGTTGTGTCGACACAAAGGAGATGTGTCGACACTTAGAAGAATTCAGCAAAAGCTAGAAGATCAAGTACTTGTGTCGACACTCAATTTCAGTGTCGACACATGCAGAAGAAATTGTGTCGAAACATACAAGAAGTTGTGTCGACACCTTGTAGACTTGTGTCGACACCTTGTAGACTTGTGTCGACACTTACACAACTGGTGTCGACACTTGGTCTATAAGTGTCGACACTTAAAGACAGAAAGTCTCGACACTATCAGACAGTTAGAGATTTTCAAGAATTGACTGGATGACTTGACAGCTGCCGTTCCAGCCGGTCTACAGCACCTGTCAGAGATGTCAGAAGTCAGTTATAAACCGGACCAGCCGGTTACCATGAAGTAGGCCTATAAATAGGCTTAGACAGTTTACATAAACTGTTGATCTGATTATTGAAAAACAAGTTATTAAAGTGGTACGCAGAGTATCAACACAAGAAGATCTTGCAGTCCAAGTGCAGATCTAAGAAGTTGGAGAGAGAGGGCTCCATCCAAGAAATCAGCCGTTGGAACTAGGTTGAGAAGAAGGGTTCAGATTTATTCTGAATTCTAAGAAGCAGAGATCAAGGATCAACTGCAGGAGGATTCGTTCTTATTCAGTTCTACTTTCAAGAAGCTTTGAAGAAAGCTAAGTTAGATTGAATCCAGCTGAGTTCTTCCAAGAACTCATCAAGAAACTCTCAACTCCCCTCTCTTGTTTCTGAGTTGTTGAGTTAATATTTGTAATTCATTTTAACTTGTAGGATCCTTTGGATCTGAGTGAATTGTAAGCCTGTAATTATAAAGGCTGAGGGTAGGGCTTGAGAGCCTGAGTGTAGGAGATTGTAATCTCTGAGTGTAGGCCTTGTTGGCTGAGTGTAGGCCTTGTTGGCTGAGTGTAGGCCTTGATTGGCTGAGTGTAGGCCTTTGTGGCTGAGTGTAGGCCTTTGTGGCTGAGTGTAGGCTTTGGGATAAAGCTGAGTTGTAAGGCCTTGGGCCTGAGGTGTAGGAACCAATTTGGGTTCTGAGACAGTGGAGGAGTTTGGCCGAATCTAGTGCACTGCTAGATAGGCGAAGGGGGAAAGTGGATGTACCCATATCTTGGGGAACCACTATAAAACACTGTGTCTGCTGTGCTGTGATTGTGATTTGTTGTGTATGCTTTATGATTGCTGTGCAAAAGTAGTTAGAATTCTATGATACAACTGATTGCTGCCATTAAAGTTTAAAAAGGATTAGGTCACCTATTCACCCCCCTCTAGGTGTTTAGGTACCATATCTTTCAAATGGTATCAGAGGGAGGTTACTCAAAAAAAGGACTAACAGTCTGAGGAGATCCTGATTGGCAGATTCAGTCTAAGCCAAAATACAGATTCAAGAAAATCAAGAACCATGGGTTCCTCTGAAAATCACAAGGAATTGGGTTCCATGAAATTGCCCATATGCAGGAAAGAGATCTTTGGGATCTGGAAGGAAAGGGTAAGGCTGTTTATGGAGGCCTCAGACCCTAGAATCTACATCACAGTAAAGGAAGGGCCTTATGTGCCCATGAAGATATCTGTTCTAGATGCAAATCAGAGAACCCCAAAGGATTTCTCTGAGATGACTAAGGATGAGATTGTCCTAGCCACCATGGACAAGAGGGCACAAAACATAATAGTGAGTGCCATAGATGATGCAACATTTCAGAATCTTATATACTGTAAGACAGCCAAAGAGATGTGGGACACTCTTATAGTGTATATGGAGGGATCTGAAGAAGTTAGACAAGATAGAAAATCCTTGCTAAATCAGGAGTATGGAAGTTTTAGACAAGAAAAGGGTGATAGCATAACTGAGTGCTATAAGAAGTTCTACAGAATAGTGAATGAACTCATGTCTTATGGAAGAGAGTTCAGTAACTATGAACTAAATGATAAGTTCCTAAGGTCCCTAACCGAAGATTGGGACACCAAGATCTGTGCCATAAGAGAAATGACTAAGTTGGGGGAAATTCCTCCTCCTACACTATTTGGCAAGTTATTGTCATATGAGATGCAGTTGACAGTGAGAAAAGAGGAGGAGAAATCAACAAGAATTGAGCACAAGGAAAGAACAGTAGCCTTCAAGACAGAAGCCTCCAGAAAGTGCAGAAACAAGTCACCAACTCCACCTCCAAAGGTAGTTGAATCAGAGACAGATGAGTCAGTCAGCACCAAGTCTGAAAGCAGTGAAAGTGATGAAGACTTTGCTGCCTTCACCAGACACTTTCAGAAATTCTTGAAGAAGAAACAGCGGAGGACAAGGCCCTCTACTTCACAAGGGAAAGAAGACTTCTATCAGAACAAAAAGGCTTCAAAGAAGGACAGGAAGAGGACAAAATCTAGCAAGGCAACTGGTTCAAAGATAGTGTGCTATTGCTGTAATAGACAGGGCCATGTTATTGCAGATTGTCCTGAAAAGAGAAAAGAGTCTAGTGACAGGAAAAAGACTTATGTCAAAGGCAAGAAAGAAAAGTCTTTTGTAGCCAAGAAAGAGAAGACTCTATCAGATATCTCCTCTTCAGAAACTGAGTCTGATGCTGAGGCATACATAGGGCTGTTTGCTGAAGAAGAAGAAGAAGAATTCATGCAGATAATGGAGTCTATTTATGAACAAGAAGACTGTCAGTGCCAAGTACTGATGGCATTGACTGAGAATGACAAAATCCTGGAGCAGCCAGGACCTAGTAAGGTACAAAGTTCAACTCTAAGTTCAGTTTCTTGTTCTAGTACAGAATCAGATTCTTCTTCATCAAGTGATGAGAATGTATCTGAGTCTGAGGATGATATTCATCAGCTTATAGATGAATAAAAAGTGCTGTTGCAAGCTTACAAGAAAAGCAAGTCCCTAACCAAAAGTCAGGCAAAGGAAATTGCTGATCTTAAAGCTGCTGCAACAAATTCTGAGAAGCTATTTGATCAAAAGCTAAATGAGATAGCCAGGCTGAAACACATAACAGTGATTCAGATGGGGACTATCTCCTTTAAGAATGATCAAATTAAGAGTCTGTAGATTAATCTTCAGAAAGAGAGAGAGCTTGTCGCTAGGTTTTCTAAACCTAAGTCAGTGTTACCTATAATTGATGAATTTATTCATCACAAGGGTAAAACTGGACTGGGTTTTATTTAAACCTGCAAGGACTGAGCAGTTCAAGTCTAAGTCCAAGGTCAAAGCCCCAACATTCAACAAGTCTGCTGTAAATAAGACAGCAAAGACTGTACCTAAGCAAAGGTACAACAAGTTTGAATGTTGGTGCTGTGGCAAGATTGGCCACTTTGCAGTGGACTGTTGGCACAATGTTAGTGCCAAAGTGAGTACCAAACTACCTGTTGGAAAGCCAGTAGGTAGCTTTGTCAGATTGCAAACTAACAAGTACCAAGGACCCAAGAATTCTTTGGGTTCTAAGGTTCATTAATCTGTTTTGCAGGTGAGTCCAAGTGGCCATACCCCAACATGGTACTTGGACAGTGGATGTTCCAGACATATGACTGGAACTAGGGGACTACTAAAGGACTACATTCCAATCAAAGATGGTCCAAAAGTAACCTTTGGTGGTTCTGAAAAAGGAATCATCAAAGGATTTGGTAACATTTCTAGTCACTTAGTTAAAATTACTCAAGTGGCTTATGTTAAAGGGTTGAAACACAACCTAATAAGTATAAGTCAATTAAGTGATGTAGGGTATGACATCTCATTTGTTAAAAATGGTTGTCATATCAAGAGGTCAAGTGATCAAGAGATCATTTTGACAGGTTATAGGAAAAGAAATGTTTATTGTTTAGACATTATGGTTGAGAACAATGGTTCTCCAGTATGTCTTGTAGCTGATGAGACAGTCTCTCATTGTGTCAAATGGCACAAGAGGCTTGCCCATCTTAACTACAAGACTATTAGCAAACTCTTTAGCAAAGAGTTAGTGAGGAATGGTCCTCAAGTTAAGTGTGTTAAAGATGGTATTTGCTCAGCTTGTCAAAAGAGCAAGCAGACTAAATCCACCTTTAGAAGCATAGAAATCAAAGATGCTGTGAGGTGCATATACCTCTTGCATATGGATCTCTTTGGTCCAATGCCAGTTCACAGCTTAGGTAGGAAGGTCTATACCATTGTAGTTGTAGATGACTACTCAAGGTTTTCCTGGGTGTTCTTCTTAAGACAGAAATCTGAAACACCTAGTGTCTTCCATAACTTTGTCAAGCAAATTCAGAATGAACTAGACAGTACAGTGGTCAAGATTAGAAGTGACCATGGTACTGAATTTCAGTCTGATAGCATGACAAAACTATGTGAAGACTTTGGGATATTTCAAGAATTCTCTTCACCTAGAACACCTCAGCAAAATGGCATTGCTGAGAGGAAGAATAGGACCTTGATAGAGGCTGGTAGGACCCTACTAAGTGATACATCACTGCCAGAGTATTTCTGGGCTGAAGCAGTTAACACTGCATGTCATGTTATAAATAGGCCTACCATCACTAAAGGGCTCAACAAGACCCCCTATGAAGTTGTGAAAGGCAGGAAACCAAACCTATCCTACTTCAGGATCTTTGGTTGCAAATGCTTCATACTTAACAATGGAAGTCTTACTTGACTAAGTTTGCTGCCAAGTCCCAAGAGGAAATTTTTTTGGGTACAGCAATAACAGTAAGGCTTATAGAGTCTACAACTTGACTACACAAGTTGTAGAAGAATCTGTGCATGTAGTTTTTGATGAGACTAAACTTATTAATAATAAGTTGTCTAGTAGTGTGTGCAGCCCCACAGGTTTAACAAAGAAGATGGACCAGCTCACTCTAGATGAAGAATCTACTGCAAGACAGCAAGCAAAGACAGTGGCTATTGTCCAGGGGGAGAACTACATGTGCCAATTGCTGATGAAGTTCAAGGAGTTCAGCATAATGGAGATGCTGAAGAGGTTCAACCAGAAGTGAGGATGCCTCCAGCCAATAGGCATCTTAGAGATCATCCAATAGAGCAGATTATTGGAGATCCAAGACAAGGAGTACAAACAAGGAGTAGAAACCAGAATGCTGCTATCTTCTCCAATTTTCTATCTCAATTGAACCTAAGAAGTTTGAAGAAGCAATACAAGATCCACAATGGACTGAAGCAATGCAAGAAGAGCTTAATCAGTTCAAGAGGTGCAAGGTCTGGGAGCTTGTTCCTAGACCTAAAGACCACAATATAGTAGGAACTAAGTGGATCTACAGGAATAAGATGGATGAACAAGGGGTCATCATTAAGAATAAAGCAAGACTGGTTGCTAAAGGATATAGGCAAGAAGAAGGTATTGACTTTGATCAAACCTTTGCTCCAGTAGCCAGACTGGAAGCCATAAGGATGTTCTTGGCCTATGCAACCTATCAAGGATTTAAGGTTTACCAAATGGATGTCAAGTCAGCATTCCTGAATAGTAATCTTAAGGAATAAGTCTATGTGGAACAGCATACAGTTTTGTTGATCCAACTCTACCTCATCATGTCTATAGACTTAGGAAAGCATTATATGGTTTAAAGCAAGCCCCTAGAGCTTGGTATGAAACCCTATCTAGTTTCCTCATTGAGAACAAGTTCACAAGGGGGAAAATAGATAAGACTCTATTCCTTAGGGAATCTAGAGGCAAAGTTATACTAGTCCAAATATATGTAGATGACATTATATTTGGATCTACTGAAAGCAGCCTTTGCAAAAGTTTGCAAAACTTATGCAAGGTCAGTTTGAGATGAGTAGTATGGGAGAGCTGAAGTTTTTCTTGGGTCTCCAAGTTAAACAGACTGAAAGTGGTTTATCCATATGTCAGTCCAAGTTCACCCTAGAACTCATAAGGAAATATGGTATGGATTCATCCAGCACCATGAAGACTCCTATGAGGTCAAATATGTCTCTTAGCAAGGATGATGCAGGGAAACCTGTAGATGAAACCTTGTATAGAGGAATAGTTGGCTCCCTATTATACTTGACTGCTAGTAGACCAGACATCATGTATGCTACATGTGTTTGTGTAAGGTATCAAGCCTGCCCTAAAGAGTCTCATTTGACTGCAGTCAAAAGAATATTGAGATATCTAAATGGCACTCCCTATCTAGGCCTCTGGTACCCTAGGAATGGAGATTTTGATCTAACAGGTTATTCAGATGCAGACTTTGCAGGATGCAAAGAAGATAGAAAAAATACTACTGGAACCTGTCAATTCCTAGGTGGGAGACTAATTTCATGGAGTAGTAAGAAGCAAATCAGTGTGGCTATCTCCACTGCAGAGTCAGAGTATGTGGCTGCAGGAAGTTGCTGTGCTCAACTTTTGTGGATACAACATCAGCTAGAGGACTATGGATTTCAGGTAAGTAGAACTCCACTTTTCTGTGATTCTACAAGTGCTATTTCAATAGCTAATAACCCTGTATCTCATAGTAGAACAAAACATATTGAAATTAAATATCATTTCTTAGGGAGCATGTAGAAAGAAAAGATATTTTATTAGAATATGTTAAAACTGATAATCAAATAGCTGATATGTATACTAAGCCCATAGAAGAAGCTAAGTTCAATAGATTCAAAATTGAACTAGGAATGATAAACTTAGACTAAGTTTACAGAATTGAAATTGGCTAAGTAAAAAGGTGTCGACACATAGACAAGTCTATGTCGACACAGAATAGTGGTGTCGACACTTCAGGAAAAAGGTGTCGACACATCTAGGAAGTTGGTGTCGACACTTCAGAATATTAGTGTCGACACATGCCAAGTAGGTGTCGACACATCCAATGTGGTGTCGACACTTAAGTTTTACTCAGAATTTTCTAAGTCTCGACTATGTGTCGAGTAGAGTTGTGTCGACACAAAACAAGTGTCGACACATAAGATCTGTTAACTAAACTTGTGTCGACACATGTGTGTCGAGACATTATAAGTCAGTGTCGACACTTATTGCCAGTGTCGACACATTTTAAGTTAGCTGTCCCGCCTGTTCAGCTTCAAAATCAGAAAGGTATAAATAGGGTTTTGTCTTAGTTTGTCGATATGCTTTCAAAGTTTCGAGACTAAAACTTCTGTGTCGACACCTCTCTTCTCTCAAGACAAATTCTACAACCCTAATGGCGCCTAAGCTAGAGGAGAACGTCAACGAAGGATATGAGCTGGTGCGCGGCGCTTTCGAAGATGCAGATCCAGAAATCAAATCTGTCGTAACCCTAGTAGCAAATTCAAGGTTAGAGTATTTAGTTTCTGAACCTACAAAGATATGGAAGAAAGAGGTTCTTGAATTCTAAATGGAGCTGAAGTGGATGAATCTGGATACAGAATCAAATCCAAAGTTCATGACACAAAGGTCAAGATTTCACCAAAGAGCTTGAGGAAGGTGCTTCAATTGCCAAGAACTCAAGATGAAGAAGAATTTACTGCATCCAAGACCAGGGAAGCTCTAACCTGGTGTGAACTTGATCCTAAGATGAAGCTAGGATCAGTGTTTAACAGGAAAGGCATGAACAGCCAAGACAAATTCATGTCTGAAATTGTTGGAAAGGTCTTACTCAGCAAGCCAGGAGGGCATGACAGAGTGTCTGCCTATATGTTTGGAATCATGACAAGGATAATCTTCACACTAAAAACAGACTGGTCTATAGTAGTTTATGAGAAGATCAAGGAAAGCTTGAAGAAGCCCAATCTGGGCAGAATCTTAAGTCTATACCTAGCTGGTGTGATACCAGAGGTAATGAGTACTGCTGCAGGAAGCAAGATAACCACATGAGGAAGATGGATCTGAGGATCTTTACTAGATGGGACAGGGTGTTGTCAAAGAAAATGCCAACCCTTGAGAAGACAGTTACTGAGAAGGAGATTCCTCCAAAGAAAAAGAGAAAAACTGCTCCAGTGGCACAAGAGTCCACCAGTAGTTCTGACAGTGAAGAACAGGTTGTCTTCACTCCAGATGACAATGAGGAAGAGTCTGCTGAAAAGTCTCTTGCTCCTCAAAAGGTTGCTGAGATCCAGGAGGAGCTGCTTCAAGCAAGCCCAATCCACAAGGATCAAAGCCAGGGGGAGCCTCCAGTTGTAGATCAACCCACTACACTGGAAAGTGAACAAGCCACCACCATCATACTAGAGATACTCACTGACCTAAATACTTTAGAATATCTTATAGAAGATGCTGATTTGTCTGATATTCATCAGCAAACTCAGCTGATACTCAAGAACCAGATGCTGTTAGAGAAGACACATCTGTAGTTGTTCAAGTGGTTCCTGATTCAGTAGTTGAAGAACCAAGAATTTCTCCTGTGCCATCTCCTCAAGAATACACCATGGAAGATTTATTTCTAAATCTAGACCAACATGACTTTGACATGGACAAGGATGTTGTTGAAGAAGAGAATGCTACTGCTGAGAGGGAGCAAGTGCAGAATCTGGAAGAGCCTATAAGGCAAGAAACTGAGAAGGCACCTGATGTGCAACCTCAGAAGCCTTCAAGCCCTAAGGAGAGGGTTGACATAGCCAGCACTTCTGCCTCTGAAGATGAGGAGAGTGCTAGGGCAAAGAAGAAGAAACTGTATGTCTTCAAGAGAAGAAGTCAAAGTTATAAGAAAGCTCTGCAATCTATTGCCCATAACATATAGTTCAGCAAGCTCCAACTGTTGATTATAGTGCTTTAATGATTGCAATGCAGATCAAACTGGATGAACAGAGAAAAGCCATAGAGGCTTATGTGGATGAAGGGCAAAAATCTTTACAATTTGATCTGGCCCAGATATCAAGTCTATAAGGTTTGAGATGAACCTTAACAAGAAAGAGATGACTGACTGCTTCCACAAGGGTGGAAATGCAGTGGTGTACTTGACAACACACCAAGAAAAGATAAAGGCACAAGTGGATGATATAGCATTGAAGCAAGGGTATGTACTTGAGAATCAGATAAGAATGAATGACAATCTTACTGCTTCACATAATGCTATTGTCACTGAGTTACAGAACAAGGCTGCTGAACCTTCTACTTCTACTACTGCTGTTAAAGCTACATTTGATAAAGCATTCCAGGAAGAGATCTCTGCTGTTAAGACTGCTATCCAAGCCTCTCAGAAGGCCATATCTGAACAACTTCAAAAGCATAAACCTTACTTTAAAGATGGCATCAGATACTTGGATAGTCAAATCAGATTTCAGAAGGATGATGTCAGAGATCATATGGCTAGAGAAGTCATAAAGGGGGAGAGAGTGTTAGTCAAGGCAAGCTCTGACCATGCAAAGTGGATATCAAATTCCATCAGAGCTACACTTGGATATCCTCCTCTGTGTGATGATAATGATGTTGCTGAATCTAGAATAACCCTGCCTATCTTGGAGGTGAGCAACCAGAAGTAGCTCATGTCATTTATCCACCTCCAGATTTTGAAATGATTCAAGCAGATGTCCAGACAATGTATAGCCCACCTGAGGGCAAGGACAATGTTCATATTGAAAAGGTTGTTCAACCTATTTCTGAAGCCATGCAAGAGGCACTACAGAAAGAAGAAAAGACAAGGTTGTCAAAGAAGAGGTTTAGGGAACAAGCAGAACAAAGGCCAGACTTTGAACAATGGAGCCCTACCTCTAGAAACATTATACTAATTGCCTGGAAAGCTGCCAAGGATAACCTTCATGACAGGAACAAGTGTTTTCTGAAGCTGAATGGAGAAAGCATGAAGCTAGACAGGAGGCCATTGTTCAATACAGAAGGAAGGCAAAGATGGGAAAGCTACCTCCTACTGCAGTGGAGCCTAGCAAGTACTTTCCTAAGCCATTCCATTACTTTGAGAGGCAGAAGATCAAAGCTGAAGAGCTTAAGAAGAAAGAATTGAAAGGAAAGAAGCCTGCTGATGCTGAAACTGCTCCTGTCCAAGCTAAAGTCCAGGCTGGCAAAGGAATAGTTATCAAGGAACCAGAACAGAAATAGATTAAGAATTTACTTGAAGATTGTTTTGTAATCTTTTTGAATGTAAAACATTTTTTGTGAACTACTGAAAGTGTATAAGACAAATGTTAGAACAATATATGATCAATATATTTCATGTTTGTTTTGTGAATATGTCTATTTCTTATTTGTTCTGTGTTGATGAAATTGTATACATGTGTGATTTATACATGTTTATGTTTAACCCTGCTGAATATAATCCTGTTTTACATCATTTTGTAATTTTAATTATGAATGGTGTATATCATTGACTAAGGGTTATGACTTCTCCAAATATGGGGAGATTGTTGGGTACATTGGTTAAATGTACCTGATTTGAAGAAGCCTCACCCAACTCAATGATATACATCATAATGTATTTGATGTATGTTGAGTTTACTTGTGCAGGTTAAGTAATTACTGGACTGAAGCAAAAAGTTTCTAAGTCCATGTGTCGACACCCAGAGGGAAAGTGTCGACACTTAAGAAGACTTGTGTCGACACCCAGACAAGCAGTGTCGACACTTGGAGTCATTGTGTCGACACCAGGGATGCTGAGTCGACACCAGACAGAAAGTGTCGACACAAGGAGCTGTGTCGACACTCAATGAAGAAAGTACAGTAAAGCAGTGTCGACACTTAACAGCAGTGTCGACACCTAGAAGAACTGTGTCTACATCAGAAAGTGTCGACACTTGGAGCTGTGTCGACACTCAGCAAAGATCAGCAAAGTTCAAGAATTATTCTAAGTATAAGTGTCGACACTAAGAACAATGTGTCGACACTCAACAGAAGAGTCAGCACTTGAAGTAAGTGTCGACACCCAGAACAATGTGTCGACACTAAGCTGAAGACTCAACACTTGAAGAAAGTGTCGACACATGGAGCTATGTCGACACTTAGAAAAGAATAGCAAGATCTACAAATTATTCTAAGTACAAGTGTCGACACTAAGGGAATGTGTCGACACTCAGCTGAAGTCTCAACAGAAGAATCAAGTGTCGACACAAGGAGCTGTGTCGACACTCAGCAAGTATCAACATTGAAGACTATGTGTCGACACCAAGAAGCAGTGTCGACACTTAACAGATTCAACACAAGAAGTTGTGTCGACATAAAGAAGATGTGTCGACACTTAGAAGAATTCAGCAAAAGCTAGAAGATCAAGTATTTGTGTCGACACTCAATTTCAGTGTCGACACATGCAGAAGAAATTGTGTCGAGACATACAAGAAGTTGTGTCGACACCTTGTAGACTTGTGTCGACACTTACACAACTGGTGTCGACACTTGGTCTATAAGTGTCGACACTTAAAGACAAAAGTCTCGACACTATCAGACAGTTAGAGATTTTCAAGAATTGACTGGATGACTTGACAGCTGCCGTTCCAGCCGGTCTACAGCACCTGTCAGAGATGTCAGAAGTCAGTTATAAACCGGACCAGCCGGTTACCATGAAGTAGGCCTATAAATATGCTTAGACAGTTTATAGAAACTGTTGATCTGATTATTGAAAAACAAGTTATTAAAGTGGTACACAGAGTATCAACACAAGAAGATCTTGCAGTCCAAGTGCAGATCTAAGAAGTTGAGAGAGAGGGCTCCATCCAAGAAATCAGCCGTTGGAACTAGGCTGAGAAGAAGGGTTCAGATTTATTCTGAATTCTAAGAAGCAGAGATCAAGGATCAACTGCAGGAGGATTCGTTCTTATTCAGTTCTACTTTCAAGAAGCTTTGAAGAAAGCTAAGTCAGATTGAATCTAGCTGAGTTCTTCCAAGAACTCATCAAGAAACTCTCAACTCCCCTCTCTTGTTTCTGAGTTGTTGAGTTAATATTTGTAATTCATTTTTAACTTGTAGGATCCTTTGGATCTGAGTGAATTGTAAGCCTGTAATTATAAAGGCTGAGGGTAGGGCTTGAGAGCCTGAGTGTAGGAGATTATAATCTCTGAGTGTAGGCCTTGTTGGCTGAGTGTAGGCCTTGTTGGCTGAGTGTAGGCCTTGATTGGCTGAGTGTAGGCCTTTGTGGCTGAGTGTAGGCTTGGGATAAAGCTGAGTTGTAAGGCCTTGGGCCTGAGGTGTAGGAACCAATTTGGGTTCTGAGACAGTGGAGGAGTTTGGCCGAATCTAGTACACTGCTAGATAGGCGAAGGGGGAAAGTGGATGTACCCATATCTTGGGGAACCACTATAAAACACTGTGTCTGCTGTGCTGTGATTGTGATTTGCTGTGTATGCTTTGTGATTGCTGTGCAAAAGTAGTTAGAATTCTGTGATACAACTGATTGCTGCCATTAAAGTTTAAAAAGATTAGGTCACCTATTCACCCCCCTCTAGGTGTTTAGGTACCATATCTTTCAAATACAACATGTATCGATTCTTCCACCACCAGAGTTTTTCTATTAATATCTTATATGTCTTACTATGACTACTATATCCTACAAAAATACCTTTAAAACTCTTTCCGCTGAACTTGGTGGTATGATACTTACCATTGTTAAGTACGAAGTATTTACAGCCAAAGATTCTAAAGTAAGAGACTGTTGGTTTCCTGCCTTTCAGGAGTTTGTAAGGTGTCTTATTGTGGTCTTTGTTTATGAGTGCTCGATTTTGCACGTGGCATGCAGTGTTGACGGCCTCAGCCCAGAAGTACTCTGGTAGTGAAGCATCACTCAACATGGTCCTGCAGGCCTCTATGAGTGTTCTGTTCCTTCTCTCAGCCACTCCATTTTGCTGTGGCGTACGAGTAGAGGAAAACTCATGAAAGATACCCAAGCTTTCACAGAATTCTGTCATGGCCCCAGATTTGAACTCTGTTCCGTTGTCACTTTTGATTTTGACTATGGAGCAGTTGTATTCATTCTGGACTTGCCTGACAAAATTAGTAAAAATGTCGAAGGTATCTGACTTGTGTTTCAGAAAGAACACCCACGCAAAGCGCGAGTAGTCATCAACAATTACTAATGTATAGTCCTTACCTCCCAAACTTCTAATCTGCAGTAGACCAAACAAGTCCATGTGCAATAGATGAAGACATCTGTTAGAGTATTTGCCAATAATGCTTTTAAAGGTAGCCTTGTTTGCTTGCCTTTTACGCATGCATGACAAGGTCTGTCTTTGACGTACTTGACATTTGGAGCATCAAGTACTAAGTTCATTGAGAATAATTTATTAATAGTTTTGGAATTAATATGTGCTAGTCTCTTGTGCCATTGGTCACCAAGAGACGCACTATCTTTTGCCAAAAGACACACTGGTGTAGAGGAATCTATACAGATGAAATTTAAACAAAAATGTTCCTGCTTCGAGTGCCGGATAGAATCGTTTCCATATTGTCAACAGATTTTATCAAGCACTTATCAGCATGGAACTCAACTATGTATCCTTTATCGCAGAGTTGGCTTATGCTAATGAGATTGTGTTCCAATCCTTCGACATAGGCCACATCCGAGAAGGATACATTGCCGTTAGTAATCATACCATAGCCTCTAGTAATTCCACGGTCTGAACCTCCAAAGATGACCTTTGGTCCATTCACGACTGGGGTAAAGTTCTGAATGAGGCTTCTAGTCCCGGTCATATGCCGAGAGCATCCGCTGTCCAAGTACCATATAGGCGTTTTGTTGGCCTTTGGACATCCCTGCAATCACAATCAATTTGCCTTAGGAACCCAAACACATTTGGGTCCTTGGTCTCGGGTTAGAGTGCTCCCCCTACGAGTGTTAGCATTATGAACGGTCTTTCTCATATTGCTGACATGAGGGGTTGCAACGTTTCTGGAATTGAACCAGCAATCTATGGCGAAGTGACCAACCTTGCCACAGCACCAACAGTCAAATCTGTTGTACGTTTGCCTCAAGATCTCCTGCTTGACCTTTTGGAACTTTGGTCTAGCAGGGGTAGCATTCTTGGAGGACGATGCCTCAAGATGATGGCAATCACATGGCTTCTTCTCCTTTATGAGCTTCTCTATAACAGGCTTTGTCTTTGGTGCTTTCTTGAAGTTATGCCCATGATTGAAAGGGCCATAGCTCTGAAGAACAACTTCTTCATAAGGTGCCTTAAAGACACTTTTGCCAAAGTTTCGGGGTCTAGCCCATCCTTGATAGCGAGACTTTGGCTCAACATAAGTAGGCCTAGCAAAGTGCCCGTATGATGAGTCAAAATCAAACTCATTTGATGGAAAGATGACCTTTTTGAAAGTGGTTTGATTTTGAGGGGCTTTTCCCTTTTCTTCGACTGAGGCCTTTTTGGCGGCCTTATTTTTCCGCTGATTCTTGTTTCTCCTAGAGGATTTGCTAAGAGCTTCTTCATGGCCTAGTACAGCTCCCTTGGCCTTTGCTGAGAATTCAGCAACGAATGGAAGAACTGTTTTGGGCTTCAAGAAACTCTCAACAAGTTTCCTTTCAGCCGCAAGTTTGGCTTCCAATCCTTTGATGATCTTCTCCTTCAGGTCAAGGTGCTCAAGAGCCTTGTTATATTCTTCAATAGTATTATAGAAGTTTTCCTCGAGGGAGTCGGTCTTTGCGACTTTCTCTCTCAAGTTGCTCTCTTTGGCTTTTAGAGATTTTATCTCTTTAGCCCGAGTATTCACGACTCGATGACATTTGTCGTAAGCCATGATTAACTCCCTGTACTGGGCCATCAATTCTGACTCATCGTCAGAGGAGCTACCCTCGCAATCATGTTCAGAGACTTCAGACTCTGAAAGAGGGGTATGAGAGTTTACCTTCCCAGTGAACTAGGGCTCTTGTTCATCATCTGTTTGAGCCATTAGCCCAAGTAAGCTTCTTCTTCTTCGCTTGACTCTGAAGAGTCGGAGTCGCTTAGAGTCTTGCTCCTTTTGGCTATGAGGCTCTTCTCTTTCCTTTTCCTGTTGTGTGAGGATTTCTTGTCTTCTCTTCTGCCACCCTCCTTCTTCTTATGAGGGCAGTCAGCAATGACTTGACCTGGCTTATTACAATAATAGCAAATGATGTCAGTTGATACGTATTTGTTCTGTTTAGTATTATACCTTTCGTGGCTGCTTGAGCATTTTCTTTGTCGATCGTCATCGCGCCATGATCTTCTGTATGAGGCATCCTTGCCTTTCCATTGTTTCTTTTTATTAAGAAACTTCTTGAATTGCCTTGAGAGTAAGGAGAACTCTCCTTCAGATAGTTCAGAGCCTGAGGTGCTAGGCTCTGATGATTCTTCTTCTTCATCAACTTCTGGAGCTAGAGCGGGGAGGCAGCCTTAGTCTTTCTGGAGGTGTCTGCCTTCAGAGCGACAGATTTCTCCTTTAGGGCAGACCTGCCCTTCTCTTCTTCAGCTTTACTTGTATTGATTTGGAGTTCATAAGACATAAGCTTTCCAAAGAGATTTTGCGGGTCCGTTTCAGCTAGCTTCCTGAACTCCCTGATGGCGCATACCTTGTTATCCCATTCCTTGGTTAGGGATCTCAAGAATTTGTCGTTCAGTTCTCCATTGGTGAAGACACGACCATACACCCTTAGGCCATTTACAATTTTGAAGAAGTTCTCAAAGGTGTCGGCAATTTTTCCTTGTTCCCTTGTCGGAACGCTTCATATTTTTGATTGAGAAGGGATCTCCGATCATCCCTTCTTCAGTCCCTTCCATCAAAGTGACTAAGGAATGCCACATCTCCTTAGCTGATTGACAGTGAATAAAATTCTGCAGCATCGAGTCATCGATTGCACTTGCTATAATGTTCTTAGCTTTCTTGTCGAGAGAGACAAGTGCAATCTCGTCTTTGTCGAGATCCATTAGCTTTTTGGGAACTCTCTTGGTAGGTCGATAGTGGACACAGTCATGGGAACGTAAGGACCTTCTTCAACGATCATGAAGATCCTTGGATCCACAGCTTCCATGAAAAATTTTATCCTTTCTTTCCACATGGGAAAGTTATTTTTGTTGCACAGTGGAAGCTTGGCGAAATCTTTGCCCTTGTCCATTCTACGGTAGAATCGTTCAGACAACAGATTTGGATCTGATCAAGGTGTTAACCTTTTGACGATCAACCTCGCTTTTATAACAATTGAAAGAAAACGGCTGTCAACCTAAATCACCTAGAGGGGGGTGAATAGGTGAGTTGTGCGTCTTTTTGCGGAATAAAAAATTTGTTAGAGCACACCACAGAACGATCTACCAATATCACAGACGACACAAGATCTATAGTGGTTCCCCAACCTTGGGTACATCCACTTTCCCTCACCGATCTAGCAATCAACTAGACTCGGCTACTCCACTATCTCGGATCAAAAATCGATCCTACCCTCGGAACAAAGTTCCTACAAACTCGATCCAAACAAAGGGATCTACATCTCGGAAGATAACACTTCCTACAACCTCGGAGTGAAAAACTCCTACACTCGGAGAAGATTTCTCCTACAAGATTAATAAAGTGTTTATAGGAATACAAACAGTAAATCACTCAGATCTGAATGAAACGGCTAGGATCTCTTCTTTTCAACTTTGTAGCACTTTCAGAATTCGGTGAAGAGGTTCTCGGCTTCGATCTGGATTTACTCACTTTTACATAAATCGAGAGAGAATATGATCAGCGAAGTCAATCTCGATCTGTACATTTCTTCAGAATAGTCCTCTGAAAGTAGAAGCTTTGGCCGGAGAAGAAGGCGACGGCGGCGGCTTCCGTTTTGCGAAAATCAGAGAGGAGTCAGCTGAAGAATATTTCTCGAAATAGAATGACAAGAAAGCTTGGAGAATACTTAGGGTTTGTCATTTTCTGATAAGACCTTATATAGGAGAGACTAACGGTCATAATCGGTCATAATGATGTACACGTGGACCAATCATGTCGCGTGATTTGAAAAATCCCGTCAGAAAAAGGACTTAGTAAAATTTTGGAAAGATTCAGCCAACTACACGAGTAAGTCAATAACTACTCGAGTAGTTGAATAACTACTCGAGTATATGAAGGAGAACATACTCGGGTATATACAGATAGACTACTCGAATATATAGAAATCCACTACTCGAGTAAGCAGAAAAAACTACTCGAATATGTAGAGTGACTTACTCGAGTACAAAAATGATCTACTCGAGTACTGAAAAAACTACTCGAGTATATTATATAACTACTCGAGTACATGAAGTACTACTCGAGTGGGATACTTAGAATAAATTCTGAAGATGTCAGCAAGCAACTACTCGAGTAGTTGAACTAAACTACTCGAGAGGAAGTAATCTACTCGAGTAGGTAAAAGATCTACTCGAGTAAAAGACTTAAAAAATTCTGGAGTGGGAAAAATTCAAGATACACGAGTGAAACATGATCTACTCGAGTAGGTATAATGAACTACTCGAGTATGTTTTATCTACTCGAGTAAGTGAGTATAACTTACTCGAGTCCATGACTTAGAAAAAATTTTGAGAGTGACTCTTTGACACTCGGGTATAGAAAGTAATCTACTCGAGTGTATAAGTATGCAACTCGAGTATATGACTATATCTACTCGAGTAGGTGACTTAGCTACTCGAGTATATTTATACTCAGACTACTCGAGTAGGTGAAAGCTCTACTCGAGTAAAACACTTAGAAACTTTCTGATGTTGGAAAAATTGATTCTTCTAGAGTAGCCAACTTCCATTCCTTTCTCATAGTCCAATAGCTTGAATATGAAGTGTATCCCAATAGAGAGACCACACATGAGTCAACACCTTGGAATATATAATGAGGGATTACATTGCACAGTTCCTGTGTTTGGTGACCCACTGTGGACTGACATTGGTCTACACTTTCCCAGTGAAATTCCTGCAAACATATAACTCAAACCAAGCATCAAATACAACTTAATTCATCTTAGTTCCAGGGTGACTTCATCAAATCCGGGTTCATGTGGATGAAATACCCAACAGGATGAATGAGAATTCATTCTTCCATCCACAGTTATATACCAGCAAGGAAGGTCCTGGACCTTTAGATCCAGTGGAAGGAAATGAACGGGCAACGATTTACCTAACAATACCTATTTTGTGGCTGACATGGCCTGTGACATGCCTGTGTCACAGGCCGTGTTCCTTAAGCGCAAAGGAACCGACTTAAACCCACCAGGACATGAGGTTAGACACGCCCGTATTAACCTTGGCATGCCCATGTCACTCAGTACACGCCTGTGTGGCATGGCATGTTCCTCAATCGACACAGCACCAAAAACAACCCGAAGAGGACACGGGTTCCTGACATGCCCGTGTCGATGTTGACACACCCATGTCAACAGAACATGACAGTATTTGCTGTCTCGAGTGCATTTTGTTGACCACTCGAGAAGTTCGTCGACCAGAGGAGGACACGGCTAGGACACGCCCATGTCCATGCCGTGTGCCTCACTCGAGGCACACTCGAGATCCACTCGAGTCCTACTCGAGTACAGAGCTGGACACGGCCTGGGACACGCCCGTGTCCCAGGCCGTGTGCATTACTCGAGGCAGACTCGAGGCCCACTCAAGATCCACTCGAGTCCTACTCGAGTACAGAGCTGGACACGGCGTGGGGCACGCCCGTGTCTCAGGCCGTGTCACCCAGCCTAAACCCAAATTTGAGTTGGGGTGTTACAATATAAATGATCTTACTGTTTCTGAAATGAATATATTTCTATAATTTTCTTT